>JAXQQM020059181.1:0-433780 GCA_034641835.2 Pinus albicaulis
GTCCATTTTGGAGGTATGATATGTGCTAGAGATAGTAGGTGAGGTTTTAGGGACAGAAAAATAATTCTGAAGGATTTATTTCCATAGAGAAGCTCAGTGTAGCTCAAGTGCACCGACAAAAGGAATCAAGTCTAAGGGAGCTTAGATCTGTTTTCAGAGTGATGATCAAAACCATGAAAAGGGTATAGATGGTATTCTAAACCCATTGGTTCAATTCATTAACCATTGGAGTTGATTTTTCTATAGTTTTAACCTAAACAAACGAAATTATCTACACACGAATCTTATTGTTGAGGAGGTAAATCCTACGCGAGCGATCTGGCAGGCGGGGGTGCAACGACAATCAAACAATGTTATGATGCAAGTTCCTAGTTACGAATGAAAGACTAGAGATAGAAGCCTACCTGGATTCCAACGCTATGATCTGAAGAAGAAGCGTCCCCGTTCCTCAGCCTCGGCAGATCACAATCCCTCCACGATCTCCGCGGATGAACACCTGCACATGGAAGAAACGAACGGATACAAGCATAAAATCCGGCACACGTAACTAAACATCAGTCAGAAAGGATGTTACTCGCATTAACATGATGGAAAACAGAGTGGAACCATAATCATAATCATCTATTAAATAATAAACGAAGAGAGATTACAACCAAGTTCTGACGTCGCAGCCTCCTTCGGATGGGTCTCCGGTCGTCCACGTCTCGCAAAGCTCGCCAAGGAAAGGGAAAACCTCTCCGGAGTCTCTCGACAATGGTCTCCTTACTTGAGTCGGCCTTAAGGGAAAGAGAGGATTCTTTACGGCACAAAGGCTCTTGGGAATATGGAGATTCAAAGCTTAGGCACTTCAAGACTAGCTTGCCATGGGATTGAGCAGGCTTTTATAGATGGGGAAGGAGGGAGTTTGGATCCCTATTATTATGGGATTGGCCCTATCAACAAGGAAGGTTCCATGGAAGGTGGCAAAACCACTTCCCTTCCATAGAACTCCCGCAGCCAAACCTCCCAACTCAAGATAGGCAATGGTTTGTGAGTTTGTTGGAACTCAACTTTCGCCATCTTTATTTAAAAAACAGTCCCTAAATTGGGTGGCGCGACTACTGCTCTATGACAGAGCGCCAGTTGGCGCGACCTCTTTGCAGGATTTTCCCCATTGGCGCGAGTACTAAACTGCCTGCCCGCGCCAATGCCAAAAGGGATGTTTTTCATGATTTTTGCAAGGAGATGTCTCAAGGGCAAATGAAGCTCATGCTTAGAGGAATGCATTGATGATGTTTTCAAGGCATGAAAATGTTCACAGGTCACAAAATGGGTCCTCCATTGTGCGGGACGGGGAATGGTAGGGACGGTGACAAATTACTGTGTAAGAGATGCCCCCTAAAGTATGAGGCCCGAGAGAGAGAGGGGTGAAATGCTTTACGAGAACATGTTCAACTGAAGGCCCACCGTCGAAAAACCTGCGTAGAAAGATACAACTGATATCTCAAGTACATGATGTATATGTGGTATGGAGGCAGCCATCCGAAACAGAGTATGCTATAATCCGGATCCAGGGTATGGGCGCAGCCATCCAACTAGGATCGAACAAATAGACTCGGGTATGGTCGCAACCATCCAATCAGTGAGTCATGTACATAATGATAATAATCCACAATCGCAGCCTGGATTACAACAGACACAATCCAGGGTCTTGCGCTCCATCTCGACCCAACAAAGTACAATTTCAAGCATGCGAATATGTGAGCTGAAGTCGAACATGCAAGAACATCGTCTGATTACCAGCCAATGATGAAAGCTGTTAACAGACACGAGAGGAACCACCAATAATGACAATGGCCCTCAAGGTACTACAGGTACAATCTACGGCGTGCAAATAAATGAGTTGACGTCGAACACCCGCAGAATCACTCGATCGGAGGTCAATGATGTAAACCTCACGTCGAATGCGACGAACCTGCCATTGAGGCATGCAGGCTCCAAGGTACCATAAGGAGTCTCTAGACCAACTTCCTGGATAATGAGCTGAAGTCGACAGGAAGTGACCTTGATTGAAGGTGGGCCATAATGTTTCCCACATCATCGACACGAGACAGAGGAACATGATGTTTTTGTTGTGAATCAGGATCGTATGAGAATCAGAGGAAGGTTGATATTCGCAGAGGCCAACTTCTCTTGAACACATAACGGCACAAATAGTGGTTTTGGCAGCATATTTGACATCAACGGATCAGAGGTCATGGTGACAAGGCAATGAGCAGAGGAGAGGTCAAAAAGGATTACCCAAACCCACGGAAGCAAGTGAAAAAACGAGATGAGATGTCCCCAACCCGACACGAATGCAGACAAGTGCCATGTTCAAGAGCGACATACTGCCGACGACAACGACGATGGTTCCATTTTCCCCCCACCATTTCTGGCGAGTACCCCAATTATTTTTGATAACAAGCTTGAAGGGGATAGCATATGCTTGCAATATAAGTCCGCCCTTCGGGCGAATCCATCCTAGTGCATTTAACGAGTCCTAGGAAGGAGGAACTCGAAGAACGTCATTTCGACTAGATCCGATGTCATCAGGGTTTAACGAGTCTGACAAAGGAAGAACTCGGCGTCTTTTCATGTTTAGAGAGTTTGAAAAGACAGCGGAAAAGAAAACTCCACAGGTCCCTTTTCGTAAATAGTTCCCCAGATCCGAAAAGGTAGAAAACAATATCCGGGAAAACCTCTTAGTCGCGATAGGCTAGGGTATTCCTTTTTCGTAATCAATCCATCCCAGCCCGAAAAAGGGTTAAACTTATACTGGGTGGATGTCGATTCGTGTCCATTTTAACGAGATCGAAACGAAAAGGGCCTCGGCAATCTTTTCATATTTAGAGAGTCAGAAAAGAGCTGAAAGATGACTCCAGAGTGACTTTTTCGTGTATTTACCGAGTCCGAAAAAGTATAAAATACAACTCGTTTCCATCGTTTAAGTCGCAAAAACTTGCTGCTGCACATACCAAGCAAGCGTAAAATCCATTTTCGACATAACATATGCAAATATTTGATAAAAATAACTTTTAAAACTCATTTAACGTCGAAAAAGTTATAAATATGTCGAATTGGTAAAAATAAAATTACTTTTACTATTTACCTTGGTGGAAAGCAACAGTGGTCCATTTGGAGCAGAAACTTCTGACGGTGATTGCGACAAATCCAGTTAACCATTCAGCTTCTCGTCTGTCACAGGTAAGAGGCGCTCTTTTGCTCTTCATTTCCATTCATTTTTTAATAATTTCCCCTTAAAAATCAGTTCTGTGTGGCCATTTTTTAAATTTTAGGGTTGTGCCCATTGGCGCGGGTATCGGGCACGGACCCGCGCCAATGAGCTCTTTTTTACAAAGGGCTCGCGCCACGTGGCGCGACTGTTCACAAAACAGCCGCGCCAGCAGTCGAACCTCAAAATTCGCCCAAAATTTCAACATTTAGATCAAATTGCATGGAATTTGAAGCTCATCAAAGATCTAACTAAGGGTTTTTGACTATATGAATGCAGATAATCACTCAAAATGGCAATCGAATGGAAAGAATGAGAGCACGGAGAAGAGGATGAACAAGCCATGCAAAGCCAAGCTTGCATGAATGCACTTAGGAACTGTGGATTGAAAAAGTTCTTCCTCACACCATGTTTACGAGCTCAGCCCGAGCTCCTCCAGTATTTAATCAGCATCTGGGACGAACAAGAACAGGTGTTCAGGTTACGAGACCAGGTGTTAGAACTGGAGGTCACCGATGTTTATTTCATCACTGGATTGTCCCGCAGAGGTCCAATCCCTGTATTGACTGGAAGCAGACCATCTGGGGAAAAGATGGAAGAAGTAATGGCACGGGTGTGCCGAGGGGCACAAACAGGATCAGGAAGCAAGAAGGTGGATATCCACACCATCCATGATCTAGCACTGAGAGTAGTTCTCCATACCATTACGCGGGCTGCTGGGTCGCAGGCTCCGCACGAGGCCACGAAGACCCAACTCCTGCTGGCCTCAGAATGCATGGGTCCCTTACTGTTCAACTAGGCAGAAGCAGTAACTATCAACATGAAAAGGCAGCTCACAAAGTGCAAACAGGGGAAACTGAAACAGTTCGGTTATGGTTCCATCTTGGTATCGTTCATTCTAGAACGCTTACCAATCTTCCAGGGCCAAGGGGCCGCAGTGGCAGATCCGATACCACGAGAGCCAAGAATGGCTCGCTGGGCAGCATTGATGCCCAGATCTGGAGGTGGCCAACAGATGTCCTGGAGGCCGGAGTTCTTTAGGTGGTTACGGCGCCATCTGATTGTCATGGAAGACTGGCCCTATGCAGGAACTGACTTTACCGGGGACCTAGATCTCCCACTGCCAGAAGGAGACGACTGGGACGAGGAGTTGGGTAAGACCTCATATTTTGATTTTATGTTTATATGCTTTTTTTTGTTAATACACATTCATCCTAACACAATCATATATGCATGCAGATGTGGGACTTGAGAGACCAGCTGGGATGTCTCCAATCTCCCGGAGGACACAACTCGCCCCTGAGATTCAGGGAGAAGGCACCGGAGGAGAGGAGCTGATCCAGAACCTCGAGGGGATTGCCCACGGGATCCCAGACTATGCCCGGCTAGCAGACGTACCGATGGCATACCAGCGCCACATGGTGGGAGTTCCGAGTCGGATCCATCGAATCCTGAGGCGCTTAGTGCGTGCAGTCACGTGCTATCATGAGCACCATGCGGATTAGTCCTTAGGATTTATACCACACCTATTTTTGAGAGACATAGCGTCTCCGGATGTACTAAGACGACTATGTATATTTTTGAGTTTTATGTGACACACTCTATGTAAACATTTCGATATCTATATATATACATATCTATTTCTGGATGAGTCTTTCTTTACATGTGATGATGATTTATAAATTGCGCAAATGTCTGTCTAATACCAAATTTGCTACTGCATCTGTTAATGTATTCAAATGTCTGGGTATATGATGATATGTAATATAGTCAAAATTCCTTTCCAGTAATCGAATACGCAAATACAGACGTAAGATGGACGGGTTTCTTACCGAATAGTGTCCGTTCAGTTGTAACACTACAAGTTGTGAATCTAGATACACGAGCAATTCACGGATACCAAGGTTTACTGCCTCGGTTAATAATTCCAACACGGCACTATATTCCGCGATGTTGTTCGTGGTACGTCCTAGACACACACCTTGCAGGTCAATCAACTCACTAGCAGGATCATAGATTACCCAGGCTGCGGAAGACAGATTCCTGGTACTGCGGGAGGCACCATCCGCGAAACCAACAAATGGATGAATAGACATCTGCACAACCAGGAAGACCCGATCAGCAGAAAGATGTTCACAAAGCACACCACACTATGCACACAAATGACAATCACACACCTATGTACACACACCACACCAAGAAATCACTTCAGGCGTAGTACTTTTTAAGGTACAACCCATTTCTGGGCTGCGCCAGCGGAACTCCTTCGTAATCTATAAGCTCGTAGGCCCCATTTTTCAAAACGCGCTTTACTATATAGGGCCCGTGCCACATAGGCTGGAGCTTACCGGCTCCAAGCTTATCATGTGCCTGATCGTACAAGAGGACGAGGTCTCCTTCAATGAAAGAATGGGGAGAAACAGATTGATCAAAATGAGTTTTGACCCTCTTCTTTTGTGCTTCGATGATCAAAGCAGCTAGACGACGGGTTTCATCCAACCGTTCGAGATACATAAGACGTTCTTCCTCAGGAGAAGTATCCGGTAAGAGCTCCACAGCTAATTTAAGCGAAGGAATCTCACATTCAACCGGCAGAGTAGCTTCTAGACCATACACCAATTGGAATGGTGTGAATCCGGTTTCACTTTTAGCGGATGTTCGGTATGCCCAGAGAGCTGAGAACAGTTGGAGATGCCAACTGGATTTATGAATCCCAACTGTTCGCTGAAGCATAGTGACCAAAACCTTGTTCACCGCTTCAACCTGACCATTCGCTTGAGGGTAGTATGGTGTTGAGCTGTCGTGACGCAAGCCCAACGTTGAAGTCAGCTCCGCCATCATGTAATCGCGGAAATGAGTACCGTGATCAGTGATGATGGCTTGAGGAACCCCAAACCGTGCAATAACCTGGTTGAATATAAATTGAGCAGCCGTTTTCCCGTCAGCAGCTAGTGTAGGCATCGCCTCAGCCCACTTAGTGAAGTAGTCGACGGCGACAATGATATACGCATGCCCCCCGGCCGAGTGAGGGTTACACGTCATAAAATCCACGCCCCATTTCGCAAAAGGGCCAACGGTAATAACGGGATGCAATGGCAACGGCGGCGCGCGCATCTTGCGCTGAAAAATCTGGCATGGATGACATTTACGGACTGCAGTGATACAATCCTTGAATATGGAAGGCCAGAAATAACCTGCCCGCAGAATCTTCTGGGCAGTAGCATACCCGGACATATGTCCGCCACAGGCGCCACTGTGGCAGTCATTCAGGACCTTTTCAGCCTCTTCCAAGGTAAGGCATCGCCGGAGCACCGAATCTACTCCAATGCGATATAAGGTGTCTCCTACTATACGGTAGGGTTGGGACTGGTGCCGAATTCGATGGTGGGAAGTTTTATCCAACTCAGACCGAAATGTCGCGGTCTGAAGATACACTATGATGTCACCGTACCAAGGATCACGAGTACTGATGAGAAAAAGCGTTTCGTCCGGTATATGGTCTTCAGAGTGTGAGGGAACAGAGTCTGTAGGGAGAGAACATATCAAATCCGCGAAGACCAGTGATTTAGTTGACTTGGCAGTGGTGAAATCCAAGTCAAACTCCTGCAGGATCACGATCCATTTGGAGTACTTGCCCCCTAGTAATTGTCTAGAAAGAATATACGTCATAGGGTTGCAGTCTGAAACCACTGTTATCGTGCGCAAAAGGATGTAATGGCGAAAGCGTTGTACGGCGTGTACTGCTGCTAAGGCCAACTTCTCGACATGTGCATAACGCGTTTCAGGGTCGAGAAGATTCCGAGACAGGTAATAAACAACATGTTCATCACCGTTATCGTCATCCTGCACCAAGACCATGGCGATGGTGCTAAATGCGGCGGCTAGATACAAAGTGAAGTCGCGGTGGTAGTCGGGAGGACGAAGCAACGGAGCATTGGCTAGCAATGTCTTCAGCTTCTCAAAGGATTCCTGAGCAATTTCATCCCAGTGAAAGGGAACATTCTGCTTTAACAAACGAGTGAATCCTTTGGCCACCTCGGCATAATTCGGGATAAAGCGCCTAAGAAAATTCGCTTTCCCTTGCAGACTCTGTAACTGATACAGGGAGGAGGGTGATGGGAGATTTACGATGGCCTCGACCTTTAGAGGGTCAAGGCGAATCCTGTCTTTCGAGACTATAAAGCCTAAAAGACGGCCAGAATCAACGCAGAAGACGCACTTATGAGGATTGAGCCTGATATTGTAGCGTCTGCAACGAAGAAATATCTGGCGGAGATGCTCAGGATGGTCCTCTCGCTTACCCGAATGGGCTGGCAAGTCGTCCAGATAAGGTTGAACGATATGGCGAATGTCATGAAAAGCGTAGGACATCGCACGCTGAAACGTGGCGCCAGCGTTCTTTAAGCCGAACGGGAGTTTTTTGTACGCGAAAGTGCCCCACGGACAGATGAATGTGGTCTTATGTTGATCCTCAGGTGCAATATTGATTTGGTTATAACCTGAGAAACCGTCCATTAAGGAATAGATCTCACTCCCGACACATTCGTCGATGATCTGGTCGATAAACGAAGTGGGATAATTGTCCTTTGGACAGGCGCGATTGATGTCGCGATAATCCACACAGACTCGAATTGTACCCTGCTTTTTATCGACAGGGACAATGTTGGACACCCATTCTGTAAGTGGGATAGGATAAATAAAACCCGCGTTCAGAAGTTTTTCAACTTCTGCCTTGATGGCGGCGGCTTTCCGAGGATGCATGGGACGTAAGCGTTGGCGCACGGGTTTCGCACCTGGGTAGGTTGGAATCTCGTGCACAACAATACTCGGATCAATTCCCGGCATTTCCTCGTAAGACCATGCGAAAACATCTCTGAATTCTTTGAAAAGCTCAGTATAGACTTGAATCTCCTCGGGAGAACAAGTCACACCCACATGAATATTCTCAACAATCCCCGGTTTAACGGAGATGTTGATTGGAATAGTTTGAGTAATGTTACTCAGATTACCCTCCGAAAAGACCTCGTGTGTCAAGATCGGTGTTTGAAGAGGAGGGGAAGGAACCTGAGTAGCATAACACTCCAGACAATCAGTCATTGCCCCCAAGCTGGGCATAAACGAGGAGCGATGATGTCCATCGCCCCAGGGCAGCTCCTCAAGAGACAAAGTTTCAATGATAGCCTCATCTGAAGGAAAAGTCTCTCTAAGAGGATCAGGTGAATCAGCCTGACCAAGCTAGGGGGATTGGGAGTAGACGTCGAGAGCCATGCTCATCGGAGCATGCTAAGGAGGTGGAGGATTCGATGCAGCAACAATCTCATAGTAGCTGATCTCTACTGGCGTTAAAGGCATGGATTCTCCAAACTCATATACCTGCTCAGGTGTAGGAATAAGCCAGGGGTCATCGGACCTGGACAACATGTTGACTTGAGCGGTATTCGGTGGTGGTGCGGGGAATATACCCATGAGGACTGGGTCTTTGAAGAGACCAGGTCCTACACTGTCTGGGGGATTCAGAATTTGATCCACGTATGGCACGTTGTTCTCAGAGTTGGAGGTGAAAAATGACAACTGATCCACCGTGACAATCTTGCCCTCATGAGGGAACTTAATGAATCGAAAGACGGTAGATGGCACGCAGAGCATGGCATGGGTCCAGCTGCGGCCAAGAAGTATATTGTAGTTGAGTTTAGCGTCAACCACCTCTACTTCTACGTTGACAGTTTTTCCCTGTAATGTGATCGCAAGACTCTCGAGAACTCCCAGGGGTTTAGATTCCCGACCATCAAACGCCTCAAGGGCATTGGGAGATGACGACAAGGCTGGAGAGCCGATGGCCTTCCAGCAAGCGGAGGACATAACGCAGGTAGATGCACCCTCATCTACGACGGCCCTATGAATGTTCAGACCGTTAATCCCAACTTGAATGACCAAAGCGATTTGATGTGGAAGCCGGGGAGTAAAATTCTCCAGATCGAAGGTGAGAAGGCTTGAGTCGGCGGGATCGATACCACCGATTGCAGACAGTAAAGCCTTCCGTTGTGAAGGACAACTTTGAAGAACCTCAAGTGCGGACATAGCACATGGCGCCTGTGCCAGATCCTCAACAATACTGTAATGTTGAGCGGCACGAGCATTTGGATTATAAGAGGATCTTCGAAGAACACCCTTGGGAGGTGGTTTCACAATGGGTTCGAGAGTCGGCTTCTCGATTTCCAATGGACCGGAGGCAGGTGGGGGAGGCGGCCCATCCGCAACTGCCTTCCCGGGTGCCTGCCGTGGTTCATTGTAATCCTTCGACCGCGTAGCGATAGTGATAGGTGCATTAGTCTTCATCATGAAAACCTGAGACCCAAACGGTGCAGATGGTGACGCCTGTTCGACCATCTGGGTCTGCTGAGATGGAAATGGCTCTTTTAAAACAGCCGGGGTCCCTTTAGAGCCTTTAAGAAGTTGACTAACCTCGGACCGTCGTGGACAATCCTTAGTGTAATGGTCACCTTCACAGATGAGGCAAGGGAATTTCGGCTTACGTTGGGAGCCATCCTCGGTTCGAGATTTAGATTCCGGTTTCGGGGCATCAAATTTTGATTTGCCTTTGCCCTTTTTCTTCCCCTTGGAGGATTTGTCTGCAGGATTGGCCTGGACGGCATTCACCTCCGCGGTTTTACCAGAATCGGATGAGGCGGGATTAGCAGAGGTATTGTTGGAAGAATTAGCCTTCTGCTTCCCATTCGAAGACTTCTTCGAATTTTGAGAGACGGAACCAATGACACCATCCACCGTAGGGGTAGGCGGAGCCTTAGTGGTTTCCGGCCGTGGAGCATCATTCAAGATGTCATAAAGCGTGCCAGACTGCGAATAGACAAGATACAGGTACTGGGCACGCGCGATAGCTTGTTCCTCCATCACACACGCTCCCATCGCGATATCCTGAGCGATTTTATTCACAAAGGAGGTGGTGAACCAGTGAGTCAAAATCTGATCAGGTATGTGAAACTTGATCAGTCGACGACGGCGCCGCCACTCATGAATGTGATCCGAGATGTGAGTGGCCTTGTCCTGCTTCAGAGAAGTCAGGAGGTGCGTCCCGGCCTCATACCGGACCGGTAACTGGAAATGCGTGAGGAAAGCCATGGCTAAAGAGTTGAAATCTTGGAAAATGCCACGGGGTAATTCTATGTACCACTTAGCAGCAGCTCCTATTAAAGTGCGCTGGAAAAGACGCAAACGGATTGAATCGTCGACCCAAGAGTTAGATGAACACCAAAGGTGATACGTCATCACATGCGCCTGGGGGTCCTCTCCAGCTTTTCCCTCAAACTTGGGACAACCTCCTGGTATCTTGGTGGGAACTGGAGGCCAATATGGATTATGTAAAATCGGATCATTGGTCAATTTTGAAACGTCCGGCAGTTCCAAGGTAGCCAGGAACGGCAATGGAGGGTTAACTGCCATGCCAGGCCCAGGATGAGGTCCGGCACCCATATTCCACGGTGGTTGTGAATATCCCTGCCCCCACAGGTTCTGTCCCGTAGGATTCTGACCGTAGGGGGCATAGGTCGTATAACCAGACTGATTTGGATGCTGGTAACCATAGTGCGGGGCTTGATAACCAGGATACGGACCCTGATTAGGCGTCGGCCCCGTAAAGGCAGCGTTTAGATTCGGCTGCTGAGCGTAGGTGTGACCGGGTGGAGGAGGATAATATTGAGAGCCTCTAGGGTGGTTATAGTTTGGTTGAGATGGACCATGAGAATAATAACCACCCTAAGGGTGAGTAGGCTGCTGAAAAGTGGAACCCTACGGAGCCTGGTACGTAGGACGCAGCTGTTGATTTGGCTGCGACATTGAATGAACAGGCTGCTGAGCAGAGTGAACGGAATGAGAGGGCTGCCCTGAATGAACAGGTTGACCCAAATGAGAGGGCTGACCCGAATGACCAGGCTGACCCAGATAAACAGGCGGCGCCAGTTGCGCAAGTTGACCTGGTTGTAAGTGAGGCCCAGGTTGTACCGGATGGGCCGGTTGGCCTGGAGGCGGGACACCGGGTTGTACCGGATGAACCGGTTGGCCCGGTGGTGGAACAGGACCAGGTGCTTGGTGGAAACCGGTTTGACCTAAAGCAGAACCATAGGATGGTCCTGGCTGGTATGCAACATTAGAAACAACAGGATACTGCGGTTGCATTGGTAAAGAAGGCTGGATCTGCTCCCCAGGACCATAGGCCGGTCCCGGTTGATACCCCAGCTGAGGTTGAGCAGGTTGACCAGAAGGGCTATAATATGGTCCTTGCGGATTGTACAATGGCCCTTGTTGGCCCGCAGGGTAGCCTTGGATGGGCTGCCCCTGTGGGTCATACAAATAGCCAGGTTGGCCCGCAGATTGGCCTTGGATGGGCTGTCCCTGCGGGTTATAAGCCTGGTTGTACGGTAAACCTTGAGCATACAGATAAGCCTCAGGAGCGGGAAGACGTAAAACCTCCCCGTGCTTGTCATATTGACCTGGGAAAGCATACACGGGAGTGCCATCCTATGCATAATGCGAAAAGAAAGATCGGTAAGGATCTTGGGGAAACGGTCCAGCTTCGGCGTTCGGCTGTTGCAAAGACAACCGATACTCCTCCGGAGAGATATTCTCCGGTATAGCAGTAGCTAGATAAACATCTTCAGGAGTTGGCCCAGCCCTAGTAGCAGATGCTGAGACAACAGAAGAAGAGGCAGCCACACAAACAGTGGGCCGAACGGGAACAGAAGTGACGGGCGTCGAAGGGGACACCCCGGGTGTAGTGGCAGCTGGTCTCGATGCGGGAGATGATATCCCCATAGAGGCTGTAGCTGAAATGATCTGACCCAGAGATCTGTATCCCTGTGGTAAAGAAGGGCTGGCTGACGATGTAGTAGCCAGCTCGGAACCGTCTCCCTCAAACAATCTACGAGGGATGCGCTGATAGTCATCAGACCCCGAAATTTCCTCACCAGAATCACTCATGGTTGATCCTGCCGTTAAATCACGCAGAAGACGGCGAGGACTAGGAGGAAAAACAGCAGCAACAAACGGTGAACCCGATGTAAGAGAAAGGAAATCAGCTCCTAATCTCAATTCAGACACAGGGTCCGAAAAGGGCCAATTGAACTCAACTGGTCCTCCAAAGGGTTGCTCGGCGAGAACCGGTCCCCCGTCAGGAAACTCGGAAACAACAGGCTGTTGTGGTTCTACAGAAGATTGAGAAGCTTCTGAAGAATCGTCCGTGTAAGGACTACCAGTAGACGAAACCGAAGGTTCCGCCACTGTGGCAAAAGACTAGAGAAAAAGAGCAAACACACACACGGGCTGAAAACGAGTTAAGACACACGATCAAACGGTCAACAAGCAATGTCTAAACGGGTGTGTAATCGTGGGCAATTAATTTTACCACATTGGAAAGTAAGAAATTCTACCGTTTCATATTTTAAGAGTCGAGAAACGATAAAAAGATGACTCTATCTCTTTCAGAGTTGACACAAGCGTGAAAGGACAAGCGCTTGACGGTCTTTTCAAGTTTAGGGAGTCAGAAAAGACCAAATGACTGCTCGGGAAAAACTAGGCACAAAGGGTGTACCAAATATCCGTGAACTGCAATATACACCTTGGTTTCAAAAATGAAACAGAAATCGACCAAGGACTTTTCGTACGTGCAGGTAGTCTCCCCGAATGCTGTGTTCGGTGTATCACGGGTATAGGGCGGCAGACTCGGCTTCTTGTGGATAAAGGATTGAAAACCTATAGGGGTCTCCCTTTATATACGCGACGGTACGGGGAGCACAAGTCCGTACTAGCGCTGTCTAAAGCCAACAGGCGAACGACAGCTGCTAGGTTTAACGACGCCGGAACACGTCTCTAGCCTAGACCTTTCTAAATATGTTTCGTTAAGTTCCAATGCTGCCTTAGGTTAATTGAATAAATTTTACAGTTGATCTTCAATTAAGTTTCAATTTTCAGGCCCTATCGTATGTAGTGTCTCGAAAGACTCCTAAATGCAAAGCTATATGCCACGGTGCAACATTTCGTTCGATGAAAACTAGTTAGAGAAGAGTTGAGAGCTTTTACACAAACGAAATGAACGGAAGACAAACAATGAGATCTCTAATGCAACTAATGAAATTGAAAGCTTTTCATTCAAAACACTAATCACTAGCAAGATGGAAAAGATCACAATTTGCACTAATTAACAAAAGCAAAAGAGATTTTTTTTTTTTTTTTTCAATGTTTAATAGCTAATATGCACTAAACAAACTTGAAAACAAACGGAACAACTTGAGAAACGATTTTCAAGAGAGCGAAACAAACAAATTTCACTCAACAACACAAGCAATCAGATCCCCAAATCGACCAAAGTCTCTCAAAACAAAGAAAAGACTCAAAAGCTTCCAATGGACCGTGTGATCTAGGTCCAAGGCACGACCAAACGAATTTCGAATGAAGGAATGAACAATCACCCAAAAATCGCAACAAAACAATGAACAACTACTTAGAGGATGCGGAGAATCAATCAGATAGTTGACGGGACCATCAAAACACCAAAACTCCCAAGGAGGGCTCGATACACTAAGCCACTAGATGCCCTAGGGCTTAAAACATGAAATCGGTGGATAAAAGCAAACAACCAAAGGACAGAGGTGAATTCCCAGTCAAACAGGACTCCAACACACTCAGGCAGTCGGAAAATCAAGAAGAAAAACACTGATCAAATCCAAAGAGCTCAAAAATGAGGAAACTCAAAAACCTTACAGGGGTGGCGCGACTGTAAGGGTGAAACTGGCGCCAGAAAGCAATTGGCGCGGGCTGGACAAAGGCAACGTGCGCCAATTGGCGCGACTGTCGGGTTAAAAACCGCGCCAGTTGAGTTTCTCAGCCAAAATTAAAAACAAGCTACTCCAGAAGCAGACCAATGCAAGCTAAGCAAACCAAGAAGCAAAAACAGTGAAAGAACCCAACCCAGAAGGTTCATCAAGCAAGGAAAAACATAAAACAATCAAGGCGAGACAACACAAACGAGACAATGAAATCCGGACGATCTCCCCAGCGGAGTCGCCAAATTGTTGAGGAGGTAAATCCCCTCTGCGGACAGAGGCGATCCCTACTAGCCCAGCAGGGGTCTAGCAACAATCAAACAATGCTATGACGCAAGTTCCTAGTTACGAATGAAAGACTAGAGATAGGAGCCTACCTGGATTCCAACGCTATGATCTGAAGAAGAAGCGTCCCCGTTCCTCAGCCTCGGCAGATCACAATCCTTCCACGATCTCCGCGGATGAACACCTGCACATGGAAGAAACGAACAGATACAAGCATAAAATCCGGCATGCGTAACTAAACATCAGTCAGAAAGGATGTTACTCATATTAACATGATGGAAAACAGAGTGGAACCATAATCATAATCATCTATTAAATAACAAACGAAGAGAGATTACAACCAAGTTCTGACGTCGTGGTCTCCTTCGGATGGGTCTCCAGTCATTCATGTCTCACAAAGCTCGCCAGGGAAAGGGAAAAACCTCTCCAGAGTCTCTCGACGATGGTATCCTTACTTGAGTCGGCCTTAAGGGAAAAAGAGGGCTCTTTACAGCATAAAGGCTCTTGGGAATATGGAGATTCAAAGCTTAGGCACTTAAAGACTAGCTTGCCATGGAATTGAGCAGGCTTTTATAGATGGGGAAGGAGGGAGTTGGGATCCCTATTATTGTGGGATTGGCCCTATCAACAAGGAAGGTTCCATGGGAGGTGGCAAAACCACTTCCTTTCCATAGAACTCCCGCAGCCAAACCTCCCAACTCAAGATAGGCAATGGTTTCTGAGTTTGTTGGAACTCAACTTCCGCCATCTTTATTTAAAAAGCAGTCCCTAAATTGGGTGGCGCGACTACTGCTCTATGACAGAGCGCCAGTTGGCGCGACCTCTTTGCAGGATTTTCCCCATTGGCGCGAGTGCTGAACTGGCTGCCCGCGCCAATGCAAAAAGGGATGTTTTTCATGATTTTTGCAAGGAGATGTCTCAAGGGAAAATGAAGCTCATGCTTAGAGGAATGCATTGATGATGTTTTCAAGGCATGACAATGTACACAGGTCACAAAATGGGTCCTCCATTGTGCGGGACGGGGAATGGTAGGGACGGTGACAAATCATATTATGTTGATAGCATTGCTTCAAGATTGCATTATTCACATGAGCGTTGTCGTAGGGTGTTTTGGCACACCATTTGGAGAGGCTGGTTTTCAAGTGTTGGGGATCTACCCTTCACTTTGGAGATCCATTGGAGGAGATATATACATTGTACATTTCATATTTGATCTGCATGCTTCGAATATACCGAATATACGAATATTTATGAGATGCGCTTACTTAGATCTGGATCTCCTACTTTAGTTATGTAGGGTGTTTTGATCGAAACTCAAGGGGATAGAAAGAGGAGCCTCTATAGTGTATGGATCTGTTATAGATCTGAATTTTCATGCACTTTTATGCTCTAGATCTAAAGTGTAATATTCAACTGTGTCAACTCAATAAAATAACGTTGTCAAGGCATTTTCAATCCATCTATATGATTGCAACACCTCTTTTTGAGGATTTTCTTCTATTGGAGTCTTGTATTTCCAGCTATGCATCTTATGGGCCTCATTATGCCCAATTTTCTATTTTAAATACCTTTTAAAAATCTTTTTTATTAGCCTCCACACTTTCTTTGATGGTAACGTTATTTTTACGCATAACTTTCACATATTGTTGCATTTCTATTTGAATATTACAGTGGTATCAGAGCTCTACTCTTGGCTCATCCTGTTCAACCACTATGGAGTCTTCTCATGGGAAGGATAGGATCTGCAAAAGGGATCAAGGCAAAACTTTATTGTCTGGAGGGAAGAAGTTTTCGAAACTTCTTCTACACACTTTGCATGGCATCAGAAAAGACATCAAAGAAATGAGGAGGGAAAAACATGGAGATCCCTCAACAAGATCTATACATGAGGAAAGATCTAATTACTCATATTATGGGTGTGAGTATTCAGCCACACCATCATATTTAAAACTCTATACCAGCCATATGTTCATGACAAATGAGTTGGAGAAAGGAGATGTGCCAAAGAAGGAGACTCTTGGTGATTATTTGCAAGAGTATGAAGCTCAATCTAAGGGGTTCAAATATCACTTGAACTTCCAAGGGTTTTGCAAGATCAAGGAGGAAAGAAGCACAATAAGCAAGCAGCATGGTGTGGGTAGATTCTTTCTATCTACTTTTGATGGCTCACCTAAATATCTAGCTAGGGTTTGGGTGGAGGATCTAAACACCTATGTGCAACAACATCAAGTTTCTGAAGATGAAGCCATTAAAGTAGCAACGCTAAATTTTGAAGGTAAGGCTTATGCTTGGTGGTTGTTTGAATATTTTTCCTTAAATAATGCAAATACATCTACTTATGAAAGGTTCATTAGAAGAGTAGTGGAAATGTTTGATGAAAAATTTTATGAAACACCTTCTGTGGAGCCTATCAAACCAAAACAAACAAAACCTTTTCATGAGTTGGAATGATCTATAAATCCAACTCCATTTCAGAAAACCATTGAAGGGGATGAAAACTTGTATACCTTGCCAAGGGAAAAGTCCCCATTGCATGATGAGATTTCTTCTCAAGAGAAAGACATGGAGATTCCTCTTTCAAGGGAAGACCAAGATCTAAGGTCTCACATTGTTGATGAGGCATTTTCAACTATTGATGAGGAGGAAGAGAAGGCTGGAGATAATAGCACAATAATATCAAGAGCACATCCAGTACCTCATGAAGAGGAAGATGGAGCACTTGATCCAAGGATAGAAACTCTTGCACTCTTGCAAGGAGTTCCAAAGAATCTCACTTATGGAGATCATGGCACAATCCTTGTGCAGCATGTGCCATCATCTTCAAATGGTGAGATCTTGAAGATAGAAGAAGATAAAAAGGAGGGCAAGCATCATGTGAATCTGACGAGCACACACCCCTCTTTATTTCAGAATATTGATGCACAAAAGAAGCAGGAGTATTTGAGCAATGAAGGCAAGGACAAATAATTCCATGCACCTATACATCCTGCTCTATGACTTGATGTCTCTTTTCATGGAGGCATTCCACTAGGGAGACCCCCTGATTGGAAGAATAATAAATTTTTCTCTCAACTATATGCAACAGTGATATATTTGGCTAAGGAGGGAGCCTTGGGAGAAGCTGGCACAGCGCAAAGAAAGAGAACCAATGGAAGGTTCCAAGGAGAGAATTAGAGAATTTTGAGGTTTAAAATGGGCCTCCTAAGGAAATTATAAAATAATAGTGGAGATAATAAAATAAGATTTGATTACATCATCGAATTTTAGAGGGAAAAATGAAAAAACTACTTTTTCAATTCATATTTTCAACTTATCTCCCAAAGTTTTTACTCAAATTTCGAGCGGGATTACTCGTTGGATGTGGAATTTAATTCCCCATACAAGGAGTACCCATGTTGCATACTTTCGATGGGTCCTACTACACGAAAAATGAGAAATACATAAAAAAAACGTGATTACAATCACATTTTTTAATGTATTTCTCATTTTTCGTGTAGAAGAGTTCATCGAAAGTATGCAACATGGGTACTCCTTGGATGAGGAATTAAATTCCGCATCCAACGAGTACTCCCGCTCGAAATTTGAGTAAAAAGTTTGGGAGATAAGTTTAAAATACGAGTTGAAAAAGTAGTTTTATTATTTTATTATTTTTTAATATTTTTACTTTTTTACTCCAAAAATGGTGAATCATCCATTATGGATGACATCATCATCTTGAATCCTATTGGTTGTTATAAAGTTTATTTTTTTTGTACATTTTTCTTATGAGGCCCATTTTAGACCTCAAAATTCCCCTAATGGTAAGAAAATTTGAGGATATGGACCTTACTATGTCCAACTCAATTATTTCTTATTGAAAAATGATTCAAAAATATATGATGACCTGAGTATGGTGTCAAATAGCCACTCCATAGTTTTGGTGTAGAAAATGATACTCCTACACATAAAGAATATTTCTGAATATGACAAGAGGGTATTAAAATTCATGCATGCATGGGCCAAACTATGGAAGTGTTGGAAGAAAGAGACATTTCAAGAGGAGGTTGACTTCCATGTACTTCAATCTTGTCTTGGGCAAGACCAGCTGCAAGAGAGGCATCAAATATGGAGAAAAAACACTCCAACATGTGACTTTGGCATTAAAAATTTAAAAGAGGAGAACCATGATATGACATGAGCTTCATTTCAAATTTCTATAGCGCTATCATTGCTGGGAAGCCTAGATCCATATTGGAAGTCCCAACTCTTGGTGGAATATTCCAAGGACCTCTTCACATTTAAGGTTCTTGATGGGCAAGTGATAGATGGGAGGTATAAAGTAATTGATGGAGTCATTTATTTCCATGATCAAATCTATTTGATTAGAGACTCGAAACTCAAAGATAAACTACTATATGCATCCTATGATATCTTTCTTTCTAATCCCACTGGTTTCATTAGAACCTACCATACTATTTTGGAGGGATTCATGTGGGAAGACTTCAAAGAGGAGATGCACTATCATATGAGGAAGTGCATGGATTGTTTGGAGAGTGAGGAGAAACACAACTCTTGGGAAGAGTTATCATCACCACCTCCTTACTCATGGGGTGTGAGAGGGATCTCATCCATGAGCCACCTCACTGATTTAAACCAAGTATATGGTAAGGATTTTATTTCAAAACATCATGATATATGTACTATATACTTGCATTTTCTTACCATGTATATGTAGGCCATAGGTCCAAAAAGGAGTATTATTCCATATAAACTTCATGGCCAACTTTGGGCCACAAACATTTCTGAAAATGGCCACCCCCTTGGAGGACAAAGGGAGGTATTGTATCATTGTGGGTGCATCCCAAGGCACCAAATATATCTCACATTTTCAGCCATGGTTAGATTACTTGGGCAGCAAGTAAGTGGTGGGGAAACCACTTACCATATCCCTATCTGATGCAGTCAGGAAATCTACTACACTGGTTACACATGTGGTACTATGATCCACCTCCATCATTGCATTTGATTGTTTATGTATTACTGGTTTTGATCCCACATGATGATGATGTTATTATCTTTGTTGGGAACATGATTGGAGGGATGACACATTGGGTGGATGTGTCCATTGGGAATGAAACTTCCCACATTAATTCATGCTTCAAGAGGAGGATGGGACATTATATGGTTACTACATTACGTCATTTGTTTCATTATGAAAAGAGCCATATGATTGATGTGTCTGTTAGTCATCAGTATTTTTCACTTGTTAGCGATGACTAGTTATAACAACCAAGTTTTCTAGCAGCTGATCTAAAAATTTGTCAAATTTTCCAGCTGGAAAACACCCATAAACATGTTTTTACCTCCTACATTTTCAATCCGCCCATGACGAGATGAAACCTCATTATCAAGCCCTATCTAGCCTCAGCCATACTAGCTTGCCCATCAGCTCCAAAGAAACAATCCAAATCTGTCCAAAGAAGTTTCCCCTAAGTTAGGTAGTGGCACTTTAGGCATTTCTCCCTCGGAAAACTACCCTAAAGCCAAAGAACCTCTATCTGCTACAGCCCAGTCATAACAGACTTCCCATTCTGCAAATAAAGTTGGTTACACCCTTAAGTCGCGCCACTAACAAACCCTGAAGTCTCAGCAATGCACATGCCCTAGGTCAAAACTGATATTAGGTGGTTTTACAGTGTTTCAATGGATCTTTCAAAGAGTAGAAGTGTACCAGCATCCCAGAAGACAGTATTTGGCTCCACATGAGAAGATAGCTGCTTCTCATGTGATTTTGAGCCTGGAATGCAGCTACAGGGCAGAGAGTTGTTTCATCAAACTCCTGCGATCACAGTCAAAGCATGAAAAGACAGTGAAAGGAAAAATAACATTGTTAAAAGCTGATGAAATGGCATGACTGAAAAACCTCCTTCATTTTATAAGTAGAGGGTTGAAGACTGAGAGCGCCTCCTTCATCTATAAGCAGAGGGCCAAGGATAAAGTTGGATTTTTAGAATTACAATGATTGTAAGGCAAATGTTTTGGGTACGGAGAGACAACAACTAAGGGTTTCTGAATAAAAATGATGTTAAAGGCAGAGGCAAAGCAGTGGTGCTTTTCAAAGATTGTTTGCATAAGCTCCATTGTTATTGAGTTACAATGTGAAGCTAATGGGCTGGTCATCAATGAAGAAATAGTATTAAGCAGATGGCCAAAAGAGTCAAACAGTCTTGGGCTCAAACTAACTTCTGCCATCATGTATAAGGGAAACCACTATTAGTATGTTCATCAAACATTATTCATTTGGTTGAGACAGAGGTTGAAAGGAAACCAGGCATTTGTCAAAGTAGGCCTCCTTCATCTATAAGCAGAGGGCCAGAGCAGTGATTGATTTTAGGATTTTCACTGACTGAGACACAAATTGTAAGAACAGTAGGAGACAGTTGAAGGCTTCTGAACAGAGAAATGATGTCAAAAACAAAGGGAAAGCATGAGTACTATAACTATCAAAGAAGCTGACTTATCTCCTATTATAGATTTCTTTCAAAGACAGTCTGGAGCCAAAAAATGTACAAACCTTGCTGAGGGGTGTAATTTCCTTAAAAAGTTACAAAGACCCATCTCCTTGATAAACAGGCTTGACATTTAGTCTCTGTTCCTTTAAACAAAACAGAGTTGAAAAGTAGTTGAAATCATCTGGGTTAGACACAGGCCAAAGAGTGATGATTGTTTTTCAAAAGGTACTGTTCTTCCTATTCATGAAGAATTTTCATTCAAATTACTCATCATAGTGGACGGAAGGCAATTTGAGTTTAGTTTTCCCAAAAAGGAATTTCAACTAAGCACATATGTTCATAAATATGCAAGAAGGATTATGGCATGTGTTTCAAGTTCTGGAACAACATTCAAAACCATTAAAGCATGCCACTGCTACAAATGAAGGCCTGCTCCTTATAAAAAGAGGTCAAAGATACCTGGCTGTTGCATTTTGAGTAAAGGAAATATTTTTGAAAGAAGTTCCCTTTTGATGGACAGATGATGATAAAGCCTAGGTAAATACAACTAGGCCTCACCCACATTCAAAGAGAAGCATCATTTGGAAAATGCATCTACAATCACTATATGGCTTTGAGCCAGTTTTCCCTCTAACAAGCATATGTAAGCAGAGGAAAGACATTTTTCCATTTAATAAACAAATAGTGAAAATATTTTGGCCCTTAAATGATTTTCTTATAAGACGAAAGAGTCATATCTACCAAAACTAGCCAGATGGTATGCACAGCCTTTATACCAACGTTATTTAAAATGTGGGCCCCTTATAGCACGTTCAAAGTCATTTTGGTTTCTTTTCAAATAAACAAAGGCAGTGGTTTTAAAGAAAGAAGTTTTCAAAACCTTCACAAATCAAACTCAAGGGTAGTTGGCTTTTGCGTTCAAAAGAGAATAAGGAGATTGTTGCAAGCCCATTTGACATCCTCAAAACACAAGCAACACTTCCCTTTGTTGTTCACTAGACTGAAGAAGGATTTTTTGAGAAAAATTGCAGAAGTTTGAAGCTTGGAGACCGTGCGGCATGCTTGGAAAAGCGTGCGGCGCATTCAGGACCGATTTTACGAAGAGGGTACATTGTTGCACGGAGCGCTTGTAGCAGCGCATGGCGCGCCTGTAGGCACCGGTCACGACTGCCCATCGTCGACCCGACACCTTTCTATTGCGCGACGCCTTCTTGTTGAACGTGTCGCACATGTTTTAAACGGTCAAAGTGCCTCCAAACAAATCTTGAAGCTGCTCAAATCCTCAAGCAAAACCCACCATCGATCTTCAAGGTGATTTGTTTGCCTCCTTGCTAAATTCAAACTGTTAAGTGGTGGCGAAAAAATGAAACTCATGGTGTAAATCAAAGTGATTTGAGTGAATAGTTTGAAGAAATTTATTGCAGTGGGAGACTGGTGGAGGGTTCTTTTTAGCTTCAAAGATCCTAAACTGCCCTAAAAATAGTGCTAAAACCTCACACTCCCTACAAGACACAATAAGCACCATTTTAGTGGTTTTGTCAAGTATTAAGGGTATCCTAACTGTTTTAGCAAAAAACCATAAACTCTGTCAGCTATACGTATTGGTGTAAACAATGGTAAGGAGGGTTGAATTTTTGTTGAAAATCCGAAGACTTTTGTGGCTATGATTGCCCAAGGTTGACATAGTGATAATGGTGTGTTTATGATGATGTCAAAAGGCCTAAAAACTGCTCTCAATACAGTGCTAAAAGCATAAACCTGCAAGTCAGAATATACACAGTAGTAGAAGGTTTGTAAAATTGTTGGAGGTGCCTTAACTGTAATAGGGCAAAACCATAAACTCTGTCAGCTATGTTGTAGTGGTGAAAGCAGTGGTAAGAAGGTTTGAACTTTTGTTTAAAGGTCCGAGTAACAATAGTGATCATACATAAATGACTTTGTCACTTTCAAAAGTCCTCTCTGTATGGTGAAAATAAAAATCAGTGCTACCTCTTTATGAAAGAAACAGACTATAGTGAGTAAAGTTGTTATTGCAATTTGAAGGTGTTTTGTCAAACTGTGTGTGAGAAATAGTGAAGTACAAGGAGGGTGTTTTTGATTGGAAGCAATGTTTTGCCTCTGTCTAAATACAAGGCTATCTTGTTTTTATCAAAACATAAAGGATCTTTGTAAACATACCCAGCCACAGTAACATTTTCACTATGTGCTTGTTATTTTGATAACTTTGGTTGATTGGCATACAAAGGGAGACAGACAGTGTTTTGGAAAGAGCAGTGATTTTTGTGTTAAAGAATCATTTCACATAGCATTTGAAGAGATCTGCTTAGGTAAAATAGTGACTAACAAAGAAGACAGAGTTTTGTTTGAGAAAACATTTTGAAAACCATTTTGAGGCAGCTTGGTGTTGCAGAGAGCATTCAAAACAAGATGCCCCCCAGGCAGGACAGTAGGAGTGGTTTGAATAAGATATTTGAGCCTACTTCCACTAAAGAAGTGAATGCCCACCCATTAGTCTTGTTCAATTTCCATGAGGTTGGGTGTTTAGATTTTTGTCAAAGAGTGCAAGAGGTGAAGAGCTTTTCTCCTTTGACACACCTTTGCGCTTTGAGGTTTCAAGACAAGCATTTCCAGCTAGCAGGCCTTGATTTCAAATTCTCTCCAAGGTCCATCTCCAAGGCCACTAAAATCCCCTATATTGGGGAAAATTGGTTTAAACAAAGCCATTTGGACTCAGAAGATTACAAGCCCTTTCTAAAGCCTGAGCACAGAGATTCATGTCCTTCTATTTTCCCTTTCTCATATATTTTAGCCAACTATGCCCTCCTCATGAAGATCATCATGAAATACTTCACTTGTGAGGGAAAATTCTCCCAAATCTATGCCTATCACATTCGACTGCTTATGCATTTCACAAGGACCAAGCTGCTAAATTTTCCTTTCTTCTTACACAAGAGCATTGAGAAAATGGCTTCCACTATTCAGAAGAAGCCTCCTTCACAGCAAACCGCCTGTCTCTCCCATCACTCTCTATTCAAAGTCATCATCCTTCATCAGCTTGAAAAGATGGAGCTCTCTTGGGATACTTTCATCACCCATACAGATTTCTCCACTGTCCCTCTAGTTCATACATCCCCTACACCTCCTACTCACCATCCTTCGCCTTCTTCTAGCAGACCTATTCCCAAAAAGCTCAAGTTTACTATAGAACAAACAAAGGAGCCTGAAGAAGGAGAAGAGAGTGACCATGAGGAGGAAGAAGGACATGAGTAGAAAGAGGAAAGTGATGATGAGCAACAGCAAGGGGAGGAAGAAGAAAGTGTTGAACAACAACATCATAGTGATGATGAGAAGCAGCAAGGGGATGAAGAAAAGCAACATGGTGAGGGTAAGAAGAATTTTGATGATACAGAGCAGACTTTTGATGATAAAAAGCAGACTTATGATGAGGGTGAGACTGAACAGGGGCAGCATGAAAGTGTTGAACAGGAGCATCATGAAAGTGATGAACATGGGCAGCCACAGCATGTTACACAACAGCCACAACATGAGGGACAATAGCCTCATAATGATAAAAAAAGGCAGCTATAGGATGAGGGACAACAACCTCAAGAAGAAAAGGGGCAAAGTGACAAGGGTAAAGAGCCCATGGAGCATGTGCTAGCTGCTTCTCCTAGGCAAGGGGACATGCTCTCTTCTCCGAAAGTCATGAAGCCCTAGACAACGAAAAAAATGGTTCCTAGAGTCGTAACTCCAAATGTGACTAGGGCCCTCCAAAGTAAGGGAAAATTGCCAAAGAAGCCCATGGTTAAATTACCCAGGAGGAAGAGCACTAGAATAGCCACCCAAAGCAAAGGGAAGGGAAAGGAAGAAAGCAGTCATGAACAGGAAAGGGAATTCGACATCATCCAAATCAAAAGTGTTGATAGTGATAATGAAGCCCGGATCCTAGAAAATCTCTTGATCCATAGAGAAATCCAAATTTATGCCTTGAGGGCTGATCTTCATAGAGCTAGAAATTTCAATCACTTTTTGCAAATCCAAAAGAAGCAAATGAGTGTCGATATGGTTTTTTATGAGACACAGGCGATCAAATACAAGAAGGAGGCCTCCAAAGCACAAGTAAGGTTGGAAGAACTCATGGGTGAGTTCGAGGAAAGTGAAGGTGAAGATCAGCCTAGGCGAAAGAGGCCAAGAACCATAGGGCTAAAAAAGGCCCTTGAGAAACAAAAAGCAGAAGAAGATGCCCTCCTCCAATCTACCCCTCTCACTACATTGTTTGAACAAGAGATAGAGAAAAATCGTGAAGCATGGCTTGAGAGAGTAAATGATCACTTGGAGAAGAAATTGGAGAGGGGAAACAGGGACTTGGACCTTCAACGGAGGATGACCGAGCATTATAAAAAGCTAAATCAGTTTTCCCGACGGAAGTTGAAGGCTACTCAAGAAAAACTCAAGGAGGCTAAAGGGAAATGCCCGACACAAAAATTGAGGAAATACACCTCAAGACTCCAAATTTTGGCCTCTACTTCACAACATGTTGCTGAAAACCCTTGAGGGTCATTCTCACCAATTTTGGGCGAATTTCGATATATTTTGGTTTTTTGTCATTTTTGGGTTTTTGGCCAAAACTCCTGGGCATCGCCATTTCAGTTTGGGACATCATAAGAGGATGAGAATGGTATCATTGGATGCCATAATTTTAGGGGCACATACTCAGTGATTTTCAGAACAATTTAAGATCTTTTGCTCCCCCAAAATGGCGAAAAACACTTGCTTTTTCTACACTCTGCCCTGTTTATCAGCAAGACTTATTTTTTGGGTTTTTACACATAGGCCTATTTTTGGAGAACTTATATTGGTCATTTGGGAGAAAAATAAACATTTTCAGAAACTAGACACTCATATCTTTCCAACTAGCTATCACGAGCCTTGTTTCGACACCGGGAAGGCCTCCAAAGGTTGCCAGCAAGTCAAGGGACCTTTTGCTGATGTATTTTTTGAGTATTTTTGTAAAAATTGAACCTTTCAAAATTGACTTTTCCTCATGTGCGTTTAGCTATTTTTGTGCATGATAAGTTATGAAAAGTCAATTTATTTCCCTTTTTAGCAATTTTTGAGATATTTGTTAGATATTTTGTGCCTTGGGCTTTGCAAAGCCTCAAGGAAAAGTCTAGATATTTTGGATAGGCCAATGAGATTGCAAGTTGAACCAAGAGGTTTTCCTCACTTTGGCCTATTTATTCCAAAGGCTTTCATTGTAAACAAGGCTGAACTTGATGATAGAAGCAATATATGGTCATATAAGCTTTGGAAGAAATACTTGTCTCATGCTTTTGGATAGTCTCTTGGATGTTCTTGGATGATGAAAGAGGATTGTTGTTGGATTCCATGACTTGGTAGAATGGTATAGTGTCTCTCTCTCTATTTTGTTTCCTAGTTTTCATTCATAAATCCATGTTCTTGCTTGCTATAGGATAGTAGAGAACAAATTTGAGACATGCCCTTGGAGGCACCTCAAATTTCTTGTTTCTTCATAGCTTCCATGTTTTCTTCATTCTTAGTCACATTAAATAATTCTTGATTGCTCTTTAATAACTTAAGGATATTTTTGCTTGTTTCATTCATGGTTTTATGCATGCTAAGTATGATTTACGGTATGCCCTGCTTACTCATGGCTAGCCATAGCTCCATCCATGAAATTTCTCTTTGACTGATTAGATTGTCATTTGTTGAACCAAGGAGGTCTTGTTCTGATCTTGCCCTTTGCCTAAGACTATGCAATCTTATTTTCAAAGTGCCCAATAACTTGAAGTACTGTGTTTAGGCATTCCGACATAGTGATTTGAGTTGTTTGTCTGTCTTAAGTGTATTTCCCCAAAGTCTGATAGCCATTTCCCAAAGTTAGAGAGTTATATATCTCTATGCATGGCTTGAATGTTTATTTCTATGCATTGATCAGCTTAAAGTTACATTTCTCATGATTAATGGTTTGCCCTACCATGTTTATGTCAGCTATTAAACTATTTGTGCTTGAAATCCTTTGTTATTCACAAACTTGATGTCCATCTTACTCCATTTTTCCCAAAGATCCATTTTACCTCAAATCAAATCGGCCCTTCAACAACCTTGTATCACCATCTGATAGCTTTCTTGACCTCTTCGACCCCATAGCCCAGTTGATCTGACATCTTTTTACCTATCTTATATCTTTGATCAGTTTCATCCCTCACAACCTAAAAACCAAAACCAAAAACCTACTTCATAACTAGCCTAAAATTAGAACACAATAAGCAAACACACAGATATCCCTTACACAAATAGAGAGAGCCCTCTCTGAGTCCAGGAAGGCTAGGTCCTTGGGCTCCAAAGATTGGTTCGATGTTACACTGTCATTTGGCTTTCCAATCAGCCAAATCCAATCATGGGACTAATATCTTTGGGAGAAGCCTCTCACATGGGGGGATTTTTGGCAAGTCATGTTTGGCTTGGATAATATTCAGCCAATGCCTAATATCCTCTACTATTTTCAAGCTTTTGAGAAGCTTATGGCAGCAATAAGGTGGTGGTATGGCCACTTAGGGTATCATGATTGGAGACAACAAGAAGGATAACAACATTGGTCTCAATGGAGGGACCATTGTCATCATCCCATATATCATATGACACTTAGTCCATGTTTCTTTTGGAGCCCATATGGTGATGATACTCTACTCACTATATGCATGGAGGATTGGGCAAGAAGGCTCCCTAGAACCAATGGGGGGAATCATGAGGTTCCAAGTATCTTTTGGCTTCATGAAGACTATATTATTGTAGCCCAAGATCAACAGCTCCAAATTTATCATAAATGGAGGGAGAGACAGCGTAATTTGAACAATATTACCTCTCATTTTCAGCCATGTAGCCCCTACACATTGCATAAGGAGGGGATTGGTGACTGTTTCTATGAGTTACCAAGGATGGCTCACTTTGTTTGGATGATAGCATGGATATTGGAGTTTCTCATTGGGGTTGAAGCACCCAACATTTATCATCTCTCATGCCTTGAAGTGTTTAGTCAATTTAGTGTCCTAAATTGATAGCATAAATTATCGACCAGGGCTAGTAAACTGATGAAGTGTGATGCACTATATGTGCCTAAGTATCCCTTTTTCTTACTTCGTTGTTTTTAGTGTTTTATTGATGTTTTGGGGTTTTTATGTTTGATTCTTAGTATGCTACTCTATGCTAAAAAGATGAAGTTAGATCTATGTCAAAAGGGAGAAAAGGAAATGTTAATAAATGAATTAAAACAGAGTTTATTTGCAAGTTCTGTTCCTAATTAGAAAATGATGAAAACAAAGAGTCCTAATCCATGGATATTACAGCTTCTAAATGAACATTCATGAAATGAAAAGTAACTCAAAACACTACAACTTAATCTGATTCATTTAGTTAGAGATTTGTTGGAAGAGCTTGTGAAAAAGATTAATTCTAATGTAATGAGGATCTCCTAAAACATAAAAGGAAATGCTGAAACAAACAGTAACTTAGAACATTACAGTGAAATCTCATTCATTTGATAGAGGTTTATTGGAAGAGCTTGAGAAAAATATTACTATAATGTAGTAAGGATCTCCTATGAAATGTTGAAACAACTTATAACATTACAACTAAATCTCATTCATGAGTTAGAGGTTTATTGGAAGAGTTTTTGAAAGAGATTAATCATAATGTGATAAGGAAAAACAATCAATAACTCACAATATTACAACTAAGTCTCATTCGTGAATTAGAGGTTTATTGGAAGAGCTTTTGAAAGAGACTAACTGTAGTATAATGAGGATCTTCCTTTTAACTAAGTAACACAAAATGAAATGCTAATAATTCAGAATATTACAATTGAATCCCATTCATTTAATAGAGATGTATTGGAAGAGCTTGAGAAAGAGACTAACTGCAATATCATGAGGATCCTTTATCTAAGCAAATGACATGAAACATAATGCTAAAAGCTATGATTTCATAAAGCAGTCTAAGTAAGGAAATATGACAAAACAGAATTGAATATGACTTATCTAGAAAACATGTAAAACCTCCTCGAATAGCAGGGGCCCTCTGCTATCAATTCGGCATTAATCCTTTAACTCCTCAAGATTGTATTCAGAACAACATCAAGGTTAAAACTCCTTTTTATTAACACAAGACTTGAAAACAAAGTATCACCGTAATGATAAAATAAGTATCAACTTGTCCTTCTCGGTATTACAAAGCTTAATTTATATGCAAATTCATAACTAACATTGAACAAAAATAGGTACATGTGTAGATTTGAAGTTAAAATCACATTAAAGCTCTTTTGGGACTCATGATTCGCTGTAAAGCAAATCAGGAGTCCTAATTCCTGTAGAAAACAGCTTCTTTGACCTTTGCTTTGACCTCGTGCTTAGACACCTTCAGCTATCAATTCAATCCTCGTGGATGGGAAGGAATGATGTAGGGAAGATTTGGAATCCACCCATGTGTGCCTTTTCTCGTGATGACACCCCGTAACATACTTAAACACCAAAACAGTTACGGAACGCTGGACTAGCTATAGAATGACTGTATTCTGTAGCTAAACTGTTCAAAAATCATCAAGACAGCAAAAATCACAAAAGTACAATAAGTTAATCATTGTATGCAACCTTTAAGCAATCTTAATCATTCTCATTGATTTTTAGGTTTATGAAAGGATAAAAGAATGATGAAATGAAGTGAAGTTTGGCAAAAGAGAAGACAATTTCAAGGCTCAACATACCCACACTGCAAAACTCTTGCATGTTCTCATGCAATTTCATCAAAACTTTATTCCATGTGCACTGAAACTTCTGCAAGAACATCCAGCCTCATTTTTCTATTTCTTTTGGTAGTCAATAACATTATGGGTTTCCTCATGAATAATTTGAACCTAAGATCAATGAGTGCCATGTTCAGTTTCTTATTTCTCTTCTTTAGCTTCCTGTTTTCTTTATACAATGTTTTCATTTGCTGAGAGAGAGTGTTGTTCATGCCATTCTTCAATTTGACCTACTCTCTTAAGATTTCATTTTCATTCTTGATATGTTTATTCAGTATCTCCAATTCATAATTGTCTCTTCTCAAAATTTCTATTGGAGGTTCTTGTGGATTGAGAGATCTTTAACGATTTTCTGAGGCCCTTTTTTCTAGTGATTCCACATAGTCATAAATCTATTGTTGGGCTGGATCTATATCTGGGGTTCCTCTGTTAGGGTCTTCTTCATACTGATGTAAAGAAGATCTATCAACTGATGTTTGGATTGGAGTTTCTTCTTCTTCAATATTTATAACTCTTGTTTCCTTAATCCCTGTCTTTTTCATCATGTCTTTTAGTCTAGAGCTTCTCCTTAATTTGGGTGGATTTTCATATTTTTCCTCAGCACATTCACTTGTTAATTTCTCTTTTCTTTTAACCCTGATTTGTCTCTTGATCTTTGTCAATTTTCCAGATATTACTTCTTCACTATCTTCCTGTGTTGATGTATCAGGTTTGATTTCAACAGATTTATCAATTTTTCCCCTCATACTTCTTCTTACAGTTTCTTTTCTAGATAGTGTTTCCTCTGGTTCTTCAAAATGGTTTCTTAGAAGAAATTCTTCCCAGCTATCTCCTACTTTCTTCAAATGGAACTCAATCAGTATTTTAATTAGGCCATGATGGTGCAGAGTAGTTTCTAGGAATTGGAGTCTTTTCTGAACATTAGAGGCCATCCTTTTCAAACTATTAAGCAGGAAGAAAGGTAAATTTATTTCATGATCTAAGAAATTCATCATCAGTCTGATATGATAGACATACAAGGTGTCGAATCTACCCTCACATGTTATGAATTTTTGTAAAATTAACAACATATTCCTCCATTTATTTTTCAGAGCTGTACTAGGAATACCCTTTCTAAACACTGAAATGTCCATACCTGGGTTCTTTAGCATTTGTTTCCAAGTTTCATTATGGAACTCCTTATTTTTAAACCAGCGTTCTTCCTGTCTTGGCAATTATGTGGCTTCAACTATGAATGACTCTATGATGGTGAACATAATATCCCCAATTTCTACCTCTAATCCATCGAATGACCTAACAAATGATTTCATGATTTATTTGTGGAATCCATTTAACTTCTTCACAAAGTTCAACCACCCAACCTGATGTAATAGCCCCTTAACCTGAGGGTATCCTTCTAAATATTTGATCCCAATTGGCTTTGTTCTCACAATTAGCCCCATTTCTCCTTGGTACAGATTGCTTCATTTCCTTGGCTTAGGTCCACTGCTCTGTCTCTGATCCTGTGCCTGAAGAAAGAGTAGTTGTGGAAGGTTGTTTTTCCCTTAAAATGACTTCTCTGTTTCTGCAGATGAAACTGGCTACAGAATGTAATGGCAGTGAGTGGATACGGATGAATGAACAAGGTAATGGTGAATGATGAAAATGATCGAGTTAAGAGTTTGATATGAAATGAAATACTGCGAAGAGATTTTATGATGATTTTCAAAAATCATCAATAAATGATACGATCTAAGGACGTGACCTAATAGGTCACATTTAAGTTTTTGACCGTTTATTCAATTAATGATGAACCGTTATGGAGCGGATGGTAAGGGATATGGTTGAAGTGTTTTTTTTTTTTTAATGATAGGCAAGGATCAATTCGAATGATAGATTAACTTTTAGGAAACATATGATTTAACCATATTATATCTTTCATGTTTTGCTATCAAAATAATTTCACACAGTTTACCTCAGCCCTTTTGATTTTGCTGCTTGTTGTATTTGTCCTTCATTTTGTAAAATTTTGATCTTATAAGCTCCATAATCTCCTTTGACTATCATCCTTTGTGTATTGAAGTAGGCTTGCAGGGTCAAATTGGTTGCAGAATAGGATTGGCTACAGAACAGACAGCTGCAGAATGTACCTGTTAAAAATCATGAAATATGGATATGGAATGAAATGGATCATGAGTATGGAATGGAATGAGATGAATTATGAGTATGAAATGGAATGGAATATGAATGTATTGAAACATGAGATGGAATGAAATATGAATGAAATGAAGTACGGAGTAAAAATGAATCTGCAATTTGTGATTTTATGATATTTAGTTGCAGAACAAGAACAATTTGAAAGTATAAAGTGTCAGAAGAATTCTGATTTTCACCCTAAAATTTCTGTATAAACATGCCAATCAATGATTGGTTTTCATATTTATACTTTTATTTTATTTTTTATTTTTTATTTTATTTTATTTTATTATTTTATTATTTATTTTTAAATTATTGAAGAAAAATACAACTAAGTTAGTGAAGAAGAAGAGTTCTTCTTCATTAACTTCATATCAATGTTATCTTGGAATTTCTTGACAAATTATTCTCTTGAAAGTGGCTTATGATACAATTTCAGTCTGTGTCCATTTACAAGAAATGCTACCTTTCCTTCATCTATTTTCCTGATTTTTGTTGCTCCATTTTCAAAGATTTTCACAATTTCATATGGCCCAAGCCAACGAGTTTAAAATTTACCTTGAAAATACTTGAATTTTGAATCAAACAAGAGTGCTCAGTCACCTTCTTTAAATTTATTTTCTTTGATATACTTGTCATGCCATCTAGTCCTTTGTTGTTGGACTATGCTTGTTCTCTAGACTGCATCTTGTCTGATCTCATCCAATTCATTAATATGCTCCAGTCTGTGCTTCTTTGCTTCTATCAAATCAAGTCCTAACTAGACTGCCATTTTGAAAGTTCGTATCTGAAACTCTATGGGAAACAGGACTTGTTTTCCATAAACAAGTTCATAAGGGGTGTGTCCTGTTGTGTTTCTCTATGTAGTTTTGTAGGCCCATAAGGCTTTAGGAAGTCTTTGTGCCCAATCTCTTCTATGTAAATGAATAGTCTTTGTCAGGATCCCTTCAATCACCTTATTGGTAGATTCTACTTGGCCATTTTCTTGTGGATGGTAGGGAGTGGATTTCCTGTGTCTGATTTTGTACTTCTCTACCATTTTCTCCACCATTTTTGATGTGAATTGAGCTCCTTGATCTCTAAAAATTTCTCTTGGGACACCAAAACGAGTAAAAATATCCTCAAAAAGAAAATTAGCTACAGATGCTTCAGTAGCAGAAAGTAATGGCTTGACCTCTACTCATTTGGTAACATAATCAGTGCAAACTAATATATATTTATTTTGTTTTGATGGAGGATTAATAGGTCCTACAAAATCCAAAGCCCATTTCTCAAAAGGTTCAATATGTACCTGAGGTTGCAATGGCATCTCACCTGAAGGGGAAGGTTTCCTTACCCTTTGACAACCGTCACACCTTTTGACATACTCTTTAGCATCTCTAAAGAGGTATGGCCAATAATATCCTAGGTGAAGGATCTAATAAGTTGCCCTCTTATCAGTAAAGTGTCCACCACAAGGTTCATCATGACATTCCTTGAGAATCTCAGGCATCTCGTCTTCTCGAACACATCTTCTGATAATAAAGGCTAGACCTATTTTGTATAACTCATTAGAAATCCATGAATATTTTTCACTGTCATAAATGATTTTTCTTTTGTCTCTTGCATTCATAATTAAAGGAAATTTTCCTGAAACTAGATAATTGTCAATATCAGCAAACCAGGGAGTTTGAGTAGTAATTGCAAAGAGATATTCATCAGGGAATTTATCTTCAACTGGAGTATTGTCTTTAATGTTTTGGAGTCTAGATAGGAAATCAACCACTGTATTTTGTTTTCCAGGCCTATCTAGAATGGTGATGTTAAATTCTTGTAAAAGCAATAACCATCTTGTGACTCTGCCATTAGTAATTGATTTATTCATTAAATACCTAATTGCAGAATGATCTATGTGAAAAAAGGTTTCATAGCCTGTTATATAGTGTCTAAATTTATTTATGGCATGAACAACAACTAAGAACTCTTTTTCAGTTACAGTATAATTCAACTTTGAGGGAGTCAAATTTTTACTTGTATAGTAGATGGCATAAGGAATCATGTATTTTTGTCCTAGCATAGCTCCTAAAGCTGTATCTGAGGCATCTGTCGAGATGTGAAAAGGTAATTTCCAGTTAGGTCCCCTTAAAATAGATGCTTTAGAGATTTTTGTTTTCAGGGTTTCAAATGCTAACTGGTAGTCATGATTCCAATTGAATTCACAGTCCTTGGTGAGTAGTTTGAAAAGTGGAGATGCTATCTTGGTGAAGTTTTCTATAAATCTTCTGTAATATCCTATAAATCCTAGAAAACTCCTAACATATTTCTGACAACTTGGAACTAATAATCTAGAGATGACTTCAACTTTTGACTCATCAACTCTAATCCCATCTCCTGAAATATTATGTCCTAAGACAATCCCTTCAGTGAACATCATGAAACATTTTTCACGACTTAATGAAAGGTTTGCTTCTTTACATCTTTTTAGAACTTTTTCCAAGTTTTCTAAGGCTTCTTCAAATGTGTTTCCATAGACTGTGAAGTCATCCATGTATACTTCTACACAGTCATGTATTAGATCTGAAAATATTCCTAATACTGCAATACTTGGTAGGCATAGGTACCCCAAGTACAGGTAAATGTGGTTTTATCTTGATCCTCAAGTGCAACTTGAATTTGATTGTAACCAATAAAACCATCCAAAAATGAAAAGTACTTTTTGCTTGATAATGTATCTAACACCTGATCTATGAAGGGTAAAGGAAAATGATCTTTAAGAGTAGCTTTGTTTAATTCTTAGTAATCAATGCATACCCTCCATTTACCATTTTTCTTGGGTACAATCACCAAAGGAGAAACCACGTGACTCTCACGAAATGGCAGAAATAATGTAACCAGCAGAAAAATCCAAAAATGAAAAGTACTTTTTGCTTGATAATGTATCTAACACCTGATCTATGAAGGGTAAAGGAAAATGATCTTTAAGAGTAGCTTTGTTTAATTCTTAGTAATCAATGCATACCCTCCATTTACCATTTTTCTTGGGTACAATCACCAAAGGAGAAACCCATTGACTGTCTAAAATGGAATAAATAAAGTTGACATTTAACAATTTCTTCAACTCCCCTTTAACAATCTCCCTAAGGTTTGGATTCATCCTTCTCTAAGGCTGTCTGATTGGTTACAATTTTTCTCTATATAGATATGATGAGTGCAAGTCTTAGGGTTGATCCCTTTCATATCAGTGTACTCCCATGCATATGCAGAAGAAGTCTCTGTAATATTTTGACTAGCTTTTCTTGTTGAAATTTTTCTAGGTTTTTGTTTATGTTTAAGGTTTTTCCTGGAAATATCTCAATTGTAGAGCTGCCAAATTCTTCCATGGAGTAAAGAGAAATTTGTCTTGATGACAAAAAATCAATATTGAATTCTTCTTGGAATTTTTCATGTTTGTATTCTGAAGAAGATTCATGATTTTCTAAGGCATTCATAATCTTACTATCTTCACTAATTTCTGAAATAGTGAAGAGAGGTTGTATATCTTCTTCATCATCAATCCATTGAGTATCATATAATTCTATGATTGCTCTTGCTGGAGGATACAAGGAGAATTTATTGGTTGAACTACCATCAGAGATGTACATATCACCAGATCTACAGCTAATGAAAGCATCAGTTGTAGCTAACCAAGGTCTTCCTAATATAATAGGATGTCCTCCTAGAACATTTTTGGGAGTTAGGATCTTGAAATCCACAGGATACTCCCAAGAATCTAAGGACACTGGAATTTCTTCTAATACCCCATCTGGTTTAATTACAGATCTATCTGCTAATTGTAGTAGTGTGGGTGTAAAAAGAAGATTAGGAAGTTTTAGTTTTTCCATGATTTGCCTACTCATGATATTGATTGCTGCTCCTAGATCAATAAGTGTGTTTGGAATTTCAATTCCATTGATATGTATCTTAACAACTAGATTTCCGGGATCTAGATATTTTGGAATGGCAATCTTTCCCATCATTATGTCTACTATTTTTCCTACCCGTTGTATTTTCCTTATCTCTTTTATTCTTTTTCCTGTTTTTTTCATACTCAACTCTTTTATTGTCTTTGCTAGAATTGGGATTTCCTTGATGGCCTGTAATAATGGAATATTAATACACACATTTCTTAACTCATCTAGGAAATCATAGTTAGGCATCATAATTTGTTTCTCTACACCCCTATCAATTTTTAATCTTTCAGGAAAAGGAGGTGTAGTAGTAGATTTTGATGGCTATTCTAACATAGGAGTTGAAATTATTGGTTCTTTCTGTTTTGATTTTTCAATATTTTGGTCTTGAAAAGATGTGCTTTCTTCAAGACTTTTATTTACCCATAGAGAATCTTCCTCAGAATTGTTTTGTTCTTGTATAATTACAGTGGGTTTCTTCTTTTCAACTATTCTTCTAGACCTAAGTTGAACATCATTAAGGTCTAAAGGAGTAATCAAATAGGTTGGAAATTATTGACTTTCTATCATATATGTATTCTGAGGGTTTTTATTGTTGGGGTTTGGTATTGGTTGGGCAGGTAACTGGTTTTCTTTTTAAGGAAATGCTAATGGAAGTGGTGGATTTTGATTTTGATTTTGATGTTGTGGATTCTACTGAGGATTTTGTTGAGGAGGAAAGTTTGGATATGATGGGTATGAGGGTGGATATTGATAATACTGGGAGAACCTTCCATAAGGATTTTGTGCCCCTTAAGCCCAAGGTTGGGATTGATTTTGAAATTGGGGCCAAGTTTGCTACCAAGAGTTCCAATTAGGTGGGGGTTGATTATACATTTGATTACTAAACCCTTGTGTTTGAGGTCCCTGCCAAGGTCTTCTAGAGACAAAATTAAGAGATTCTGGGGAATTTGTGGTTGTTTCTTCTTGAAAGATAGCTTTAAGGCCAAGGATTGAGGGACAATTATTGGTCTCATGTTTTCTAAACAAATTTCACAAGTCTCTATTACTTTTGCATCGAAAGGACACTCTCTTAAGGCATGCTTCTTCCTACATTTGGGACAAAAGATTGCTAAGGCATCAATTTTAGCTCTCTGCTTGTTTTGTAACTTAAGCGTGTCTATTTTCTCACTAAGACTCCCTCGAATGTGTTTTGAATTCATCAAGCATATTCCCTATTTCTTCCCTACTTACTGTTCCAACTGCATATTTGCTTGCTCTTGCAAGAGCAGTGTCTCTTGGTCCTTTTAGAATCTTATATTTTCCTCTTGAAATATTAATACATAATTCTGCTATATCAAGTAATGAAAGTTGAGATATGTCTCCTTTCCCCATCATATTAAGGATATCTATCCATTCATCCCTAATTGTCTTCAACAAAAGAGCTTTCAAAGTATCTTGGTCTAAGTTTTCCATTTTTTCCCTCTTGATGTTATAGTTAAATATTTCCAACAAATCTTCTATATTTTCATCCTCTTTTTGCATCATCTTGAACACTTCCTCCTTATGGTTGACTGGTATACAGTAATCCAAATATCTGTCTAGATATGATTTTCTCATTTCATCCCATGTCCTAATAGACATAGTGATTAAAATCATAAAATATTTTAATACTGATCTTTTCAATGTTGAAGGGAACAGTTTAAGTTTCTAAGCCTCTTGTAGGTAATCATAGGTTCTAAATAGAACTTAAAATTCAAATAAGAAGGTCTCAGGATCTTCAATTTTTAGTCCATGTAAGTTTGGAAGAACAGAGGGTGAGATATTTTTCATAGTTGCATTAATCTCTTCATCTATTATAGGGAATCCAAAAGGACTTCCAGTTTTCCTTCTACCTCTTCCTTCTTCTACATTTCCTCTTCCTCTACCTTCTTTTGTACCTCTACCTCTTCCTCTATCTCCTCCTCTACCACTACCTCCTCCAAATAGTGTATGTTCTCCATTAAAGACTTATCCTTCCCCTTCTTCTACCATGATAGATTCTTCTGAACTGATATAGGGTTTAGTTGGAAGAGCTAATTGTTCTACTGGTTCTTCTATCAAGGGTATATTGAAGAAATAGTCCTCTTCTTCCTCTTCACTAGGGATTTGTAATTCTTCTGCTGGAATATATTCTCCTGTGGAAGTGAAAAAGGTTATCCCTTCTGTAGGAGTCCTTGGATCTTCTTCCTCTAGAATTGCTTCAGTGGATGAGGTGGGAGATCTTCTTGATGGGATATCTATTATTGAAACTTCTGGAAGCCTATGACCAGTATAGTATGGAATGTGGGTTTGAGTTGGAGGTGTGCTACTTCTTGGTCTTGGTGGAGTGAGTGGAGTTGTGGGAATTAAGCTTCTGCCTCTTATAAATCTACCCCTAGAATCTCTTTCTCTACGCATATCATTGTTTTTGGGAAATAGGAAATAAGGCTACCTAGTTACACTTCTCTGGCAACGACGCCAAAATTTTTAGTCAATTCAGTGTGCTAAATTGATAGCATAAATTATCAGACAGGACTAGTAAACTGATGAAGTGTAATGCACTATATGTGCCTAAGTATCATTTTTCTTACTTCGTTGTTTTCAGTTTTTTATTGGTGTTTTGGGGTTTTTATGTTTTATTCTTAGTGTTCTACTCTATGCTAAGAAGATGAAGTTGAATCTATGTCAAAAGGGATAAAAGGAAATCTTAATAAATGAATTAAAACAGAGTTTATTTGCAAGTTTTGTTCCTAATTAGAAAATGATGAAAACAGAGAGTCCTAATCCATGGATATTACAGGTTTTAAATGAAAATTCATGAAATAAAAAGTAACTCAAAACACTACAACTTAATCCGATTCATTTAATTAGATATTTTTTGGAGGAGCTTGTGAAAAATATTAATTCTAATGCAATGAGGATCTCCTAAAAGCATAAAAGGAAGTGCTGAAACAAACAGTAACTTAGAACATTACAGTGAAATCTCATTCATATGATAGAGGTTTATTGGAAGAGCTTGAGAAAAATATTACTATAATGTAATAAGGATCTCCTATGAAATGCTGAAACAACTTATAACATTACAACTAAATCTCATTCATGAGTTAGAGGTTTGTTGGAAGAGCTTTTTGAAAGAGATTAATCATAATGTGATAAGGATCTTTTTATGAAGCAAAACAATTAGTAACTCACAATATTACAACTAAGTCTCATTCGTGGATTAGAGGTTTATTGGAAAAGCTTTGGAAAGAGACTAACTGTAGTAGAATGAGGATCTTATTTTTAACAAAATGACAGAAAATGAAATGCTAATAACTCAGAATATCACAGTTGAATTCCATTCATTTAATAGAGATATATTGGAAGAGCTTGAGAAAGAGACAAACTGTAATATCAAGAGGATATTTTATCTAAGCAAATGACATGAAACATAAGGCTAAAAGCTATGATTTCAGAAAGTAGTCTAAGTAAGGATATATGACATAACGAAATTGAAAATAACTTATCTAGAAAACATGTAAAACCTCCTCAAATAGCAGGGGCCCTCTGCTATCAATTCGGCATTAATCTTTTAACTCCTCAAGGTTGTATTCAGAACAACATCAAGGTAAAAACTCCTTTTTATTAATCACAAGTCTTGAAAACAGAGTATCACCGTAATGATAAAATAAGTATCAACTTGTTCCTCTCGGTATTACAGAACTTAATTTATATGTATATTCATATATAACATTGAACAAAAATAGGTACAGTTGTAGGTTTGAAGTTAAAATCAAATTAGGACTCTTTTGGGACTCATGATTTGCTTTAAAGCAAATCAGGAGTCCTGATTCATGTAGAATACAACTTCCTTGACCTTTGCTTTGACCACATGCTTAGGCACCTCCAGCTATCAATCCAGTCCTTGAGGAAGGGAAGGAATGATGTAGGAAAGATTTGGAATCCACTTATGTGTGCCTTTTCTCCAGATGACACCCGTAACATACTTAAGCACCAAAACAGCTACGGAATGCTTGACTGGCTACAAAATGACTGCATTGTATATCTAAAATGTTCAAAAACCATTAAGACAGAAAAAATAACAAAAGTACAATAATTGAATCATTGTATGCAACCTTTAAGTAATCTTAGTCATTCTCATTGAGTTTTAGGTTTATGAAATGATAAAGGAATGATGAAATGAAGTGAAGTTTGGAAAAAGAGAAGACAATTTCAGGGCTCAACAGTCTCTACCAGCTATGGAAATCCACACTCTCCCTTAGTCCATGAACAGAACCCCTACTCCTCACTGGGATCAGTCTCTTATCCCCAGAGGAGCAGGTAATTTTTTCCAACTGTCCCCAACCAACTATTTCCAACTTTCCCCAACAAACTTCCAGTTCTTGGAAAACATTTACCATCAGCTTTTATTTTTTTATGAATTTTTTTTCCATAACTTATTTTATTATTCATAATTAATCACTAATGAAAATTGACTTTTAGCAAATCATTAATAATTCCAGTCCTTTCTTAAAACAATAATTAAAAAATGTCTTTTAACTAGTTAACAACTAGTTATTTTTTATGAAGTTATGGTGGAGCTATTTATTTTATGAAGTTATTTTCCATAACTAATTTTATTATTCATAATTAATCACTAATGAAAATAAATTTTCAGCAAAACATTAATAATTCCAGTCCTTTCTTAAAAAAATAATTAAAAAATGTATTTTAACTAGTTAACAACTAGTTATCATTAATGCAGCCATCACAAGAGTGATGCAGGAGCATCCTGCTTAATTTTCATTATTCATTTGTGTGATTTAGGTGGTGATGTTTTTGTAATTATTTTATAAATTATGTACATTTTAAAAAATAAATTGAGAGAAAAATGTGAGTGTGAGATTTATTGTAAATATTCTCTTAATTAATTGAGAATATGAGTTGGAGTTGAGTTGTATAGATATTTTAGGGATTATGAATTCTTTAAATGGAGCTTAGTTGAGTAAAAAATGGGATAAATCTATTTTAGAGTTTGGTTGAGATATTTGTGGAGGAAATCATGGATTGGAATTAATCCACAATGATGTATAAATATGAGGTTTGCGTGAGGATGGAGGATAGAGATATTTAGAGAGAAATGGTTTGAGAGTTCATGTAAAGGAGGCAAGAGCCGAGAGGCCAACAATTGTAATATTCAACCAAAATGGTTTGAATCTAAAATTCTTGTTGTTATTATATACTAGTTATTTTATTTGTGTTCGGCTCTTCATATTCTGTATTAAATCTAAGTAGTTTATGTGTGATTTTTATGAGGATTTTTGTTAATAAGGAAATACACACCCTATTATGCGCTCTACTATAACTTATGCAGAATCTCTGCATCATTTCGTATCAGATCCCAAAGATCTAATTAATTCGTGCAGCTGCGGATGAGAGATGAGTGCGTTGTATATGAAGTGGACGAGTTCAACTATTGGAAGTCGAATTCATTACTGGGCTGTGTTTTATTTACTGGAAGCTAAATTCCTTGTTGGGTTGAGTTCTGTGTTGGGCCAAGACTATTTTCTGGAAGACGAATCCAATTGCAGGAAGGTCAAGATATTTTTCCGAATGCGAGATAGAGGAAGCACTAAGCCAAGTGTTGGAGTGTTGAAGCATGCGCTAGAAAATGTCGGTGGAATTCTTGTTTGTCTCTATCGTGGAGCATTCAAAACCTCTGAGATTGATGGAAGTGACCATAGACCAGTGACAAAAAAGTGAAGTAGTGTGAACTTATACCAGAGTCTGCTTTGGAGTTTCTATTGCACTTGATATTGACGCTTGCATTGGTGGCAAAAGAGAAAATATCATGCATATCCATGTCACCTCATGGGAAGATCAATGGAGGATCGAGGAGAAGCAAAGACTCTGAAACATTTTGCGTTGCTGGTATGAAACTCATAATAGTGTGTTCCTTCAAGGACATAATGTAACTAGTGTTTGAAGGCATGGATCAAGGAAGATGTGTAAAGCGTTCTTGAGTTTGTGGCACTGTGTGTGGTGTTATTTTAAAGATTCATGGGAGCACATAAGAGAGACTATGTAGGAGCTTATTTTTGTGAGGAGTGAATCAAGTCGGTGCTGGGTTGAAGGCCGAGTCTGCGTGGGTTGAAAGGGAGTGTTTTCATTTGCTGCTTGACACTCTACATAAGTCATTTTCTACATTAGTTTTGAGCATTGTCATTATTCATATAAATAAAATATTTTTCCATCGTCCTGAGCCTGTGTGGAGGAGCATGGAGGAGCACCACATAGTCTGGATTACTGTGAGGAAATCCGGTTTCATGGTTGCCTTCAGAGATAGACGTGCTATTGCATTTATACAGGAGTGAGCCAATGTTTATATTCTTGTAGCTGAGGGATGAATTGGGTCATTCTCTTGCTGTGCAAATTTATTTGTTGTGGGGTTTTTTGCTCAAGTGGAGACATAGTTGTTGTCGTCCTCAACGTCTCCTTGAATACCTCCTTTGTATATCGACGTGCTGTAGGAGGATTTGTTGTATTATGATTCAAGCAAAGGATTCAAGCTTCAAAGAACTAGCGTCGGTCTTGCGAACCTTGGGAACACATGCTTTCTCAATTTTATTCTCCAGTGTCTCACATGTATGCAGCCTATTGTGAATCACACGAGCTAGTGTGAGAGATATGTGTCGGAAAGTCGTGTGGCACCACCACATCTCCTCTCATACATTGAGAAGTTTTTATCGTTCTAACAGTCAAGTGGCACTTCATCCTTTATTGGAAGTGGATGGAGTGAGTTGCGTGGACTGGTGAAGGCTAACACCACCTGCCATCTGCGTGGAGACACGGAGGATCAAGGGGAACTTCTGCTGGAGAGCACTGCCTACCTAAGGAGCGCATTTTTTTTTATTGAGTCTGATTTATGGCAGGACAGGCCAACTGAGGCCAATTTTCTATGGTGTTGAGAGTGGGATAATGGCAAAGCACTAATTCCAGGTTGGCATCGACGGAACAACAACGAATTTGGTGCATCTGAGGAGATCTGGTTCGTCTGCAGTGTTGCATGAGTGCTATAGGTAATGTTAAAACAGTCGGCAAGCCACCAAAGTTACTACCATTGTTTCCCATATAAATATCGAGAGTAAGTATACGTGAGGGAACATTGTTTCTTTTCTGTTGAAAAAGAAAGTTTCAGGATTCAAACTAATTCTGGGTTTGAAGGTGTGCCAATCAGTTTGAACGCATAGCTAAAACCAAAATATGTATGATCTAAACGAAGAAAATATGAAGTTTTTGTAGAGAAGTCATCCACCACGTAAAACAAAATTGTGATTGCAGAAAATTCATCCAGTGTCGAGTAAATAGAGCTTACTCCAAAGCATGGAAAATTATATGAAAATAAGAAAAACATGTGTGAAATTTGGAAATGCATGAATATTTGAGGTGATTTCTGGTAGAGGATGCGATGGTGGTACTACAGATGTTTGGTCCAGTGATGTATTCTCTTTGTTATTTTGATAATATTTTGCACTGTTATATATATTGATACTTCGGAAGAAGAGTTGTAGTGCGGAAGCTCAAGAACTATCAGTGGACACACTATGAAGGTGGTAAGTCAAATGAGTTTTTATGTTATTTAAATAATGTAAAATGGATGTGTAATTCAGGTTGAGAAGGCCATATACACTTTATGAGTGTTTCACCAAAATTCATGAGTGGGAAGAGAGATATTTTAAGAAAGATAATGAGTGGAGTGATAAGTATTTGATTGTGTTATTTTTATGTTGAGAAATCACATAAAGTTGAAAGGTCAAATTTAGATGCCAAGATCAAATGAAGAAATTTGTATAGCTTGAGTCAAGTTAAAATCCATCATTGAGTTATTGTACAAGAGGGTGCATTTTTCATCCAAGATGAAGATTTGATGTCAGGTATGGAGTCAAAAAGTCTTAAATCAAGTCAAATGTTTGAATGTAATTAGGTGCAAGATCGGCGGAGCCCAACATCCAAAGAGTTTGGTCATTGTAATGCAAGAATTACTGCAGTTGTTTTTTTGCAGCAAAGAGGAGCAAGAGAGTTGCCTAGGAAATGATTCCAAGATAGTGAACCGAAAGATACCGAGAGCAGGAAGAGAGCTTGTATTGTTGGATGGCAAGCATGGAGGCTTGCTGAAAAGGGGATCGAATGAAATCCATAAGTGAACAGATGAAGTTCGCAAAGGAGGAGAAGATGACTGTTGATAGTCATTTCAGAGGTTCTGAAGAAGACCGCAATAGAAGAAATAAGAAGGAAGACGCGAAGGCAAATGGCATATGGAAGTTGTTGACTGATGAAGAATATGAGAGGGAGAAAGCTGAGATAGCAATTCACCTTGAGTTATTGATGGAATTGTTGCAGAGAAATACGAAATACCAGAGACATGTTTGGACCATGAGGAATAAAGTGAAATGGCAGAAGCTACATGCAAAGAGGTAACATCAGGTAAACATACAGTTGACAGAAGAGTTGAGGAAGCTCAAGTAGATGATGAGTGTGCAATTGAGATGTGAAGAACTCAGAGAGGCTGAGTTGAAAATGAAAGTTTCCATTTGTGGCCTAGAACAGGGTGAAATTCTGGGTGATGAAATTAATGAGAAAGATCTCATGGACTATTGGAATAGTTTAGAAGAATTGGAAGATGTGTTGACAAGAGAAGCAGATGAGGCTATGAAGCCTTGTATTTTTAAATCTCATAGTTTGTGTATGTTTGCAGGATGTGCAAAATATGGTGGACAGTCTGGTGAAACTATCCCAGAGATCAATGAAACTCTTGAGGTGAAGTATGATGGAGAATGCCTTTCAGAGGAGGAAGGTATTGATTTTTTGCAGAATAAAGAATTCATAGATGAATTCTTGTTTGGTATTGGACAGTCAGTTGAAGCTATTATTGAGCATAAGCATAATGAAAATTCCGAAGTGATATTCTAAGGAGGTAAACAAATGGATTCGTTTAATGAAATTAATGAAATAATTTTGCAATGTGATGATACAGAAAACATGATAACTCAGGAGGATTTCCAGAAGAAGAATGAAACTAAGAATGAAGGTTATGATGAAATGCTGGAAAGATTTCACATGGAAATAGAATTCTTGGAACGATGGCTCAAGGAACCAGAGGGAAAAGTGAAACTTCCAGAACTTGATACAAAAGAGATTGCAGTTGCCATGCATGATAAGGATGAAATTTTTCTAACATTTATAAATTTAAGTGAATGTTTTAACTCTTCAAATAATAATGTGGTTGTAGGTACAGAAGGAAACATTAATAAATATGATGTTGAAATCAGAGGAATTGAGCATAAAGTATTTGAAGATAAGATGAAAGATCAGGAGAAACAAGAAATTTATGTCCTTAGAGACATCAATGAAACAACAACATTAATTCAACACGATAAAGATGAAATAAGCCAACAATTCAAAACAAGATCTACTGAAGTCCAGAAAGTCTATGATGGGAGATTGGTGCTTGAAGCATCAAAAGAGGCCGAAAGGTCTTATCTTTTAAAAGATAATAGTTTGTTGATGAATGCAGGTACAACACCAAATGAGAAATTTGTTACTATAAGAGCAATCAATGACTATAGTTGTGATCAAGGAGAAGTTCTTGATTATTCTTCATTTAATAAAGTTGAGTGTTCAACACAGTTGGAGACGGAAGCATCAAACAAAGAGGAATTACTCCAATGAATTGGCGAAAGAAATTGTTGGAGAGGCCGATGGAATCCGGTTGATAGAATGAGTAATGTTCATGTACAACCAGTTCAAGATTCTTTCAAAGTTTGGAAACCAGAAGAATGGGTATTAGTGATTCTATACAAGTCTGTAATTTTTGAAATAAAGATGACGTGGTATGGAAAAGCGAGAGTTACATTCAATAGTATTTTAAAAATACTATTGTGGAAATTCTATGCAAAATTACAAAATGGAGTTGATACTTTAAAAGTCCAGCGGCAAAACAGAGTTTGGAATCCTGGAGGGAGCAAGCTATTAAGACTTATGGTTGTCACATTATTACAGAAAAGTGACATACCTCATAGATAGGAGTCTATGGAAACTTCTCTACATGGGGAGTCTAATGCAAGAGCATCCTACTTAATTTTCATTATTCGTTTGTGTGATTTAGGAGGTGATGTTTTTGTAATTATTTTATAAATTATGTACATTTTAAAAAACAAATTGAGAGAAAAATGTGAGTGTGAGATTTATTGTAAATATTCTCTTAATTAATTGAGAATATGAGTTGGAGTTGAGTTGTATAGATAGTTTAGGGATTATGAATTCCTTAAATGGAACTTAGTTGAGTAAAAAAAGGGATAAATCTATTTTATAGTTTTGTTGAGATATTTGTGGAGGAAATCATGGATTGGAATTAATCCACAATTATGTATAAATATGAGGTTTGTGTGAGGATGGAGGACAAAGAGATTTAGAGAGAAATGGTGTGAGAGTTCATGTAAAGGGGGCAAGAGTCGAGAGGCCAACAATTGTAATATTCGGCCAAAATGGTTTGAATCTGAAATTCTTGTTGTTATTATATACTAGTTATTTTATTTGTGTTCGGCTCTTCATATTCTGTATTAAATCTAAGCAGTTTATGTGTGATTTTTACGAGGATTTTTGTTAAGAAGGAAATACACACCTTATTATGCGCTCTACTCTGATTTATGCAAAATCTCTTCATCAAATAATATGGTGGAGTTCGAGAATCTATAATATGATGAGTTGCTCTACAAGGTCTCTATAAGACCCAACCTAAGGGATTCTAAATAGCTCATAAGATAGATAGGATTGTTAATCAGAATGATTATATATAACGAAATTAATACAAAATTAACTAATTCTTTTTTTATTAAATTAAATCAACACAAAATTAATTTATTTTTTCATAAAATTAGATTATGTTATTTTAATCACAATTTTCTACCAAAAATGTAAATTATATATATATATATATATATATATATATATATATATATATATATATATATATATGGGTTGTATATTAAATTTATATTTATTGTGTATAAACAATATTTATAAATATAGATGTATAGGTATAATTAAAATGGATATATAAATATTAATTAATTTTTATAGTAAATAACTAAAAATTGATATAAAAACATAAATAGATAGTCATATTAAATACTAATTGCTATCACATTAGTAAGTGAATCAAATGGAAAACAAATTAAAATAAAATTTTATGGATGATTTAATGATCTCTTATGCATCTATGTTTAATCAAAAAAGAATAGTTAAAAGATTTAATTGCTTCTTAGAAATGGAAGAGTGTTACTTCTATGTGTATTATGTCTTTAATGTGAAATTGATGGTGTTTTTTAATCAAAGATGTTTTAGTCGTAGTGAAAAATACAATGGAAATTCTCAAGCTGATATGACTCGTGAAGAAATTACCACACTAATAAATATTGAATTAACTAGTAGGTTGAAATAAAATTTTAAATGTGAAAATGATGGTGTTTATAATCAAAGATGCTTTCTTGGTAGAGAAAAGTACAATGGCAATTTTAAAGTTGATATGATTCATGACGAAATTACCACATCAATAAATATTGGATTAACTAGTAGGATAAAGTAAATTAAAAATAAATTAGAAGTAATAAACAAATTTTCTATATAAATTTGGTAATACATTTCATTTTTCTCTTTCTTACTTGTTTTTTTTAAATTCTATTGTGATACATTAATCTAATAATCTCCAATACAATAATATTTACAAGTGAAAAATTCTCCACTAACAAAAGATTTAATTAACCAATTAAATTACTAGATCATAAAATATGAATCAATTATGTATATGCTATGCAGTTCAAAGTAATTAAAGTAAAATTAATTAAAGTATTTATTGGAACTAGCTTTATAAACAACTAGATACATATATATTTTGCATTTAAAATAAAATTTAAAATATGACTCGGGAGGAAATTAGCATATCAATAAATGTTGGATTAGATAATAGGTTATTGTAAATTAAAAATAAATTGGAAGTAATAAACCATTTTTAAAAGGAGTTCAGCTGAAAATAAATAAATTCTATTATGATAAATTAATATAATAATCTCCAATACAATAATATTTACAAGTGAAAATTTCTCCACTAACAAAAAAAAATAATTAACTAATTAAATTGCTAGATCATAAACTGTAAATCAATTATACATTACGAATCAATTATGTATATGCTATATAGTTCAAAGTAATTAAAGTAAAAGCAATGAAAATTTTTATTGGAACTTGCTTTATAAATAACTAGATAGTAACATAGATATTTTGCACTTAAAATAAAACCTTTTAACATAGAAAACCTTTTAACATAGATTGAGATTAAGTAGCAAGAAAGGTTAATTTTCATTTTCAAATTAAAATTTTAAACTTAAAATAAATTTAAATATTCTTAAAATAAATTACAAACAGGTTATACTAAAAAATTATTTTTTCAACTTCAAAATCAAATTTAACACATAATAAACTCCGTAAACCAAACGTCAAAAGATGTGGAGCAATGTTCACATCTCTTTTACACACTTTTGCATTTTAAAAATATTACCTTGTAAGAGCATTACTAGAAGATGATCCTATAACAAAATATTAACTTGTAAGAGCATTGCTAGAAGATGATCCTATAACAAGTTTGTTGATGCAATAACTTGAGATTCGTTGAATAATTTTGTAGGAGCATTACTAGAAGATGATCCTATAACAAGTTTGTTGATGCAATAACTTGAGATTTGTTGAATAATTGTGGATGCCACATCATCACCCTCCGCAACCGCAAGCATTGTATTCACCTGTATTTCTAGGGGCCAACCACAAAATACTAATAATACAATTTACTCTAAATTATTTCTTAAACAGAGAAAGTAATGTAAAGATAACCTTTCTCGCATTACACAACATAATCTTCTTGTACATGTGGAATCGGTAAATTCCTCGCTACAAAAACAAAATGAAAAATTAGCATGTGAAGGCAGATATTACTTTCTTCCTTCTTATAGAGCAACCACTTCTTTGCAGCGAAAACTATTAAAATGCTGAACTAAAATATTTTATAAGAAAATGATACAACGTGAGAAACGCTTCGCTATTTTACATAAAAATGAATATAAACTAATTAATGAATTCATTAACAACTAGTTTTAAATGGCTTGTTTTCAACAACAATTTTTAAGTGAGAGTGCAGGCAATGGTGCACATCACACTGTTTATACAATAAGATTGATTTAGTTTTTTTCCCCTTGTCCACGAGATGAACCACATTAGTGACCAAATCTATTTAATTAGTTAATCCAAAGGACATTTATCTACTTTATGGATCACAAAAATCCCAGAATCTAACATTATATATTTTTTTTAAAGTAAATCATTTTAATTAATTGCAATATTTCATATAATGGAAATCATTGTTGGTTATTCATTTTAGTAAGTAGTGTTCTGTCATAGAAGAATAATATAAAAACTATTCGTTTTAAATTTCATATTATGATACTTTGTGATTGACAGAGAAAACTCTAAGAAAATTTTGATTTACTGCGTTAAAATTAACTATTGAATCCTAGCATATTTAACTTTAGTTCTGAGCTAGTTCTCTTTTGGATGGGTGGACTTATGCTACATGGTGTGGTACTGGCAATTGCAGTTGGATTCAGACAACCTTTTCCCCTAATCTTTAAGGTTTAGAACTGACTAAAAGAGGTCATCAAATAGTTTTCCACTGAAATCCTCTGCTTGTACCTTCAAAGTTATGGAATCAAAAAATTGAAGTAAAATATATTCATATTGCGTAATATATCTAATATATACAAAATCATACATTTATTTAGAAATTTTGAGGGGGGGGTATTAGGGAGATTAGGAAAACCAAACTTCGTCATGCAATATGGAAGCTGATATGCTCACCTAGCCAGAGGCTACGCTGATGGTCATTCGTATGATGGTGATGGTGAGAACTGTCAATTTTCTCCATAATTTCGTGCCGGATATCGTTCTTTCATTAAAATGCATGCATGATTTACGTTTGTAAATCTGGCATGCGCATGGTCTGAAAGTTCCATGTAATTTAGTTGCATCTAAATTTGTTCATGATTGATTCCATGATGATGGGCCACAATATGACCAAAACCGAGGCAGCAGAGAGAGTCTCGGTGTCTTGATTCACGGCTACAAGGGTGGTGAGATGCTAAGGCTCGACTTAGGACTAACTCACCAACAGAAACTATTGCCCCACCCCCACGATGATTACGAACCCGGTGACACGGCATGGAAAAGGATCGGGGAAACCCGGATGTGAGCGAGCTCCCATAAGAGCAACAATAGTCACTTTCAAACCCAACATAAGTAGAACCCCAAAACCACTCAGGGACTATTGTGAACGCACTCACCCGCCCTGCGGAGCAAGAAAAACATACAACTTCCCAAACTAGAAGGTAAGAGGCAAATACCAAGTCCACCATCTTTCGCTCTCTCCACCACAGTTCTTCTTCGAAATTATAGAAGAAAGAACACATGAACGCTCTGGTCACCTCAAGCCGTCCTCACATGAGGGAACGTCATGGAGAGACCACAAAGGAAATCTTCGGAAATAAAAAAAGAAAATCGGCTTAGAGACACAAATTTCTGCTACCTATAGGTTGATGGCCCAACGAGTGGTTGCTAAGCGTGAGCAGATGAGCCAAATATTGGAATCGCTCAGTTTTGTATGCCTATTTGTGTGCCAGTTCCAGGACGAGAGAAAATGATAAATTCCAAACTTTTAGATCTCTAACCTCCATGGTACCTGTGTCCAAGGCCAAAACCCCGGGCCACTAGGTCTGGAACACAGGACCTTTCTTGCCAAAATTCATACTTTCGAGCTTCGCCTTGTTGGACTACATCCTAAACTTTTGCCACTACGAATTTGTCCGCAGGGAGAGCAAAATGTTTCCTCGTCTTGGTAATTGAATACCCGAGGTTTAACATGGTGTAGAGTTGGTGTGTGTGTGTGGAGCTCAAGGAGGTCCCAAACCGATCATTTAACACTGTTTGAATGTTTGGTCACTTCACTTGGGAATCTTGATATGCTACTTAATAAATATGTCTGTTTCTAAAAATTTAATTTAATTATCAATAGCTTTATTGCTAAATGGTATGTTCAGTATTACTTATTTTACTGCTTAAAGGTTTGGAAAATCATTTTCTTTTTTAACAATTAGCTTTCATTTAATTAACACATAAAATGTGGTATAGTTCTTATTAAATTCTATTTTTTAGAATGTTTTTAGAAGTCTCCAAACACCTTGGCTCCTTGACTAGAATGATTTGGTTGCCTCCTCCTCACCCTTTTAACAAACTATTATAATTGGTAGTTACCACACTAACTTAATTATTTTGTATTTGATTGTAGAAATGATACAAAATACATGTATAAGCAACAATGGTAGTCTAACAATGTGCTATATTAAATATAGAATTGCTTCTACAAAACTTTAAGGTTAAAACATAACCATCAATTGCATAACCAACGAAGAAAGAGCAATCACACATAACACGAGATAATTTCTAGGAAATCATCTGACTAAAAACCCCATTATTTTCTGTTATGTGTTATGTCATGGATCATGAAAAAATTACATAAAAAATCTCCCAGTCAATAGCCCTCATTAAATGAACTAATTGTCTCACTGACATCATACAAAAATTAGCAGGTTCATGTGGTTACTGTCTTCAGTTGTCTTAACACTCACTAGCAATCCTATTTTGATATAAATCTGCAAATGAGTGCAATGTTATTTGCCTTGGCTGTCCCAATCCTCATGAGCACCATCCAATGTGTGTGTGGTTTCTCGCTTGTGTGCATACGGATAATTTCTGGCCCAGTCAGAATTCACTACCTAGAACTCAACTAGGTCTCCTCTAGATCTGACATGCATGGGTTAATAATAGTAAATATTCAAGTTAATATTATGAGACCATGATTGTGAATTAATTGATAATTAATTCACTTGATCTCCTTCAGTATCTTCACATACAACTAGCACAATTTGATCTAACTCACTAAGCTGAGTTAGCTACTTTTAACTTGCTATTGCACTTCAACTCTGCTGCAACTTAGAATGACTCAATTACAACTAAGTTAACTGACATGTCCTGGCAATCACTTAACTCAAAATTCCTTTAGGTGATCAATTTGCCACTTTAGTTATTATTTCCAAGTGCTCATTGAGAATGAATTATATTTTATTTGCCAACTAATATTAAGGGATATTAATAGTATGTGCATCTATAAACAAACATACCATTCTATAAATATGTGTACACGTACATCTATAAATATACATACCCCTAAAAATAGGTGCAAGCCCGTCTGGTTAGGCATTTATTAATTTCTGGTCTTCTTATTGAATCCTTGCTCTCTCCTTGGTAGTTATCACTTACCCCAATCATCTCTATAGTGTTTGAATTTTCTCTTGGTGAGCGTCTTCGTCGAATATCTACATCTGTTGATAGCCAGGAAGTATACGACAACATTGTTCTCCTCTACACACCAATCTGTGAGATGATGGTACAAATATATGTATTATTAGATATGTCATGAAACGCATGATTAATAAAGTTAATGCAACTCTTACTATCACAATGAATCCCCATCGGATCCATGTGAGAACAAACAAACCAACCAAGATCTTTCTCATCCGGATAGCCTCACATGAAGCTTAGGCTACTGGCTACCATGCTCGTATTCCTTCCACTTCTAAACTAAATTACCCATAGATATATGCTGTTGTACCAAGAAAAAGAAGTTGTGGACACAGTACAAAAGATCCCCCAGTGTGCTCTTTCTATCCGATAGACTTCTTTCACAATGCGCATCTTTGTGAAGTCATCACATTTATTGACATCCATCTGTATGCCATAGACTGTACTCTAATATTTCACTTCTGGGTGTCTGGGACCTTCTTCCCACCTTCCAAAATATCACAGTGAAGCTTAACCATAGCTTGACTCAAATAGTTAACCGCATGGCGAAAATTTCCCCGTGTATCATCGTACACTAGATGAAGCTGGCGAACATTATTTGTTGATGAATAGTGGCATCCACTACCTCTGGTAGCATCCTCTCTCTGGTTTCTTGGAAGATAAGTATCCATGGGTTTGCAACTTCCTCCATGTAGGCACACCCGGTATCTCCTTTCTGCCTCCTTGAAGACACAAAAATTCACCATCTCGTTCGTATTTCCAGGTCAAGGAAATAATGAAGATGGCCCTTATCCTTCATTTTGAACTCACACAAGATCCTCCTTATGGTATATCAGAATGTCATCACGGTGAAATATTAAATCATAAACATAAAAAATTATTAAAAACCTTATCTCATATCATTACAGCGCAAGTTTACATCCCCAACACTTACGGTGAAACTGGTCACAGCAGAAACAGCTATTCTCGGGTATAACACCATATACGGGGTACACGCCCAACACGCCACAACGCTCTTTTGGTCGAAATCACGGGCGCCGAAATGTTTTAAGATCTCGAAAACCTTCGGGTTTGCCCTATATACACCTCGTCCTCAGCCAGTCCATTGAGAAACACGATTTTTCATCCATCTAATGAATACGCCAAATAAATTTCACGGTAGGAGCGAAAGGATGGATCTTGTGGAAGAATACCTTACGTCGGTACACAAGGTCTCTTCATAATCTATCCCCCTAGGTTGTGAGAAGCCTCAGGCAACAAATATAGCCTTTTGTTCTCCACACTCCATGGGCGGGGGCTGCTGCCTTGTGAGTCAATCTCAAACCTACCACTCATTTATCAGCTGACCGCCAGAACAATTTCCCAAGCATTGTTTTTACAATGGAATCATACTCCTCACCATTCCATCTGCCATGTGGGCTCTTGTGCTTTCTTCTGAAAGGAGTAACAGTTCAATCTGACACATTTCTGCTGAGAGCCATGTATCGGTAGATAAATTAGGAGGATATGTTTTGTACGTACTTTATGGTAGGGGCTCCTACATTCTGTGCGACATCAAGTCTGACTGTCAACACAAGTAGTGCGCCTTCGCCATTTTCGGTTGATGGATACTGGCGACGGTGGGTTCCTCACTCCTGAACACTCTATCCTATGGATGATCACATCTAGGAAATAAATATTTTGGGAACCATCGGTTCCGCCTCCATATACAAAGTCAGCTCCCTCTCAAGGAGCAAACGCATAGGTTTCCCCTCATCCAATTTATATCCCATTGAAAAAAATAATTATGTTGTTTGGAAAATACACACAATAATTATAAGGTGTTCTGTGTACGCCCCCAAAATCACAACTTTAGCGATCCACGTCCAACATCTTCCTTGCATCACTTGGTCACATGCACATAAAAAAATAGCTAAAAATCTTAAAAATGTAAACATCGGTTTCTTACCGGTAAAGCATCTTGGTTGACACCTTGCAAGTACTCTGAGAGACAACATTTTCACATAAACCCCGGTGTTTATAGCCGCTCACAAAAGCATTGGTAGGCCTTGATCATGCAGCAGCCTGGTGATACCCACGGTCGTTACCTTATTCCTCTCCCATTGTTTGGTGTGGGTTGTAAGTATTTGTAAATTTCTCTTAAATTCCTTCTTTGTTAGAAAGTTCTTGAATTCATTAGAGATGTATTCTCCACCATTACCACTCTGTGACCTTAGCATAACTTCACAACTCTTTGTTCACTAATACCTTAAACTCATAACGAATGTGTTTGTCTGCTTCTACATGAAGAAGATCTGACATTTATGAGAAAATTCATCATAAATCTACTATTATTTATGTTGTGTTGTTGAAGCAACCGAACGGTCCACACGTACGTGAAGCTCTGAGATCTGACCACCAGTTCTCCTTCTCGTGAAAAGGTGGACTTTACATATACATGGTGAAACGCCCTTGCTTTGATATGGCCCGAAGCAGAGTGTTCCCGCTACCAATTCAATAAGTTTGATACATGACTTTCAATGTCTATGATGAAGATAGCCCAATCGCGCCGCAGACACCCTCATCTCGGCTCACCACTTTTGCCTTTCCCATCATGGCAGGCGCATCCATCTGTCGGCATGTGGGGATTCTTAACGAATCACTATCCTCTTAAACACAACCCATTTTATGTCGTAAAGCTTTCCATGACTGAAGCTATAGCCTCTTTCCTCCAACATGTGATTGAGACCAAATTTTTCATGGGACCCTGAAACATGCATACTTGTATTTTTAATTGAAATTCTTTCTTGACTCCCTTTAGAAAGGTAATGGTACTAATCATGTAACCATAGCATAAAATGCATGCTTATATCTGTATGCTATACAGAATGTTCTCCTCCAAGTCATTAGAAAATTCCTTATACTACGGTCTCGTATGAAAATGCCACTGTCAAATACCACACCGATCCCAAATTACATGTTCGCCATGCCATCAACAAAATACATCAAGCTCAGGTTACACGGCCAAAAGGCTTCACCGGTAACTACGACAACCTTCTTGTTCTTCTTCTTTTGGCGATTAGCGGCAAGATCTGCATGTTCGTGACAACAAAAACACTTCTGTGGACATATCTGACTTCACCTTGGAACTCGGTTTGAGTAAATTTATTCGCCCTTCTTCGCCTTGGTAGCTAGCTTTAATCCTCTCATCATCATGCTTTGAAGTGAAGAACCATCTCTAGTGTTGTGCTTGAACTCCTCACCATACTAGATCTAACCACGGTCATTCCCAATCCAGCAATTTTTCTGGGTCCATTAACCAATCTTCATAAGCACATGCCAAATAAAAACCATGAGAGTAATATCACAAATCATCTCATCAAAATTATTCACACTCCTTAGTTCATCCCGACATTGAAAAACTTCCACGAGATAATTTTGAATAGTACTTGACCTTTTCCATCTTGATCTTTCGCAGGTTTATCTTTGGCTCTGTAATTTCCTATAGTCACTGCTATGGAATAGATTAGTAGCTTTGACATATCATATGTTACAGCTTTCATGGAAATTGAAGAATATTGGTCTTCTCTACTCTCAACTGGGTCTCCTGTCACACCCTTTCACCTTATCAAATAACCTTGGCAAACTTGGCAAAATGGCTAGGAACATCATTGTCAATGAATTCAACTAGCCCATTATCTTGAAATGTTCCTCATCTTCTTTCAACCAGTATAGTTAAGTACGACCTCGAATACATACTCAAACCTCAAACCATTGAAATCCCATTTTGATCTTCAATCGGATGTGGCCACCAAGAAAGTCTTTTGAATTCGAATTCTTTCCACCAACAAACTCAACTCCTGCTTCACTTTTGAATCCCTTAATTAAATGCCACTTTGTAAAAATTATACAAAATACATGTGTATATTGGAATACGCGAGGTCTATGATATGCTATTGTGGAAATAAAATCGCTTCTACAAATATTTATGAATTAAAACACAGTAACGATTACATAAGCATGAATAAAGATCAGTGCACAACACATGTAATTTCACCGAGGAGGGGAAAGATTCATTCTTGGAAATCACTATCTTCTGTTGTATATTATCGTATAAAGCAGCAACAAACAGTACACTTTAAGCACTGATACGGGATCCTCGTTGTGATCATTATGTCACCATCTTCAAAAATTAGCGAGTTCCTGCTTCAATTCTGTCTCAGACATCTCGGCTCATGTTTTAGTCTTTGAATAAAATGTAAATTTTTACTTGCCTTGACTACACAATCCTCATGGGCACATCAATATGTTATTGCCATTTGCATGTGCAACGGATAATGTCTGTTGATAGTCAACTTCCCTTTTCATGTAGAACTCAGCTGGTCTCCATTGGATTTGTTGTGTAAGACACGGATATAATTAATTCATCGTAATTCACTTGATCTCTCACTAGTTTATCTTCGATTTACAAATAGCACAAGCGAGTTTAATTGCTTGGTCTCTCTAGTGTATCTTCATTACAACTAGCACAAATGAGTTAAACTAATTTACAACTTTGCTAACACTTCAACTGCAATACCAGCATTAATTCTACGATTACTGTATACGATCTGCGCCTTCTGTTAACCATATACGAAATTCGCTTTAACTTCTTCTAATTTTCCACTTTAATTAGCTATTGTAATACTCATTAAAGAATATATATTATAATTTATTGTCTAATAATATTAAAGGATAATAATAGTAAACATGCATTCTAAAATTGAACCCTTTCTTCTATAATGAAGATACACTTAAAATAGCTAAAATGTCCTAGTATAGGTGTTTCGTTACTAAATCTTCAAGTTGAATCTCAACATTAATACGAAGTTATAATGAATTACATTAAGTTAAAGTTATTGTTCTATCCAAAATATGATTTTATGGTACGACAATGTTGAGTATGGCTTGATGTCGTTCATTTTCAGTCATTACTTATTTATTTTAAATATTTCTTTGAGAGATTTTAATAGGGGAAAACTAGCAAAGAAGGAACTTTCCATTGAAACTATGCTGATTATTTGGGTTTTATAATTATTATGAGTTAAACTTTACATTGTGCGCCAATTTAAGGATTTTATAAAATTAATTTAGCTTAAATTCTTTTAGTATTTAGTGGTATCCTTGTAAACTGGTTTGATGGTGCCTGAACACCAGCCACAATATCGTTTATTCTTTGGTTGTACGATTTCGAAAAGAGGCAATTGTTTTCAAACGTTTCTCAGTCCACGATACCTTTAATGATGCAATAATTTGTTCAACAGCTAATAGACAAAAAAGTTAACATTGTTACCATCCAGTTGCAAATGATCTCGAGTTATTTTTCAAATTTTCATTATTAACAAAATTAATTCACTCATTATTATTGAAACTTTTGGTTCTTGGGTTTTAAAATATATATATAATTGTAATAGTGCACTAAAGGGTTGAAAATAAACATCTAATTATAATAATTTTAATCTAATTATCAATCATTATTATTATTGAAAAGAATAGAGATTTACTTTCTAAGAAATAATATTTTTTTATTTTATTTTATAAAATTGATTATTAAAAATAAATAACATGTCAAAAAACTATTATATTGCTGTAAAATATGTTTAAAAACAAAAATCCCTATGCTAAAAATAATATCAACAATTTTTAAATATGGATTTGTATTTTTTCATGTTGACATTATAAAATATTATTTTGATTTATGCTCTAAAATGTTTTAATAATTACCGGACCTAATTTAATATATATAACTGACTAATTTAATCCTCGTAGAACGTCCCCTAACAAACATCTGTCGTCAAAGACTTACTATGGAAACTTCCCAATGGCTGACTGATCTTCATTTAACAAGCTGACATTAGCGGAGTTGTAGTCTAGTCTCTGCCTTCTTCGGACTAGCATTAGCACTGAAAATGCTACACTTTTTCATTTCCGCCACGAATCTGTTTCTGTAATCATTTTAATTCGTTGTTTTGATTATCTTTGTTTAGAGTCCTTGTGGGGATTTTCATCATTTTTTTTTACTGCGATATTTAGTAGTATAAATATTATATTAGATTAAAAGTAATAGTTTAGAAAGGATATGTGACTTGGTGTGTAAAGTGTTGTAATGTGCTATAAGCTTGTTTGACTAGATAAAATAAAATTAAAAATTAAAATAATATAAAATTATAAAAATAATTAATAACAATAATTATGAATAAAATAAAACATTTTTAGTTGGTAACAATTGTAATAGTAAAAATAAAAATAATAATTATAAAGAAGATTTATAGCCCTAGTCTACTACTGCCTTCTTCAGTTTAAACGTTAGCACTGAAAAATGCTGCTTTTTCATTTTCTTTGCGAATCTATTTCTGTAATCATTTTTAATTAGTTGTTGGAATTATTCTTTGTTTAGAGTCATGTGAGAAGTTTTCATCGTTTTACTGCTATCGGTGAGATTTTTTAGTGGTATAAATATTATATATTAGATTAAAAATAATAGTTTAGAAAGGATGTGCTTGACTTGGTGTGTAGAGATGTTGTAATGTCTTGTAAACATTTGACTGAATAAAATAAAATTGAAATTGAAATAATATAAAATTATAAAAATAATTAATAGTAATGTAAATAAAAATAAACATTTTTAATTTAGTAGCAATTATGTTAATTAAAAATACAAAAATAATAATTATAAAGAAGATTAATAATAGAATCATGCTCATCTTAATTCTAAACCTACCAAAATTTGAAAGGATCAAATTCTATAAAATTTAAGCCCCGAAAAAAATAAATAATTATAAAGAAGATTAAATACACAGCCAGAATCATACATCACTCCAAAACACAAACCAAAGGGTTGAGGAGGGTCACGATCTGGAGGAGATTATGGGCATGCAGATCAGAAGTTCGATCCATTAAATCTCTTGAGCGCTTGAAAGATTCAGAGTTGAATCTATCAAATCTCTTGAGATACAAACATTCAAAAGTTAGATCTCAAATCTCTTGAGATACAAACAACTTTAGAGGTGAAAAGTTATGTGGATGCTTATCGAATCAAGATTAAGATGAATCTACTTGTTAAATTGGGTTAACAAATAAATAAATAGAATTCTTACTATAACTCTTTTCTTGCCACACATACAATATCAATACTATGCATATTACATCAAAATTAAAATTAAAAAAAAATTGTAAAATATATTTCTAATATGCTAATTAAATTTTAATAAATTTTACAAAATAAAAAATATTATTAAATAAAAATGTAAATTTATATACAATAATATAAATTAATACTAATAATTAATATTTTAAAATAATATTACAAAGGATAAACACAATCAAATTAAATAATAAAAAATTAAATTTACATACAACAAACAAAAAAAGTTAAACTTTGCACAATGCCAAATTCATATTACGTAAGCTATTATGTAATGTAAAGCTTTGTTCAAAATAATTTGAAAAGTAAAAATAAAATTAAAACATAATAATTATTGATTCCTTTTAGCCTCCTTGTGCTTTCTAAAATATTTTGAAATCAAAGTTGGGATATGGCTTACATTAATAATGTGTTTGAACACGTGTCTCACTATGTAGTGGTCAAGCCTTTACGTGAAAAAGAAAAGGAGAGTGGAGTAGAGTGTAATGTGTGAGATTGCTGTGACTGTTCGATGAGAGAAGAGTATGTCTCTTTCTGGTTGGACAACGAAGCAAAAGTTAGCCTCATTGCAGCTTTCAAAATATTTTGAAATTAGGTGGAATATCGAATTGCTTTAAACATAATTTCAACATCTCTCACCTATACTGGTCAATCGCTTTGAAAAGAAGATCGTTTAGTTAATTGTGTGTAGTTTTTGCTTATTAACGAAAATAGAATTAAAACAGTTAATTAGATATATGTTAAAAAATAACATTTAATTAAAAAACCTAAACATGAAGCTGTGAGTGCCAATGCGTACAAAATTCAAAACGACGGAGAGCATATAACGGCGGCTTTATTTGCCATGTGGATGACGGGTGGCGCAATTCAAACGTAATAACACGATGGAAAACTATCGGAATCCGTTCTGGCTATTGGGTTTGTTAGATGCGATATGAAGAAGCGGTTTCATTCCGCTCGCGGGGAGATGAAATGAGAAAAACAAAAAAAAAGGGAAGGGAGCAGTGAGGAGATGAAATGAGAAAAAGGAGAGGGAGAGCGTTCGGGTGACGCAGAAGTTGTGGGATTTATTCTTTGTTTGTTCCCTGATGATTGTTGTAGAGGAGAGGAATCCAGATTTTGGTGTTTGAAGATTTTATTTAGCTTCCTTTTCTTTTTCTTAGAAATGTGTTCACTAGTCCCTAGTGCATTTCTAATCTGTTAGCGCTTTTCCTTTTTAGTTTTTGTTTTTTCTGTTTATGCATTCTTTTAATCTTTAGGTTTTGATCTTTGATTTGATTCTTCGCAGTCTGTTCTTTCCATTTCGACTTTCCAGCATTCCTTTGATTTGATTATTTTGAATTCTGGTCGATCTCTGCAGAAAAGGATTCGAGAATGGTTGTCCTAAGACTAATTGGATCAAATAACCATTACAAAGAAGCATTAAAATCTTCAAGGTTGAACTCTATGAAATTCAGTATTGTGGGGTTTTGAACAGAACCTCACTCATTGGTATTAGCAGATGTAGTCATTGAAGCAACATAAGGATAATTCGTATATTCTTTATGGTAGCTTTTGTTCATGTTTATTTAATCCATCGCTTCCATTCTGTTTTATTCACATCATTCATTTGTTTCTCACCTCATTGAAAAGCGGGCTCTGCAGTTTCGATGAGCTTTGATACCGTTTCCTTTTTTAAGCGCATCCACTTAATAATTAAAATAAAGTTATTAAAAATCCATTCCAAAATAGGTGTGATATTTATTTTTCTTCTCCAACCATTTACTGCAATGCTACTTAGTTTTTTAAAGCTATAAATTAAGTTTCAACAATAAGGGTAAGTTAAACACAGTGAGAAGAACCATAAAGGAGACTTACCGAAAATGAAGGTGGAACCATTTTCAAGTGGATGGAAAAACGACAAAATCAGCCAACAAAGAATAAACATTAACGTAACAGAAGAAGCAAGCATCATTAACTAATTTGAAGAGTAGCATCAAGTCTGGCAAGAGAAAATTTAAGTTTTTAGAGTTAATTTTAAACACCTTAAGCCGACTCAATGTATAAAATGAATCAATAATCATTATAAACCCAAATAGTTTAGAAGGATAGCATTAAATGTGGAAAAAATTTAAGACTTAAATTAACTTTCTAAAATCATGTTCATCAACCTGTAAAATAAATCTCTAATCATTAAACCCTTATATTCGTATAAACGCTAATAATCAACATGTCGAGAAAGTGCCTTTGCGAGTTTTCCTCCATTAAAAACTCTGGAAAATATTTCAAAGCGGTGAAGACTTAAAGTGTATTGTTATTGTCGCTTACAACTAATGTTATTATTTATAACCAAATCAAATCCAAAAAGATTAAATTAAAACTGATAACTGAGGTAAGCATTTATAACCAGATCAAATATAAAATAATTAAGTTAGAGTGGTAACTATAGGTACCTCATTTATAACCAGATCAAATCTAAAATAATTAAGTTAAGGTAATAACTATCGTTATATTTTCTTGAAAGGGCGAGGAGGCTACAACAACCGGATCGTTCGAAGTTCCAATAGCTAAGGTGTCGGAGATGGTCAGAAAATTATTGAAAAAAATTACTATTTAATAAAAACTACATCGACATTTATTAAACAGTTAAGCTAAAGCAACTACCTAAAGCAATTATTAAAAGAAAAATGTAATTTTCAAAAAAAATTATGTAGCACAATACATAATATTTAACATGTACTATAGTAATAGTTATTGATAAATAATTGAAATTTTAGAAATATACATGTTTATTAAGTAGTACTGTCCCAGATCTCCGATAGGGTGACTAAACACGTGCGTCAAATGAGTGGTTGGAACCTGCTGGCTCCCATGTACACATCAACTCTACACCATGTGGAAATATTGGGTATCCACTCTGTCTGTTTAAAGTGCTCTTGCTCTCCCCCATGGATAAATTCTGAGCAAGTTTGGGACGTGGTGGCGATGAGGGTTTTGTGCAGCGAGGTAATAACATTCACCATCCCATGGTGGCTCCCCTTGGGTTTAAACCTTGGTGAGAAGGTGCCAAGGAGGGTTAGGCTACTGCAGTACGTTTGGAATTTATCTCATTTATCATCCTTGGAGCAGGGCATCTTAGAAAATTCTTTCTGACGCTTGGCTCCATAATTTGGCCGTCTTTGGCTTGCAGTCATTAAATTCCACTAATCTAAGCCTTCAAATGTCTGGGTGGGGTAAGGATCTCTTTCTGTCTCTCCTTCTTTACTTGTGTGTATGTCCCAAAGATTTATTATACGGTGTTGGGTGGTGTGAAGTTGTAGGCTCTTTTGTGGTCTCTCCTAGACATCTCTTGATGTGAGGTGGCTTTGGGGTAGTGGGGAGTGGTTTCTGTATTATTTATTGTTTAATTATGGTTTTGTTTCTTGTGGTGGAGGGAGTTTAAGGTATGGTGGAATACATGTTTACCCGCTCAAACTTCTACTTTGGAGCCGTTGTTTGTTTTTGCTTTCTTTTGAGGGTGGGTGGTAGTGCCTAAGTACGATATTCTAACACCAGTAGTTTTGTGTTTACGGTATTTGTTGGGTTTCAAGTTGCTCTATTATTGCTCTTCTGTAGAGCTTTCCTCTCCCATCTAGTTCCTTAGTCCTCCTCTCCATGCCTCGTCCGCCGGTGTCACACTTGTCGTGGGGTTGGGGGTTCTTTTTAGGGACGTGTCTAAGCCTTGTCTTGGTGGTCTCGGGACGGTTCGGGTGTGGGAATGGGGCATTGAGACTCTCTCTCTGTTCTCACATAGCACGTTGTGTCGGTCACTGCATGAAATTATTCTTGAAAAAAGTACGTGCGTGTGTGGATATATCGACTGAACACATGTTATGGGAACATAAACGAAATCGTGGCCGCGCCCAAGCTGACATTGAATATGAACGACGTGAAATTTTACCCGAAAAACGAACGGGACGGTCTTGGGTGCCATTACCATCCATTAACGAATGACCACGGCTACATCGGTTTGGAGGCAAGGGTGGAGCATATCGATTTCCATATTGCATGATCATGTCGATTTCTTCACAACTCTCTGTGCTCACTCCCACCCCCCCTTCATATGTTGTCTCGACATATAGTTTCCTATTTTGGCTATTAATTTTACTTCATTATTCCCAATATCTGCATATTTTTAATTTCCTACCTTTCTTGCCACAAATTATGAAAGTTTAAATACTAAGAGTCTCTGTTTAAGATCATTAATCTCAAATTTCTCATTTAAAATGTACTTAATTTAGGATCTTGGCCTGTAGTTACTCCAAAAATATGCTTAGTTCCTTTCATTTCCAAGCTTCACGGTATTTTTTTGGGAGTCGAAAAATATAGCTCATGTTCCGATGGCATGTTAAATTGATAGAAGACACTCTAAAATAATTACACAGAAATTATTGAGGCTGAAGGAGGGCGGTGATGAATGGGTGACTTAGTCGGGTACACAAAGGTGAATTTTTTCCATCATTTAAAACACTTAGGGTTGTGGTCATGAGTGGGTCTAACTTTTCTGTAGTGAGAAGCATGTCAATGTAATACCCGATTTATAACATAATTAGTGAATAAACCTAAGTTTAGGGTGGACCTAGAGAATAATTATATATGGACATATTATTTTTAAAAAATTAATAAATAAGTATGGAATTAATAATAATGTGTAAATATAGAGTATTTCGAGACCTAATTATTATTCATAAGGATGAGCTAGAATACACTACTTTCCCAAAATTATCACGTACATAGAAAATAAATAAATAAATAAATGAAATTTTACTAGGTGAAGAAAATTGCTCTATTAAAATCACCTCAATAAAGTGAAGTTCTTGATAAGGGTAAAATAAAAAGCGAGTTGAAACTAATTTTAAAAGAATATTTTAAGAAAAACAAAAGCAAATCCTATTGAAAACGACATCCAAAAAATAGTCGTGATAATTTGAAACAATTTGAGAAAACAGCTTAAATAAGCCATTAATGGTGAAAAAGGGTTGTCTACTGGTAATAATTGGTCTCTACTACAGAAGTTGTAGCATAGCTAAGTAGTTGGGAAAAATAATAACATACGTTAGTATGTAATTCACCAACAAATTTATCTATTGTATAAGTTCAAATTTAGTTCTAATGCTATGGGTTTACCATAAATCTAAAATTCGAATCGAGATGTTAAATAAAGAACAATTAGAAATAGGTTTCTTTTACCTTATATTAGGGTGAACTTTTATAAATTTATTTATATAAATTTAATTAATGGATTTTTATTGTATTGTAAAGTGTTCAATTAGGTATCTATTTTTTCCATATGTATTTGATAGGGATTTCACTTTAATTTAATATAGTTAAGTCTCAATTCATACATGGGCTGAAAGTTCCATTGGATAAAGAATTTGAATTTTTAAACCCGAAATGATGCAAATACGCGACATTTCTAAGTATAAGTATGGAAATAAACTAAAAAAAATAACACTATTTATGTAATGAATAGCAAGTTATTAACTATTGTTAAAAAAAAAATGAGCATGTAGGTATTCTAAGATAAAAAAATAACAATGATAGTACAATATGTCATCGTCGATAAAATTGACTATACGGATATAAACCAAATAGAAATGTAAAACAAATATTTAACCTATATTCTATCAATTAGAACAATTATTAAATAAGTACTAATTCAAAGTAGAAGCATACATGTACCAATACAATATAGATTTTTAATTAGATGTGTATTATTAGTTCATATACATAACACCAAGTATGGAAGTCCTAAGGAAGAATGGAGGATATGAATGTTAGTGATAATAAAAATTTAAATTGTACGGTGATACTATAAATACATTAGAATTGGGTCGTACTAAAATATTAAACAATAACTACAAAGACATGAAGAATTAAGAGAATGTTGTAGCATCTTCATTAATCCAGTAAACCAACTTTAGGAATTAGAAATATTGTCTGTCATATGAGGTGGAAGATGAAAGGTAAAACAATACATTATGTAGAGAAACTAAAAAATGAACACAGAAAACAAAACAATAAAACTTAATTTAAAAGTGTACTGCAATGCAAGAAAATAAATTTAAGGAGAAATACTTCCTATGTAAAGGTACATAATGGGTGAGAATAGAAAATACTCTTCAATACGTAGCATTATCCTTGTACTTACAATAAGAATCCATTGTAAGAAAAAAAGAATGAAGTGAGGTATAAATGAAAACATTAAGAAAGTAGAATTAGATTCCATTAACAACTTTGAGTGGTAGTCACATATGTATGGAAGTGTTGGAGATTCCTCCACATGATAAACTACATGGTAAAATTACTCTGTAAAATAAGTTTAAATGGAAAAAGAAAAAAATATGTAAAGGTCATATCTTATGACAAATGAATTAGCAGCAAAAAAACACGAAATACAACAAAGGGTTGAATGCTAACCTCATGACAGAAAATATACATGAAAAAGTTACATATAAGACTTGAGAGTAAGTTATGCATATCACAATGAGTTGCTAAATGAGAAAGAAAATATGAAAATAGCTATGTGTACATTATGAACACAGTCTATGTGTCTAAACAAGCTTATGAACAAGCAAGTCATAGCCATAAGCCTCATAAAATATGCATAGTGATACATCGGGACAATCGGAAATTAGGGACAATAAGAAATTCATGAAAATCTGAAAAGAACAACAGAAAATAATTATATTTAAGAGTCATTAGCTTTGGATATATGAAATATCAAACCCCATTCAACTATTCCAAGTGAGGAACATGCTAACCAAAGAATATAGAAGGCTACATTAATTTTATGAATAATATACTTTAAAATGAAGAGGATTAATGAATCGTTTGTCTTATAGAACTTCCATAAAATTTTGTAAATGTAAATCTGAAAAATATGAGTGTATCTGCCTAATGAGGAGTTTGTATAGAAAGCAAGATGAGATAACGAGAACTAAATCTCGGTTCTGTATTTTCGAAAGGAATCCTCAAAATAAAAATTAAATACATAAAATTATGAATAAGATATACAAAATCATGGATGGGAATGTTCTTTTCTATATCGCTTCTGGGTTGTAGGGTAGCATATTGTAATATCGTTATAACTTAACATCGATGATAGTAAATGTGAATTTCAATTTATGACCTAATAGAAAACAATCTAGTGTCGAGAAAATATAATAGTAAAGGTAACACAAAATAGTGAAAAATCTAGGGACAATTATGTGTGTGTGCGTGAGCAGAAATATGAACAGTTCTACTACATAGAAAATAACCTCCATTAGTTTTGGTAACAATTCATGAGGTTAAATATGAGAATTTCATGAAGGAGGACAATACTAAATTTACAAATTTCCCATGTTGCCCATATTTCTCATTAAATAAAATAAGTAAAAACACAAATATAAGTTAAAAACTATTGGAAGAGATTCGCAGAAACCCATTCCTTGTGGGGTATGAAGAGAGAAACGAAAAGGGAAAAACCACCAGATTTCAAAGACTAAACTCAATATCCATTCCTGTAATGCAATTTCATCCGGGATAATTAAGAATAGAAATTTACCAGAAAGTCGAAGGAAATGAAATGACTTACCTTTATGACATAGAAGCATACTTTGAGTTCGACACAGCACTCCATGATATTTTTAGGAGAAATGTTCCTTGGGGTGTATGGAGGTGGAAACATTTACTCTCTTAGAAATCTAATAGAGTCATTGTGGAGCTTTAAATAAAACCCACATAACGATAAATGACAATGCTGCGGGTCGAGTTTACTAAACAACGTGGAGGATGGGTCGAAAAAATTGCAAGGTCTAATTCCTCATTCTTGTCATTTTTTGTAAAAACCAATACGATGGGGTAATATCGCAACACAACGATAATGACGAAATAAAAAATGTTGTCATGAGTTTTGAAATTACTTACCTCTAGCGATGAAAGGGCATGTGGCAAAGTCACAGATACGCTCTTTCTGTCAAAACAAAGAAAAGAAAAGGCCACGGTGGTGGATATTAAAGAATAAATTCTCCAACCACGAGGAAATAGTGGAGAATCTATTTCAAGTACGCCAAAGAAAACTAAATTATAAATTAAGTGTATATGATTTCCCGAGCAACGAGGTAGCCACAAACAAAAAACTCAAATGTCAAAATGAAACCATATTTGGTAGTATTTAACACCTTAGGTTTTCATTAATAGTCTCAATAATAAACATTGCTATGTCCAGCATGCAATTTGTCATTTGAATTAGGTAAAGGACCATATGATATCCATATGACATGGCCACTTAAAGATGATGTGGGTTAGATCATAGGTGAAGATACGTTGAATTAAAGCAGTATTACAACATATGGAATTCACGTTTACCTAATTTAGTTCATATTCTGTAATAAATGAATAATAATGATGTATAATCAAAATGTATTATTTAATTCACTTATCACCATTACATTTGATTATTATGAGGTCTACACATCTTTTAAATATTGGAAATTATGAATATAAATATATGATAAGATTGAGAAAACACTTGGTTAAATTCAAAAGTATATATGTGATGTATGGTAACGATGAGCTAAAAAAAAAAAAATTGCTTTTAAGCTTGTAAGGAAAATATATAATACATGATGGTTAGGGGAGAAACTTTAAATCAATGTTGATTACAGAAAATGTGGAAGCAATGGGCCAGGACTAATTAGTGACATTCATAGCGAGAAAAGTGATACAAAATGTTGAAGGACCCATTGAAGGTGATGAGAAGAATATAGTATAAAAAATGAAAAGAAGCAGAAAAAATTGGGAGATGTTACAAATGGTATCAAAGCCATGTTAAAGACTTAGGATTATGGATTCCAACACAAAATAAAATGTTGATATCAAAAATAAATCAAACTATGAAGTCGTTTAATTATTGTTTATTAATATTAAATTTTTTATTAAGATTCGTTAAATACAAAAATTTGCGATTATTGTCATGTACGTGGAGAGTTGTGTGGAACTAGGGGGGTGGAGGGTCCCCACCAGTCTAAATTCTCAAATGTTGAAATAATTAAGAATTTGCAACAAGAAATGGTTCATATAAGGACAAAGAAATGAACGTTCTGCCCGGATGAAGTAAAGGAAACGAGAGTTTGATAGAAATTAACCTACCGATCTGGTCATTATAGAGAAGAACCAGGATAAAAAAATGAAAGAAAAACAAATCAACAAAGAAAGACTAATATTGAGAAGAATACGTAAAAGCAATTCAAAAGTGAAAAAACCAAAAAAAGAGTTACGGGGGAAATTCAAAAATTAAACTCAGAATTTGATGGGGAGAAGGAAAGACATTAGGTCAAAACTCCTAAACATAGTAAAAAACATCCAAGTATATGAATATGGAGGTAATATGAAAAGAAAGAAATGGTAGTTTACGGTGCAAGGTAAATCACACTTTGGTGAAAGACTAATCATACGCATGATAAAGAATTGTTTCATGGGGGCAATTTAGGAGAAAATTTAAATCTAAATGCCTCATTGGGAAGTTATTATGATGACAGAGACAAAGAAATTGCAAACTGAACTTAGAATACTATTGATAGACTGACAAAATTTTACCAATTTTACTTGGGTGTATACATACATAAGGGAAGAAAAGCTAAGAAATAAAATGATTTCAGAACTCTTTTCCTACATTTACAAATAAATAATTGAATTTGACAATCCTAAAAGCACAAATGATGGCAATGAAAATCACGAAATGTGCTACCAACAATTTAAAGCGAGAATAGAGGAAGCAAGCTGAAAAGCTAGCAGAATAAGGAGAAAGAAAAGGTGGATGAAAAGCACAAAAATATCAAAACCATCTTCTTTGAAGAGTTTTGAAAAAACCACCACCATAAAATGTTTGTGGGAGTGGAAAATCGGACGAGCTCATTCCACACTCGTTCCAACCCATAGAGTGAAATGTCATGCGAGAAGCGATGTTAAAGAGAAAAATATGCTAAATTGTTGGGGATGCGGGAAACCTCATATGTTGCGTCGCCCACATACTCACCATAATTCGGAGAAAATTAAAGCCCAAGCAAATGACAGAGTGGTAATCAACACAGAAATATTCTAGGTCGATTAAACACAGAACACGGACAGGCACAACATTCAATCATGATTGAAATTGAAGGTATCATCTATAATTAACAATATTATTGTTTTAATTTTATCAAAATCTAATTTAAGTTATATTAGGCCCGGTGGTGAAAAGTACATTTCACGTAGGAAAAAAATTTAGAAAATCTTGGTAAAGTTTAAGTTGGCTATAGGGACAAAAGAAACTGGAACCATAAAATATCACAAAAATTGTAACAATTTTAAGTAGGTGTAATACATGTCTCCACTTAAACATCGTTCCTTTATCACATTATGACTCTAGTTGGAATGGATTGTTTGAAACAACGAAAAAAGCACGTCGTGCTTAGAAAAAAAAATAGTGACTTGCAGCAGTTGCGTAGAAAATGCCAACGAAGTCAGAAAGCAAACTTGTATCCATTAAGTGGTTCGTACAATTGAAACGAACACGAGAAGAAAGGAAATCGAGAATATCTTGTCGATTTAATATTTAGGACAGAAGATAATGAATACGAGAAGACTTTCCTATAATCAAAGAATTCCATGATGTATTTCATGATTCCTCATCTTCCTTGAAGAGACACTTTGAATTTTCTATTGAGATAGTGAGAAGATACCCTAGTTTCCATAGAACATTGTAGAATGACTAATCCTGAACTACTAGATCCAAAACTTTATTACAAAGAATTTTTAGACAAAGGTTATATTATACCAAGTGTCTCTGTGGGAAGCGCCAATTTCATTTCTCAAAGAAGGATGGAACCTTAAGATGTGTATATATTACATAAAATTAAACAACTTAACCATCAAGAACTAGTACGCTCTTCACTTAAGACAAATGATCTATTTGATCAAGTAAAGAGAAACCATATTCTCAAAATGCAACTTGAGAACTGCCATCAACTCCATAAAGATAGAGGGCTCCATAAGACAACCTTGCAAACTTTGTTTGGACATTATGAGTTTCTAGTTTTACCCTTTAAACTCACAAACATCATCACAGCTTCATGTGTCTGCAAAGTTTTCTACGGACATACAGATAAGTTTGTGTTAAGTATTTATGAATTATATTCGTATGCTCAAAAACAAAAAAGAAAACTGAAAAATCTTATAATAGGGCTTCAACACTTATAGAACATAGTGTCAAAACTCAACAAATATTAGTTTTAAAAACTACAGATTCAATACAGAACATGTCATTCGAAAAAAGGAAGGATTTTGAAGCATATCCGGAAAGAGTACGAAAATATTAAATTGTTATACCCACTATTATTACTAACAATGTTGATCTGTTTAGGTATTCTTGGATATTGCTATGAATTTATTGAAGGATTTCTTGCATTAGATTACCCCATCACATCATTGTAGAAAAAATGGGTGGAATTTAGGTAGACGACCAGAAGTTCGAAAATTTTGAAAAATTGAAACATAAATTAACGATTTTCCTATCCTAAAGGGTGGTAAGTCAACTTTGAAGTTTTTTGTGTATCTTTGTTACTTGTATGGAAAAGGGAGTTGGGAGGGTATTATTTTGCAAGATAATGCATTAATAACAGACTCCAAAAATTGAATAGCGTGAACAAAATTATACGGTATATGACTTCAAGTTGATTTAGCCTCATACATCACACTAAAAATGTGGAACACCATGCGGCCAGGAAAGAAATTTATCATTTTATAGAATATCATATAAGTCTAAAGTATTTATTTATCCTTTGATTTAAGTAAGAGCGGAAAAGTGGTTAACTTCTCATTCAGTTTTTGATAGGGGAAATAAAAAGACATAAAAGGAAGGAAAATCGAATTATTGTTACCTTAGGTAGACATTCTCATCAAAATTTGGCATATAAAGGAAAACGTTGTAAAATTTGATATAGAAGAACAAATTAGAAAGTGTTAATAGAAGAATCCTCAATAACAAAATTGTGGGAAAAATTAAAACAGCGGTAATTAGGGATATACTATAAATCGAAATGATTGATCGATTCAAGAAAATATTGTATATTTTAGATATGTATCCACAACAAAAATGAAATCATATTAATATCATAATATACCTTGTGCGGGTCATCCATGTTACAAAATATGGTAACATCTATGAGCAAAAACATGTTTTGACAGAATGAAAAAATTGATGAGCTGAATTATATGGAAAAGAGGTTATTAAAGAAGTATAAAAAGGGTGCAAATGAAAAATCAACATCCTGTCGATCCCCTATTTGAATCTTCTCTCTATTCGAGTATTGACAGGAAGTAGTATCAATGTACTTTATTATAATACTTGCAATGCTAAGTATAACCATGATTCAATTATGGTTATGGTGGACATTATGCAACTTTACTTTCTTCCTTTCTAATCCACTTTTAAAAAAACACCTGCTTGGTATTTCATACGCCAGAAATAAATCTTTAAACTCCACGAAATACCAAAGATGATTATCTTTGGTAGAATGAAAAACTTTACATGCCTTTTGAAAACCTTCATTAGGAGGAATGAGGACAATTGGTTGATGCGACTTGCCATCTTCGAAAACAAATGGAACAGTGGAGAGAACATGTCGGGATATTCGGAGGACGTTTGTTTTCTCTAGTGGATAGGTGACCAAGTGGGAAGACTTTCGCATTTGAAATTTTCATAATACTTGTTCTCAACACCTCCATTAAAAATGAGTCCATTTTGAAGCTTTGTTGAAGAAAATTTCACCACTCCCTTGGTTGGGTCAACTTGGAGGACAAATTAGTCCTTGGACCGGAAGCACTGTGAGGATGGAACGATGGCAGAAACAAATTCAACATAATAATAAGTAGGCAAATACCAACGAGAAGCGTTGTACGGACAAGAAAAGAATTCTGATTCAAATCTGGAATCATGAAGTGACTGGATTAAACCTCACAATACCTTGCATACTAATATTGCTAATTAGCACCTCGATAGTACGGACACTTTGAGGTTTTAGAGAAAGTGGAGCTAGTACCTACACAAGGTTTCAGTCCTACTTAAGAAGAAGTAATATTAAAGTTTATAGAATTTTTTCAAGTTTCATTGTTGAAGAAATCTATACATGACCCTTCTCACGTGATTGGTGGACTTTGATACAAGTGGAAGCAGTGGGGACTTTCTTCCCGAGCCACTTCATATGTTGGGCAGGAAAGAAACAATGCTCGGAATAAGACAATAGCTCGGTGAAAGTAGGTGGAAGTAATTTTCACTGAGGAGACTAACAAGTTGAATAGGTATGAAAGCATACACCCATCATTGTTTCATGAATAACCGAAGAAAAATACCAACTTAACGAAATTGTGTTTTTGTTTAGTGGAACTATGTAATACCCCTATTTAGAACTTTTTATAATTAGTCGAATAAACTTAAGGTTTAAATTGAGCCTAGGAATAATTATGCATTGACATATTATTTTTGAAATTAATATGTATGTGTGGAATTAATATTAACGTGGAAGAAATGTTTCGGACAAGAATTCTTGTCCATGTGGAGATGGACTAGAATCCTAAAACTTCCCCAAAATTATCCAGAGAAATCCATGGAGAAAAAATAATTAGAAAAATAAATTTTATTAAATGGGGAGAAAAATATCTAATAAAATCCTTGGTGGTGAAATTCTTGACGTAAGAATATAAAAATGAGTTTGAGAAGAAAGCTAGATTTTTTTAAAAAAAAAAGAGAAGGCAGCACATGGAAGAAAGAAACAAAAGCAAAGCCTAGGATAAAGAAACAACCTCCCAAATAGTGGGATGTTTTTATGAAACAAGGTGAGAAAGCAAGATTAAATAAGTCGTTACTAGTGTGAAAAAGATTGTCTATAAAAGGAATAATTGGTCTCTACTCGTGGGTAGCAGAATAAGGTCGTGGTTGAGAGGAAAAGAGTGTATACAATGGTATATAATTCATAGTTATCCGTCTATTACAAGTTCAAATTTAGTTCTCTGCTGTGATTTTTACATAAATATGAAATTTTAGTCATGGTTAGAAAACTGAGAACTAAGAAAGATAGCTTTACCCGTTATTGGGGTGAAATTTTATAAATTGTTATGTAAAGTTAAGAAATGGATTTTCTGTATTGTACGATTATTAGGTTTAGTATCTGTTTTTCATATGTATTTTATGAATTCTCAACTATAATTTAATATGATAGGTCTCAATTTCCATTACATGAGCTTACTAGGAATTCCATTGGATGACGAAGAATCTCTAAACTTGAGAAAAATTTTAAATCTATTGTATTTCTGATATAGTGTAGATAAGTGAAAAAATAACACCATATGTATAATTAATAATAGATGTACGTCACAACAAAAAAAAAATTAGACATATATAGTTATTCTAATATAAATAACTTACTAATAGTACAGCACGTCATATGTCAATAAAATTTGCTATGCGAATGTAAAACTTAGATATGAATATACAACATATATTTTACATATATCTGTGAATTAAAAATTGTAAATTAAGTACTAATTACCATAGATATGCCAATACGCTATAGATTTCAATCAAATACGTATTGTTCAAATTTCCTATACACTAAGCTGTCAAGTGTAAATCCTCAAGAAGGATGGAATGTGACTTTTCATGATATTAAAAGTTTAGAATCATACAATGATGGTAAACATATGATTTCAATTTTGCGGTTAATACAATTCGTCTGGTAATAAAAGTATAAAAGTAAAGTATGCTAGTGCAGCGAATAATCTCAAAGCAATTTTAAATATATCGTAAGTGAACAAAAATATAGGCGGTTCTCATACAGAATAAAAAATATCTTGCACGTGGATTTTTAGTAATAATCTAAGGAATTTAAATATAAGAATTTCATGAAAGGATCATGTTAGTTTACAAATTTGCCATATCGCCTTACATGTATTCATAAAATAAATGGAAACACGGATGCAACGTTACGAAAACTAATGGAGGATTACGATGCCTGAATCATTAAACATAGAGGTGTATAGTTAAGGCAAAGAAAGTGAGAAACCACCGTTCAAGGAGCTAAAAAGCTTAATATCCATTCTTAGTAAATACATTCATAAAATAAGTAAGAATAGAAAGCAGGATAAATCAAATACAAATGAAATGACTTACCTTTCTTTGGATAAAGCATGGTCGGGTTCGACACAACGTCAGCAGCATTGTCGGGAGAATATGCCTTAACATTGTATGTGGTGAAAACATGTAGCTATACTTGCTGACAAACCCACATAATGACGGCCACTAAGGCAGGTTTACCTTAATGGCATGGGAGGGTGGAAAAATTGCAGGTTTCCCAGTTCTCATTTGTCATTTACTATACAAAAACCAATACATGAAATACGATATTACAACCTAAGTAATAGAATGGCAATCTTCTCTATGCAAATTTTGCATTCTGTCTCCTAGATAGTGAAAGAGAACTTATGTTGAAATACAGGTTGTGTCTCTTTTCTGTCAAAACAAAAGAAAAGCCATGACTGATGGATATTCCAAAACAAGAATTCTCCAACTACGAGGAAATAGTGGAAATCCTTTTACAAAATAAACAAAACAAATTATAGGTTTGGAGGTATTATCGTGGTGGGAACAAAGAGTGACATGGAACAAAAACTCAAGCGTAAAACTAGAAACCATGGTTGGGGGTGGTACAACAGGGTTTTTGTTTAATGAAATGTCAATCATCTGTTGTGTATATGAATCCCCAATAACAAAATTGGCATTTGGAGCAGGTAAAGGAACCATGTGGTAAACCATGCAGGCACATCGCCCATGTGGGTTGAGGGTATGGGACTGGGTCTGGGGGGTAGAGAGTCGTCAAATTAAGCTCCAATAATAAAACATTAAATTCACATTTACTTTTTAAAATCCCAGGTCCCTGCCACCCCTTAAATAAATGACAATAGAGATGTATAATCAAGATGCTGCTTATTTAATTACATCACAGGCTCATAAACACATGTAGTTATTATAAGGATCACATCCTTCTAAATACTAGAGTTATGAATATTGAAGTTAATAAATGATCGAGTTAGTAAGATTAAAGAGAAACAATTAGGTAAATTAAAATATGTATAAGAGGGTATGAATATGTGGTGAGCTAATTGTTTGACCATGTAAAAATATATAATACATTGTGGTTAAGGAGGAAACTTTAATCAATGTTGATTGTGGGGAAAAGTAACAAAGCAATCGTGGGTCTAATCGGTGACACTCATAACAAAAAATTAAATTAAAAAATGTTGAAGGAACCATTGAAGGTTAAAACAGAAGAAAATAATATATATATATATATATATATATATATATATATGTTGGGAGGGATATTACGATCAAAATAATTTCTAGTAGGTGACTGCTTACTCAATGTGGTTGGAGTTGACCGGATGGTGGGGGTAGGCAGTTGGGCTTGCACTTTTATTTTCTATCATATTTAGTGAATTTTTCATCACCAATAAGTGGAGATAGAGGGTTAGAGTTAGCATTTATAGACAAAAGAATAAATTTGGTATATATGTGGCAGGACATAACGCCAGGCATTGAGGGGGGATTCTTGTAATCAAATGTATGTTTACAGAGTTCATTGTAATAATAAATATCAATGTACATAGGACACTTTGAGATATTTAGATAAGCCTTGATTAAAAAGATAGTTATCACCAATTTCACCCGTTCTTTTACAAAATTTCATGAGAGTTGTCAATGTTGGCAATAGTTTCCTCATCCCGAAATTCCAATGAAAATAGTACATTTCTAATGCATTCAAGTTACCATTGAAATATGTTTTATCGGGTAGAAGTATATTCATCTAAAAGAAAAGATAGAGTCCAAAAGAGTTGAAGAAAAACAAGTATTTTTAAATATGTTTTATCGGGTAGAAGTATATTCATCTAAAAGAAAAGATAGAGTCCAAAAGAGTTGAAGAAAAACAAGTATTTTTAAAATTTTATGTTCTATATTTTATGCTTCAAATATTATAGTACAAAAGGCATTGTGCAGTAGCTCAATTAAATTTTACGCTTTAGCTTTTTCACTTTCATTTCTGAATCCAAAGATGAAAATGCCCAAAATTTCTGACCAGATGTGTGATCTTCTGTATATATTGGATATATTATCAAATATGAATATATTGTCTTCAATTTTTTTTATCTGTGGTAACTTTTGGGAGAGCATGTACAATAGGGACTTGGTGGAAAACTATTTTGATGACCCTTTCAATTTTTGGTGAAAAAACTTAAGGTTTGGGAAAAGGTTGTCCAATCCATTTGTTGCCTCCTACAATTTGACACTATGAAATAACTCACTCCTTCGAGGACAATAGCTGCAAAGTGGAGAGGGCACTAGCTCTAGGAAGTACGATTCTTTGAGCCATACATTATTCGGTAGCTCTAGGAAGTGCGGGTTTAGGCCTTTTAATATTCAATAGCTCTGAAGTGCCTTGTTGGGCGATGCAAGATTCAAAAATTAATTCTTTTGGTCCGAACCAAAATTTGTAGAAGTTGTCCTTCTTACACAATCATAAAATAACATAATATTAATGTTAAATAAGTAGCGAGTTTTATATTATTCTCTTCATTATGAGAGCTTAATTATATAATGGATACAGCTAAATGCTAAATGAATAAATTAAACTATGGTTTCCAATTATATAAAAAATTATGGTCATTCAATGTGTTTAATTTAAAAAAACATTATAGTAAGTTTAATAATTTTAACGTAATTTATTAATTATTATAAATAATACGGGAAAAATTTATTTATAGTCAATGAAATTTATTTATTTTCTTAGTATAATATTTTGTTCCTAAATATATTTTAAATTTAAATTATTTAATGTCAAGGTAATATTTAATTTTATAATGATTAAATTCATGTAATTTTTAGTTTTCAATATAAAATATAATATTTAGAAAATTATAGATAAAATGTTTCAGAATTTTTTAAACCAAATAAAATGAAACAAGAACGCTTTTGAAGGCCGAACAGTACCTACTCCTTTTCTGTAGCCTCTAAATTTCACTTTCTTGATACAAGTCATAACCACCACGATATGTGAGTTTATGTGAATATATTAGTGAAAAATGATCGTCATAAATAATAATCGAACATTGAATAAAAAATAATTATAGAAAAAAATTGCAAGGAAAATTAAGGTCAACAAAAAGCATCATTTTACGGTGCTAATGCTAGTGTGAAAAAGCGAAACTAGAATATAAAACTACCACGTCATCTTTGTGAAGATCGGTTGGGCCATTGGGAAGTTTCGTTAGTGAAATGCATTTTGTGACAACTTTAAACAGAAGTGTAAACTAGCTATTATATTATTGGTTTATAACAACTAAACATTTATGTCTTTTGAAAAGGATATGGTGAGTGAACATAAATAAATTGTCTTTTGTTAGTGATTTATTTATGGAATAATGGTTCCATGAAGTTAATCTTTCGTGGTAAAGTATTCCAAGAGTAGAGTGGTTGAGCAGAAAACAATTAAAAATAATTCCTTTCTCCCCAGGGTAAAAGGGAAATTCATCTAAATGGGGAAAAATGGAGGGCTATTCACCGGGGGCTGTGGAAGGAAGGGCGAGTGGAGAATTACGATGTGGTAGTGACAAGTGGAAAAAAAACAGCGACCCTATTCCTCGAAAAAAATGTGGACCAGGGTCTTGAGGTCTTGTGGAAATTTGTCAGCACAGCTGAACTTAGTGTAGCAGAGCATGGGGGAGAATGAGGATGTAATTTCCTCTCTCGTGATGAAATTATACATCATCGATGGTATGAAGCAGTTAAGTAAACAAATTAAGAAAACTATGATGTTTGAATGTGTTGTCTGGTCATTTTTATGTTTAGTATTCATTGTTGCTCTTTTATTTGCGCAAGTGAAACCTCTACGTTGAACGTCTTATGTGTAACTTTATCTGGTTCCTTTGAGTAGCGATTGGAGATAAACAATTAAATATTAGGTTGTGTGATAAAAATCATATTCATGCAGGGGCTAGGATTTGTACTTTGAAAAGTGGTGTTTACGGAAAATAGGTGAATTATCTAGAAAACCTGCAAGTATGCTTCGAGGAAACCGTTAACTCGAGTTTAGATTTGAAACTTGGTTCTGGTTGGTCATGTGATATCCTGGTATACATGGAAAAAATGGTCATAAATCTCATTTAAATTAGAAAGAAGAAAATTACGGTTCTATTACCCAGAATAATGAAACTTTCTGTACATAAACAATATGTAGAGAAAAAAATATCGAAGTTGCATGCCTAGTATGTACGAGAACCGAAAAAAGCAACGTAAATTCAAGAATTACATTGAGAGGAAATATTTGTGCCAGAAAACTATTATGTAAAAACGAGAGTTTAGAATATAATTCTATGAGAGCTAAGCTAGTCTAATTTGAGTAATAATCAAAGGCTCTTTTTTACAGAAAACTAGAAAACGCACAATATACATGTGTAAGGAAAACTAGGAAAATATTTATGCATTTGAAACAAAAGTCTGCAAAGGTAAACTGTATTTGTACAGGCGGATGAACTAGTAATTATTGCATAGAAAAATACCCAAATAACATCTCATAAGCAAATAAGTAAGGTGTATGCAACGTCCAGTTAATTTATAAAGAAAAATTACGAGTTTAAAGGGTTAATCCCTCTTATGACCAGGCTCATGAATACATAGAAAGATGAAAAGGTTAAACTATAGTCCAAGACAATGTTAAAAATTTCAACAACGAAGGTCACGGCGGTGAAGCCTAAGATTTAAAAAATAACATAACGACGTACGATATAAAACTAAATCGAGGTTCACGATGTTGTGAGAACTACCTCGGTGAGCAGAGGGTTCTTTGCAATCAAAGAACTTGAAACCCCTACGGTGAAAAATTGATACATGAAAGGGCAGAGTGATGAAGATGGGGAAACTAATTAAATGAATGAAATCCCAAAATAGTTAGCCCACAATGGTCGTGGCCATTGATTACTGTTCAGAATATGATTTGAGAAAATAATAAAAAAAATACCATGGCGACTAAGCTAGAAAAGTAGCGAATAGTATGAAAGAAAAACAAAAATATAGTGTAAAATTGTTACACTGTGAAAACATGCTTCCTTGGTCAAAATCAACTTGTATGGAAAAGCCATGGAAGGGGTTAGTTCACACAACTCGAAGATGGTGTATAATTTATTTATAAATTCAATATAACTTAATAATATATCTTCATCACCTACTATCATGATGATGAGACTCAACGGAAACCAAAGTCATTTAACAAAATAAAATTAGGGCACAGAGGAAAAAATGAAAATGCCATTTAAAACAACAAAACTGCGAAGAAGCTGAGTGTGAGCCAAGAGCATTGAGCGGAAGTGAGAGTCTGCAAATAACAAATATGCGCGAGAAGGCATGTGTAACTAACGGAAACCTCATTTAAACGGAAGCTAATTTGAAGCCGAGATAGTATCAAGGATACGCCTTGTTCTCGTTGTTGTTTAGAAACTTATGGATACGAGGCGGATAAATTCACTCACTTTCTGACAAAGAACACGGGGTTGAGATGGGGTTGCCAAGCAACGACGGAACTACGAGAGAAAATGAAGAAAAAGAAACGATTCAGGGTTTGGGTAGGCTAATACCCTAGCAGGTACCCATCCTGTCCATGGTAGATTCAAACCCTTGAAATATGATGGTATATATCACATAGTTTTCAACTTGATTTGGTGTTGCAATAGCATGTCTTAATCTTTACCAAATCCAAATTTAAGACAAATCTACAGCTAACCATTATACCCTTGGAATATTTCCGACGAGTTATTATAATGATTTGGTAATAATAATCTGTACATTAACACTATAGTTTAAAACCTTTATGTAGGCATAAATTAAAACTAAATTGAATTAAATTCATTGCAAGTTTGATCTTTATTGGTGATAGGTTGCCACCTTGGGACTTGTATTAATTACCATAAATATATGTTATTGTATGTTGTAAAAAAATATGAGATCAAAAGTAAAATACGGAATATAAAATGCAATAATATCATTTAGTTAATTAAGTAAAGTAAAAGTTAATTTTTTATTTATTATGGTGATCATGTACACATTACAAGAGGTATAAAGAGAAAAGGCGGTGTTCATAATAACGGGACACTAGGGTCACCTAACATGATAAATTGTGTGCAAATAAGTGAACATAAATAAATAACGTGATGAGAACGATAAGAAATTCGACATAAAACATACCAGGATGCAAAGGGAACCTAAACCCCAGCCACAATTAAATGAATCCTAAAAATCAGGTTAGGTAGGAAGTGTATCCTCGTGCAGGAGACTAATGCACATTGTTGGAGGAACAACAACACCAAAGCCAAATGTACGCTAAGCAACATGTGAAAGATATGGGAAGAAATGGTCTCATTAGGAGTGACAATGAATGCTTAATGCCAAGAGTAAGAAGGATACCTCAAAAATCTGCTCACAAGTAAACAAAATCAAAGAATGTTCTCAACTTCGATTCTCTTAGAAAACCACGGCCCCGAAAATGGCTTTGACAAAGTAAAAGTCAAACTAATGATAGATATAAAAAATCAATTCAAAATGGAAGTAACAAAAATAAGAACTATAATGAAGCTGATTTTGGTATTATTATTCGAACATTGGAAATTAGAAACAAAATGTGGAACTACAATTGATTAGGAAGGTAAAACCACCTACGTTTGATGGAGAAGCGGGGAGGTGAGTGAAGCATTGTTGGTAAATATGAATAAGTACTTTTAATTCTATGAGTAAAAAAAAAATATTAACCAGGACTAGCCATCACCAGACCGAGAAAAAAAAAGCCTTGGTAGTAGGAGGAAGTCAAGAATATCCACATGACATGAAAGATCACGACGTGACATGGGATGCATTTCAACAATATTTCAAGAGACAAGTATCTGAACATTTATGTGATGAAAATTCCAAATAATTCCGGAATTTGAAATTGGTTCAAATGATGATGGATGAGTACATAATAAAGTTCTTCCTACTAAGATGTGTTCCTTGTCTAAGGGATAGAAAATGAGTTCGGTGGTTCTTACGTGGTTTGACCACACATGGAAAAAGCCAAGGTTGAGTTCATGAATCTAAGGACCATGGGCTTGAAACAATTCGAAAAGAGATAATGTGTTACTAGCAATCTAAGGAAAAAGGAAAATTGGGCAAAAGAAAGGAAAGCCCAAAAGAAGTAAGAAAAGGAGCTCCAAATTTCAACATGTTAGAACCAATAGTTTTAATAATTCTGCAGAAGTTGCTTAAGTAAAGATTTTGAAGAAACCATCGAATAAAACCAATCCTTATGGAGAAAATCCCATAGAGGCTTCCGATGCTTCAAGCAAGGACACTGTCAAACACCTCTATAGCGATGGGGTGTGTTGAAGCTCACCTCTGTAGGCTTGCCCATAGCAGAAGAAATGATACAATAGAGAATTTACAAGAAGCCTCTCTGATGGAATGTAACTAAAACATACCAGAAATTAAATACACAACACAGAGGAGTTGATGAGCGGATAGTCAATAACTATGTTAAAACTAGAAAGACAAGCTACTTTCACATAGGCTTGTTTCTATGTACTGATAGCCCGGTGAAATTTTAAGTAACTAGGCAGAAATCCAAAAGTAGTAGAAATATATGTAGATTAAAAAGCAGTCAAAAATCCTTGGCTGGTACAACTAGTCAACGGAGAAAAAATGGAAGTTTGTGCCAAAATTCCAAAATTTACCATTGAAGTGGAAACTAACGGTGCTTCAGATGCAGATGTGTTGCCTTTGGGATCCTACGAAGTATTATTGAACGTAGATTGGTTGGAGAGACAATGGAAACTAGTACAACGTAAGAAAAGATTACTATAATATCGAAGATAGAGAAATATGGGACTCGTAAAAGATACGAGGTCAAAAACCCACAAACAAATCCTACTTCGCCTCTCAAATACAAGTAAGTCTATTGAAAAGGTTTCATTTATATGCAAATGGGGTGGGTTTTCTAATTCTAAAGAATCTGTGATAGACAACATACCATGGTACAAGACTTCATGGACATGTTTGGAAGATATACCAAGTTTACCTACAAGAGGGATATTGATTTCTCACCAAATTTGAGTTGAAAACATCACCAATTTCAAACCTATGTTGAATGAATGTACTAGAGCTAACTAAGTGGTAAGCATAGGGATTTTGGAATAGGGTACATTAAATGATGTATCCTTGAAACACTAGTGTTTTTATTAAAGAAAAAGTTGGGACCATGTGAATATGAATGGACTATCGACAACTCAAAAAAATTGACCGTAAAAAATAAATCTCATACACGCCGGATTGTTCGCTTTAAGCACAATCGAGGTGAAAGGGCCACTTTGTTCTCAAGAATAGACTTAATATCGAAGATAGCACGATTGGTTAAAAGGCAGATATCTACAAAACCACTATTCATATAAATGTGACAAATATGAGTTTTAATAGGCAACTGCAATTAGTTTGACTAATGCACCAGCAACATTTATGAGGTTGATGCATGGCATATTTCATCCCTTTTTGGACAGAATGTTTTGATAAACAAGACCCAATACTATTAATTTATTCAAAAACCGGGAAAAACACGAGAGCACTTAAGGTTAGTGTTTGAAAATATTAAAGACACCGATTGTACTCCAAGTTTAGAAAATCGACTTTTTCAAAGCAGATCCGATGCCAAGCACGCTACGCTCTCTGAAGGAATAATGGTCGATCAGAAAATTGAAAACTATTATGGAATGAGTACCCAAAATGTGAGATATCCAATTTCTTCTGTGGGATTGGTGGATATACCGACGAGTTGATTGAAGGGTTCTAAATAACTGCCAGTACCTCTTTTACGGAGAAAGGAAAAGTATTTAAATAGACTAATAGTACCCAATTTTTTTGAAAGGTTGAAACATTTTTGTTCTTTGTACTGATGTTGAGGGGTAATTGATCCCAACAAAAATTGTTTTATGCAGTACTTATAAAGAGGTTGGGAAATTTTTTCACCCAAGAAGGAAAAATGGTTGCCTATGAATCAAAGAAAATCAAAGAGAATAAGAAACGATAGCAAACCCTACAGTTGGAGCCTAACAGTGATGGTGCATATAGAAAGTATGGAGGAACTACTTGCTAGGAAAAATGCTTGTGTTGAAAACTTATCTGTGACTTAAACAACTACTTTAAGCAAGATGATTTAAAATCTCATCGAGGCAAGGTGGAATGCCTTCCTACGTGAGTTTGATTTTGATATACAACACATAAAGGTAAAGAAAAGCGTGTAGTGGATGCCTTAGAAAAAAAACTTCATTGTGTTTATGAACTTTTCTATAATCAAATGAATGTAAATTTTAGATCGGATAGAAGAAAAGCGAGAAAGGATCACGAATACGGTTCTTGCTGGTAGTGAGTGGATAGACAGGAAAAAAAAAAAACACACCCAGTTGTAGAACTACTCGGTCAATTTGTAACATGGCAAAAAATATATATTCGAAGAGAAATGGGTTTAAAGGTAGAATTGTGAATGAAGTATCTAACTATGATGATGCTAAGGACACAAGATAAATATTAATAACGATTAGAAAGGGTTTATTTCTGATACAGTATGCAAAAAGTATTGAAAAATGTTTAAACAAGTGTTGGAGTGTCGATAGGTTAAGGTGAAACATCAACATCGTGGGATTGTTTGCTAACTATACCAATGTGAGTGTTGGGCAAAATTATGTCTCCTATGTTTAGTAACAACACAAGATCAAAAAAAACTGTTATTTCCACCATTGGTGGTGGTCAATAGATTTTGTAAAACGTCACTTCATACCGGTGCAATCAACACAAAGCTACATGAAACAACGGACATATTCATGAGAAGATTTTAAATTGCATGGTAAAGACATTTATGTCAGTTAGGATGTGAAATTTGTATCCATTACAGAAGAAGTTATTCTGATTTGGAACCAAATAAACTTCATAATCATATCATCCCTAGAACGGATGGAAAAAGCTGGCGAAGTGGATAAATCTTGGAGGGGATATGTTGCGTGTGTACGTGATGCAACAACCAACAAAATGGGAGAATATCTACACGTGAAACAGATTCTACTACAATAATAGTTAAACGAAGTCATAAGATGATCCCCTTTGAGCTTTGTATGGATGACGGTGTCATGCTCCCATCAATTAGGCAAATACAAACCAAGTTGATGCTTGAATGGGAATGTTGGGTTTGAAATGGAATATGAAAATTAAGAAGATGCAAAATACGAAAGCGGCTCAAGATAAACTTAAGACATAAGCAGAAAAAGGCTTTCAAAATTTCAAGTAGGTGATCATGTATACGTGAGAGAAAACCAAAAACCACAACGGGTGGACCTCCTGTCACCAGTTAGCTCCCGAGTTCGTAGACCTTTTTCTGAATATTGGAAAAGTGAGACTTGTGTCTTCTGAGTTGCCTTTATGACAACCAATGGGTACACAATGTGTTTCATGTATCCTTTCTAAAGCGATACGTTCATGACCCAAAACATCTAATCCTCGAAAAGCATTCAAGTAGCATTAATTAAAAAATCCTATCTTAAATTACAGTTTTAGGAAATTTAATTCAAATTTTTATTGAATACGAGTTGAACCGAACGGTCGTTCTGGTCGGTTAACCAGCGTGTACTGGATCGACGCAATCACTTACTCCGAGAGCGGAAGCCATCACCTAGGTTAAAGTGCGGTGGAGAGCAGCCCCAGCTCGGGTCGAGGCTCGCCCGGAAAGATGAAGGATTTGATCGTGAGGAAAGCTTGTAATTATTTCTTTGAGCTAAGATGAAAACAAGGAACGGTGTTTAGCTAGGAAAAGAAGTTGTGATATGTTCATTATTCTTTTAACTAGATGTGAGGCAATTAATTATATATAGACTAAACTTTTATGTGTTTTAGAAAAGAGGTTACCTAATGAACATAAATAATTATGTTTTAAATAAATTTTGTTGTGGAATAGTGGTTCATAAAAATTTAAAAAGGCCCGGTGGTAAAAGTATTCAAGAGCGAGAGTGAATTTGAAGCAGAGAAAAAAATTAAAAACAGGTTACCTTTCCTCTGGGATAAAAAGTACATCCTAGTGAGGGAAGCAGGTTGTATTGTATGAATATGGAGAGGAAGGAGAGAGTGGAGAATTACGAGTTTGGTATTGACCGGTGGAAAACACTCGACGTTCCCTATTTCACCGGAAGAAGAAGAAGTATTGGACAAGAAAAACTCTGGGTATCTTAGGGAAATTTTGTTAACCTATTGGACTCGGTGTGAGAACATGAGGGGAATGAACATAATTTCTCTCTCTTGGTAGTTAGATATCATCACCAAGGTACGAAGCAAGATAAGTAAAAAAATTACTAAAAACTAAGTATTGAATATGTTTTCTAGTCATTTATATTTCTTGTTAAATTATTGTATTTATTCAGCTTCAACTTCTCCCATTAAATGTTTTGATATATGTTTTATACAGCAGTTTTCACTTTGGTATTGATTTAGATAAACCATTAAATATTCGTTATTGTGATAAAAATCATATTTGTGGAAGTTCTAGATTTGTATTTGAATAAAAGAATTGGTGTTTACAAAAAACGGTGAATTAGCTAGAAAACTGCTACAGAGTATGTTAAGCAGAAACAATTAACTAGAAAATTTTGGGTGAAACTACGGACACTCAAATTGTTCATTAATGTAAACTGGGATATACATGGACATATTAGTGCAGGACATCTCTGTATAAATTGAAAAGCTAAATTCGGTTCTATTATAGATAAAAGATAGTGAAACTGCGTACATAAATAGTATATAGAGAAAAATAGAGATTGCATCGTAGTATGCCTAGAACAAAAACACCAACTTAAATAAAAGGGTGGTACAAAACCCCCGATGGAAAATACTACTTGCAAGCTAAGATGAAAACAAGTAGTTTTAGACTCTAGTTCTCGAGGCTAGCTGGTCTCGTCGACGATAATCGAAGGCTCTTGGAAAGAAAACTAGAAACACACAATATATGCTAAGGAAAAGCGAGAAAAGATTTATGCATTTTAGAACAAATTCACAAGGCAAGCTGTTTCATAGAACGATAGACTGAAAAGCAATTGTTATTGTACGAAAAATACAGATAATGTCTATCGTGATAAGTAACTTCCGTCATTAGGTAATTTATAAACAAAAATTTGTAGGGTTTAAAGGTTAATCCTCTTAATAAGCACGAGATACAAAAAGTCGAGTTGAACTATGTTCTAGGGCAATATTTAAATATCCTTGTGATGTGGTGGGGTGAACCCTCGGGCCCAAAACGGAAATAACACAGTGGCCATAAACTAAATCAGGAGCTCATGATGTCGTGGGCACCCTTAACAGAGTGGAGCAGAGGTTCTTTGTAACCAATATTAGAAACCCTACGGTGAAGAATTGATACGTCAAGGAGCAGCAGTAAATAGGAAACTAATTAAATCAGTGAAATCCCAAAGGAATTCAACCCAGTAGTCGAGCCATGAAATTCTGTTCGAAGACAAGGAGAAAATCATCATCAAAATACCATGCTAAATAAGCTAGAAAAGCAATGACAAATAAATATGAAGGAAAATAAAAAAAGACAATGTAAACTTGTTACTTCATGAAAACATTCTTCCACAGTTTGAATACATGCCATGAAAATCACAAAGAAAAGTTTAAGTTCACGCAACTGAAAGATGGTATGTAATTTGTTTAGAGATTTAATATAACTTAAAAAAATATCTTGCTCACCTACTGTCATGATGAAAGACTTGGCCGGAGAACGAGCAGCGCTTAACCACAAAGTAAATTACAGTGTGAAAAGAAAAAATGAAAACACCATTTGAAACCATCGGCCAGCAAAGGCGAAAATACACCAAAGGCAGTGAGCCACTAAAAATCTGCAGAAAAATGAATGACTTGAGAGGCCTTTGTAACAGTGTGTCAGGCTACAAAATAAAAGCTCGAATTAAACCCAGGATGGTGTCAAGGTTCACGCCTGTGGTTATGCTTTGGGAGGCAGAGGCAGGCAGAATCGCAGGCAGAACGCCTTTATTCGAGACGACAGGGCAGGGTTGTGAGCAGTACGACGAACTCGTGACCAAATGGAAGAAATGATTGGGGTTTAGAGGTCAATACCCTAGTATTACCCCATCCACCTCCACCATGAGTCCAGAAAACCCATAAAATTGACAGGTGTAAGCCCGTACGATTTTATGTGCAGTTGGATGTTTAGCAATGGCATGTACAATACTACAAATCCCAATTTAGAGACAAATCTCGACGTAACCATTATACCATGGAGATATTTTTAAACAAGATTAATATAACTGGTGTGCTAATCATAATGTAATTTCACATTAATACCATGGTTCATGAATATTGTATGAACATAAATGTTAAATTCAATGAATTCAATTTCATTAGCAAGTATCGCAATTGTGTTGAAGGTTATGCAGGACTTGTATTAATAAGCAAACCTTTATATTGTTATTTCAATGTAAAAAAATGTGACTAAGTACATTACATATATAAAAGATACAGTAATGCCATTTAATTGAAGTATTTGTTCGAATTGGTCTTTGAAAGTAAATTAAAAATTAAATTTTTTTAAATTATGTAGGTTATGATATACGTCACATCATTGAAGATGAATTTTCATGTTGTGAAAATTAAAGTCATACGCTTACAATTAATCCCAGATCAGTCATATCTATTAAATTGATGAAACGCTATCGAGGCATTTTAAAGTAAAAATCAAAATATTTCCATTATTAATATTATAAAATATAAAAAAAATATATATGTGAAAATTTATTTGAAATGGAGGTTAAGAGAATATTATTGAGAAAATTTCTCAACAAACTCCAACAACCAATAAACACAAATTTCCAATATACTATTGTAAGCTTTAATTCTAAATACCTCTCTTAACACTTACATTACAAACTTTTAAAATGACAAAAATAAAGTAAATCACAAATTAGCATTTGTCTGATATGATCTCCATTAACACTTGTACCCGATAGTAAATTTAAATCGCATTGTCCCTGCATTCCTTAATTTATAAATCTCTAATTACTTAAGGAGCTAGATATACATTATTGATGATCACGATGCACCCATCTGTGATTTGTTAGGGTTCCAATTTTGGATGAGCCGATCAGTAATATCATTGGAATCAAGCGTTTGCATTTTTTTATCATCCATATGCTCATAACGTTTTAATTAAGTCATAGCCACATCCTTGTTCAATTATATGTCATTGCATGACTTGGCTCGATTGATAGATTGTGTAATAAAAAGTCATTCACAATTATTGCTTTAGAGGAAAATCTCCACATATATATGTGTTGAATGGAAAAATATATATGTGTGTGTTGAATGGAAAAGTCGTTGAGTAGTTTATGTGAATGGTCGAAATTCAAACTGAGCACAAAACCCTAAGTTATATTCATGCATAGCCAAGCTTGAAGCTGTAGCAAATAAGGAATAATTATTATATATTAAAAAAATGTATCATATTGAGATATTATACAATAAATAATGCCCCAAAAAATATGGGGTTTATCCACACTCTAAGCCTACAAAAGAATATGAAACAGAAAAAAGAATATCGTGCTCAGCAACCATAGCTCAAAATGGCTCAAACAATAACCAGCAGCAGCCATAGCTCGAAATGACATGAATGTATCCCATCACAATACATCTGTAACTCCTTGAAGAATATTGAATGACTATTAAACACACATGGGGGTAGGCTTAAAGAAGGAAGGCATCTCCTCCAACCAGAGCGGCCCCAAAGATGGCCATCTTCCCTAACCTGGCGGTAGAGACAGCCCCGCTGCTAGCGTTCGGTGGCGAAGCGGTGTCTGGGCCTTGAGCCGAGGGGCCAGAAGCTACACTTTGAGAAGTGGGAGAGGAGGCTGAGCTTGGCGGGGTGGCCACTATTGAAGGAGGAGAGACGGGAGAAGAAACAGTTGGGGAAGTCGCAGGAGCAGAGACGGGAGAAGAAACAGTTGGAGAAGTCGCAGGAGGAGGCGAAGCCGGTGATGGCGTTGCTGGGGATTGAACCGGCTGTTGGAATTTTCAGAATTCCAGAACAATAAAATTGTCCTTCTTTAACACAGAGAATAATTCTAAAAAAAATTTACTCACAGACAGAGTTTTCAACTCAGAAAAATTATATTTCATAAAAAAAAACTGCTGTTACAATACTTCCTCTCTTGGAGGGATTACAATTGTGACTGTTGCTGTCACAGTGCACAAATAGAACTCACTGTCTCACTAAAATCATTCACTCTGTGAATACTCTGTTTTTCAAAAACACTCTCTGTCTTTTACAAACAATACACTCTGCTGTGTATTAAAAAAAACTCTGCTCTGTGTAAATCAACGCACTGCTGTGCATATTTCTCATAATAAATTATGGCTCTGTTTCTGCATATTACAACACACGAAATATCTCAGCCCTGTTTAATGAAATTAATTGACACACCCACTAAAAATCACCGCTTGGAAAATCTTTAATGTCTTCAATAAATTCTGTCAGCACCGCTCTATTATGCTTTGATGGCAAATTGGTTGCTGGCAACTCTAACCGTCAATTTCAAATTTACCAGTGATCATACTGCTGTATGTATTCTCCTTTTTTTTTTATTTCCCGCAGTGCTGTGCATTTTAAAAAAAACTTACTGTGTATTGCAATACATTTTATGCCTCACGGGCTTTCTAATATATATGATGCGCATATATATTAATTAAAACAAATAACAAAATAAAACATTAAAACTGTTTTATAACATATACACTAGGTAAATAAAATTAAACCCAAATCCTTTGAATCGTGAAATGTGGACCCCGCATACGTCAGCAGTCCGAGGGGGTAAGTTCCTCTCCTGGCCAGTCTTGCCAGACCCCCTCGGAATTCTTTGCTTGCCGCTCTATCTTCTTGCTGTCCGGTTTATACGGCAGTTGGAAATTAATTCCAACACTCCCCCTTAATTTCAAATGCTGGGTTTTCCTGCATACCCAAGCATTTCCTGAAATATTCAAAGCTTTTCTGCTGTAGTGGCTTTGTGAGGATATCTGCAAATTGATCCTCCGTTCTGCAATGCTGCAAAACAATCTCGCCATTGCTTACCAATTCCCGTATGAAATGAAACTTGGTGTCAATGTGCTTTGTTCTTTTATGAAAAACAGAATTTTTAGACACTGCAATAGCTGAGCTATTGTCACAAAATATCACTGTCCCTTTTACCTGTTCTTGACATAAGCTTCTCAACATTTTTCTCATCCAAACTGCTTGACACGCTGCTGCTATAGCTGCCACATATTCTGCTTCTGCTGTAGACAATGCTACAATGGGATGTTTCTTAGAAGCCCATGAAATGGCTCCTGAACCCATATGAAAAGCATAACCGGAAGTGTTTTTCCGATCATCTACACTTCCAGCCCAATCACTGTCCGTGTATCCAACTAAATCTGAACATTCTGAAGTAGTATAAAAAATACCAAACCTTTTAGTACCTTTAACATACCTCAAAATCCTTTTTGCTGCTTGCCAATGTTCATCTTTTGGCTTTTCCATGAACCTGGAAATCAAACAAACAGCATGCATTATGTCCGGCCTAGTTGCAGTCAAATACATAAGGCTGCCAACTATGCTCTTGTACAAACTAGGATCAAAATCCTTACTGCTGTCCTCTCTGCTGAGCTTTAATCCCATCACTGTGGGAGTGATCGCTGCTTTGCATTCCTGCATGTTAAATCTTTCAAGAACTTCATTAACATACTTTGCCTGTGAGATGAAAATCCCACTTTCATCTTGTTCTACTTCTATTCCCAAGAAGTATCTCAGCAAACCCATATCAGTCATTTCAAATTCCTCCTTCATGACTGTTTTAAAATGTTCAATAAGGCAATCATCATTACCTGTAAAAATAACATCATCAACATACAAGACTACAATCAAAATTTTACCATCTTGTTCTTTGATGTAGAGGGTGGGTTCTCCCTCACACTTTTCAAAACCATTTTCTAGTAGATATGAATCTATCCTACCGTACCACGCTCTTGGCGCTTGCTTCAGCCCATAAAGAGCTTTCTTCAATTTGCATACTTTGTGCTCTTGGCCTTTCTTTTCATAACCGAGAGGTTGTTCAATGTAAACCTCTTCCATTAACACTCCATTCAGGAATGCTGACTTTACGTCCATTTGGTAAACTTTCCACTTGTTTTGTGCTGCTATGGACAACACTGCTCTCACGGTTTCCATTCTGGCAACCGGTGCGAAAGTTTCCTCATAATCTATGCCATGCTTCTGCTTATAGCCTTTGACCACAAGCCTTGCCTTGTGTCTCTCTATCTTGCCTTCAGCATTACTCTTGGTCTTGTAGACCCATTTAACACCAATGACATCTTTACCTTTTGGGAGTTCAACCAAATCCCAAGTTTTGTTCCTTTCTATGGCATTTATTTCCTCATCCATAGCTTCTATCCATTTCCTATCCTTGATAGCTTCTTCAAAATGAACAGGATCATCAACATGACAATATAAAGCAAACAAAGAATTGATGCCTTCATTAGCTATATCTTGTTCATAAATGTCTTTCAAACTTCTGAATTTCTTACCTCTTTCTGTAGGTGTACAAGTGCTTGAAGAAGCACTTGAATTTCCTCCTTGTGGTGTACTTGGAGCACTTTCATTTCTCCTCAAGGGTGTGCTTTGCGGTGTTGGTGTTGCTGTTTGGGGATGTATTTCAGCCACCTCATCATCATTCTCATCATGAGATAAACAGTGTTTAACATTCACTGTTTTCTCTATGCTTCCATCCCAAGCTTCCTCTTCAATGAACTGAACATCTCTGCTCACAAGAAAATTTTTGCTGGATGGGTTATATAACCTGTATGCTTTGGATTTCTCACTGTATCCAATGAAAATACATTTCTCCCCCTTGCTGTCCAACTTCTTCCTTAGCTGATCCGGAATGTGTGCATAAGCCACACATCCGAAAACCTTCATGTGTGTGACGCTTTGCTTTGCGCCACTCCATGCCTCTTCCGGCACTTTGTTCATAACAGCTTTTGTAGGACACCTGTTCAAAATATACGCTGCACAATGTACAGCTTCAGCCCAATAATCATTAGGCAAATGCTTTGCCTTAAGCATACTCCTCGCCATGTCCATTATGGTTCGGTTCTTCCTTTCGGCCACTCCATTTTGCTGCGGTGTATATCTAGTTGTAAATTGCTTATGAATACCATTTTCTCTACAAAAACGTAGAAAATCTTTAGATATATACTCACCTCCTCTATCAGTCCTTAAGACCTTGATATGCAGCCCACTCTGGTTCTCAACAAGTGCTTTGAAATTGCGGAATTTTTCAAACACTTCACTTTTCTTTTTCAAAAAGTAAACCCAAGTTTTTCTTGTAAAGTCATCTATAAATGTTAAGATATAGTGGCTGCTAGCAAGTGATGGAGTTTGCATCGGTCCACACACATCTGAGTGGACAATCTCTAAGGGTGCTTTTGCCCTTATGCTTTTTCCGGAAGGAAAACTTTCTCTGTGTTGTTTCCCAAGAATACAACCTTCACAAAGGCTGTCCGGTTTCTCTATCAATGGTAAACCACTTACCATTCCTTTTCTGTTCAAAAAATTAAGACCTCCAAAGTTGAGATGACCAAATCTCAAGTGCCATAACCAATTATCATCCTTTGGTTCGCTTTGGAAAGTCTCCTGTGCAACTGCTGCTTTCTCTTCGCCATTCTTCAGATCTGCTCTCATTATGAGAGGGAACATCCTGTTCCTTGTCATCTTCACTTCAGCAATACATTGTTTGCTGGGTGGTTTATCCATGATGGTACAAACATCATTATCAAAGAAAACATTATATCCCTTATGGACAAGCTGTCCAACACTTAAGAGATTACACTTCATTCCTGGAACATAATAAACATCTGCTATGGTTTGCTTTGCACCTAATCTTGTTAAAACATTTACATCTCCTTTTCCCATAACAGAAACTTTGCTATCAGTTCCTAGTGTGACTTGTGACTGCACACTTTCATCTAACATAGAAAACATTGCTAAGTTTCCTATCATATGGTTACTACAACCGGAGTCTAGAAACCATATATCCTCATTCTTTTCTTCAGCCATATTACAAACTAAAAACAAATTACTTTGACTGTTGTTTTCTTTTGTGAAATTTGCACTAGTTTCACTTCTCATGTCTTGTTTCTTCTTTCTACATTCATTAGCATAATGACCATATTTCTTACAATTATAACATTGGACATTGGACTTGTCATACCTTTGTCCTTGTGCATTCTGCTGACCATTCTGTTGGCTGCTGCCTTGGCCTTGATGCTGATTTGGATTGCTGCCCCTTCCTTGAGCATTTGTTGGACTGTTCCTTCCACCTCTGTTTTGGCTTCTGCCTCTTCCTCTCTTGTTTCCTCTGCCTTGCCCTCTTCCTCTTCCGAAAGACATCTGGGTCTTAAAGGCTTGCTCAAGAGATGAGTTTTCACTCCTACCCAATCTCTGTTCATGGGTTATCAGTGATGCATGTAGTTCATCCACTGAAAACTTTGTGAGATCCCTTGTCTCTTCTATGGTGGTGACAATCACATCGAATCTTGAGGGTAAACTTCTCAAGATTTTTTCCACAATCCTCTTGTCTTCAAGAGTCTCTCCATGAGATCTTATTTGTGTAACCATTCCAATCACATGAGTGAAGAATGAGTCAATGTTATCTGACTCTTTCATAGAGAGAGTCTCAAAGTCTCTCCTCAGCAACTGAAGTTTTGCTGTCTTCACTCTTTCCATACCTTGATAGGTTGTCTTGAGAGTTTCCCATGCTTCACTGGATTTCTTAGCTGCTGCTATCCTTGGAAACACACTCTCATGCACTGCTTGATACAAGAAGAAAATAGCCTTGGCATCTCTCTTCTTATTGTTCTTCAGTGACTCCCTTTCTGCCTGAGTTAAAAGAAAAAACTCTGCTTCATTTGCTGGCTCTTCAAAGCCATCCTCGACTAATTCCCATAATTCTTGTGAGGTAAATAAATCTTTCATAGTTATTGACCAGTAGTCATAATTCTTTCCATTGAATTGTGGGAGATGGATATTTCCCAAACTCATACCTGTGCTAGCTCCAGCCATTCTGCACTCTTTAACTATGATTTAACAACACTTGACTGTGTATGTAAATAACTCACTGTACTGCAACAGTAACACAACAAATTTTATAGAGAAATACCATAAATTCTTTATGGCTGAGTCTTCACACTGCTGGAGAAGCTGCTGCAACAAAGAATTCGTTTTCTTCAGCTTATTTGACCTTCAAATAGCCTGGATTGGCTCTGATACCATGTTGGAATTTTCAGAATTCCAGAACAATAAAACTGTCCTTCTTTAACACAGAGAATAATTCTAAAAAAAATTTACTCACATACAGAGTTTTCAACTCAGAAAAATTATATTTCATAAAAAAAAACTGTTGTTACAATACTTCCTCTATTGGAGGGATTACAATTGTGACTGCTGCTGTCACAGTGCACAAATAGAACTCACTGTCTCACTAAAATCATTCACTCTGTGAATACTCTGTTTTTCAAAAACACTCTCTGTCTTTTACAAACAATACACTCTGCTGTGTATTAAAAAAAAATCTGCTCTGTGTAAATCAACGCACTGTTGTGCATATTTCTCATAATAAATTATGGCTCTGTTTCTGCATATTACAACACACAAAATATCTCAGCCCTGTTTAATGCAATTAATTGACACACCCACTAAAAATCACCACTTGAAAAATCTTTAATGTCTTCAATAACTTCTGTCAGCACGGCTCTATTATGCTTTGATGGCAAATTGGTTGCTGGCAACTCTAACCGTCAATTTCAAATTTACCAGTGATCATACTGCTGTATGTATTCTCCTTTTTTTTTATTTCCCGCAGTGCTGTGCATTTTAAAAAAAACTTACTGTGTATTGCAATACATTTTATGCCTCACGGGCTTTCTAATATATATGATGCGCATATATATTAATTAAAACAAATAACAAAATAAAACATTAAAACTGTTTTATAACATATACACTGGGTAAATAAAATTAAACCCAAATCCTTTGAATCGTGAAATGTGGACCCCGCATACGTCAGCAGTCTGAGGGGGTAAGTTCCTCTCCTGGCCAGTCTTGCTGGACCCCCTCGGAATTCTTTGCTTGTCGCTCTATCTTCTTCCTATCCGGTTTATACGGCAGTTGGAAATTAATTCCAACACCGGCGACGCCTTGGGAGCTGTTGCAATAGGGGACGGTGCTGGTGCCCGTGCGGGAGAAGCTGAGCTTATCAATCCGAACACGAAAAGGAAGCAGAAAAGCGTATTGAATCCAGCCATATTTTTAAAAGTAGCTGTTCTGAAAGGATACTTGTGCACGGAAAGTGGATGGAGTCGATCTATTCGCTTCCTCAGAAATGAAGTGATACTTGTGGATGGAGTCGATCTATTCGCTTCCTCAGAAATGAAGTGATACTAGTGCAAATTTGTGAGTCGCTTCCTCAGAAATGAAGTGATACTAGTGCAAATTTGTGTGAAGAGGTATGTCAAAGAAGATAACTGATAGAGAAAGAGTGGTTGTGAAATAGAGGGGAGAGCATGATATATATATACAAGTATTGCGTCGAGGTCGGCTTCCGGGAATGAAGGATTTGTTTTTCTTAGTCAAACACGTTACTTCAAAACCTCTTCATTTCGGGGTATGTCCAAGAAATAGAGGGGAGAGCATTTTTATCCACGTTGTTGGAACCGACAATTTCATCTGAGCGTACATCTGTCCATTGGGGTGTAAATTAAGATGTGCTTCGTGCCACACGTCTTTGTTGAAAGTGACGTTAGACTTTTTCCAAAAGCAACGCGGGGTTGAAGGAAGCAACCATCGTTTTACAATAGACGATCGGGTAAACGGCCATGGAGAGAATGTTTCTTGCTCTGGGGAATACTGATGCACTGGCACAATGGCATGGTCCCACTGATGAGGTGGGAACATCTTGGTAGATCTTGAAATTTATCAGCTTTAAAATTCCAACTTTTCGTTTGAAGTCTAAGTATCCACACGTTTAAAGTTCCACCAACATGAAAGGTTGTGGAATACATTTAAATTCTTCGGGCTGATTTTTTTTGTTTATTACCTCGAGAATTTTAATACAAATTTTATAAAGTTATAATTTTCTCATAATTAATAGGAATATTGACTAAATCGATTTTATTTTATTTTTAAATTTATTTACAAATGAGTTTGATCAAATTAGAGTTTAAACTCCCAAGACATATTATAACATTGCATTATTTGAGACAACAATTTACGTGACATACTTTTTGTATGGAATTCCCAACCAAAAAAAAATAAGCTCCTACATAGAAAGCCATTTATTCCTTTCGATTTCTGAAATACCACATCAAATCTATCAATATCAATATGATTTTAAGAGTGCTATAGCATATTGTCTTATCTAATTCTAATACGATATTGCTCCTCATGAAATTTGTTATCCTATCTAGTACCCGAAAAAATGATGGGTAATAGGGCCTTATGTTCAGTGAGGGGAGTATTCTTCTTCAAGAAAAGGGGCACACAAGCTGGAAATACAAGCTAAAAACCAACCGCTTCACTTATTTTTGAGCATGCCTAAAACATTTTGTTAACATATATTGCAATAGTAGTTGAAAATATGCATATATTATACCGAGATCAACCATGAAATACACCAAGATCTTATTACAAGAATTGAGAAAAATACACCCTAGAGACCATTTGAAATGATAGTTTCTTCTGAAAATAGAACAGAAGGACCAAAAAAGAGTAGTAGTAAACACTTGATGATGATATCCAAAGGGATTTTCATAAAGAAATGGGAATTTCCCAACCTCAAGGGTGTACTTAGACCATCTACCAACTATGTCCCGTTGTGTTTTTGAGAATCCTAGTGAGTAAGCTAGAGTGACTGAGAATCTAGCTCATTTTACTTACAAGGGGAGAATCAATTGTTTTTATTGGGATCTTATGAAATTTTTTAAAATCTTGATATGAACATCACCTTCCTACTTTGAGCATCCATTTTTTGGTCCTTTTCCACGAAACACCTTCAATTGAAAACCTTCTAGGTTCAGTGGTACGTTGGTACTCACTTTCAAAAAATATCACATCAACAACAAAATAAACATATTTCAAGTATAATTAAATGTTCACTTCCTTGTCCAATTTTTTTTTTCTAGACCTGCCAATAATGATATATATGCACTTAGACTATTCTGAACTAATTACTATGCTTTTGCTTGCACTAAGAAAACGAAAAAAGGTCACCTCATTTGGACTGAAACCTGCATGCCCTCATATAGAGCGCCCAAGCTTACAAATTATTTAAAAGTACTTACAAAGGTGGTTTGAACCATATCCACATGTGTTATATGCCTATTTGAAAGAAAATTAATTTTAAGGCCTTTTAACCCTCACTATTTTGTACATATCCCACAATCAATATATTGCATGAAAAAATATCAGGTGTAAGAATTTATGTTCAAACAACTTGTGAGTGCTTCCCATGTTTCCTAACTTAACATAGTCAACAATCATAACATTCCTTGAAACTAGGTCTCCCTCGGGGATTTCTTCAAACCCTTTTCGTGCACCCCTCTAATGATTTCATGTTTGCAAACTCCTAAACATGTGAGATATGGAGACACCGACCACTTATCCAAAATAGAGTGACCATACAACACCTAAAGTGCACTTCACATCCATCGAAGGCTCTATTTTAGGAACATAATACATTTTTTTCCCCAAACATGAAAACCAACTGAATTTCTTCAACATTCACTTATGAGTGGTTCCTTGAACAAATATATGGAATTACCATGATCATGAGATAAACCAGGTATCTCCATGCCTCCTTCCATGAAATATATTTCATTCAACACCCTTGCTATAATTGAAATTCCAGAAAATAACCCAACCCTTGTGCTTCGACTGGTTTATGATTCAAATCCAGCTAATATATTCCTCCAAATATTTGAGAACTATGCATTCCAATTAATGAAGTCTTGTAGCTCGATACTTGTGCTTTAGAGTTGATCCAAAGTTCATTTTGGCGAATGAAAATTTCAGGTCAGAGAGAAGAATGTTCGAGAGTGATATGAAGCCAAATAATCATTTTAATATCTCCATGATCTATTCTAATAGTAATCATGTTTGGGAAGCCACATAATTAACTAACAAAAAAATTACATGGCGGATTGTTTTCCCCACATGACTCACGTGAAAAAAAAAAACCCAACGAAGGAAATATTGAGTGGCTCAATTCCATACCGTCGCATTTGTTCAAACTAATTGAGGGCCTATTTTCCATGGCCATGTATTGCATACGATGTGTTCAGGGAAACTTTTAGGGGTTAATATTCACAGTCGGGCTAATTTTCAATGTTTTTTCCAAAAAAGATCGCCAATTTCCATTTTTTCTAAAAATGATTTGCCCACATTTTGTAATATAAAATTATTTTACCTTAAAAATCTCCAAAAAATTATATAAACTATTATAAAATCATTATAAATGTAAATATTTCTATAAAAATATTTCAAAACATTTTACAATTTGCATATTAGGGATTATTAAGATTCACCAAGGATTCTAAACTTTAAGATAAAATTCCATCCTTAAAATGTTTCCTTCGATGTGATCATCATAGTCCATAAGAAAATCCTTCATTGATGCATTTTGTCAAATGCTTCCCATGTCTTCTCTACACATCTCAATTTTTCATACATGTATACTAAATCACTTTCTAGAGATACATAAAATTCAAATCCTCTCTTAGATATTTCATTGTTGATTGTGGATATTTTCATCTTGTTCAAGGGAAGCCAAATTAGCACTCACTATGATGATACAGAGAAATTTCTTAGGTTTCATTTTACCCCAACATAGAACATTTGCGGAAAAAACTTCATGGTTTCTTCTTGCAACCAATTTTGCACATGCTCGATGGTCATGGTCATATGGAAGAGCATGTGTCACATAGACATTTTGAGTATGCCCAACCATATTGCAAGTATACTACAAAGTTTCTTTCATGCAATGTCAATTAGCACTTGAATGAATGGCATTTTCACTTTCATAATTAGAATTAGGTTCAATTATGCTTTCATGAAAAAAATTCACTATAGTTAGTTGGAGAAATGGTCTCTAAACACCTTGATCTAATTTCGTGATTGAGAGTGACATGAGTACAACCTAACCTAATGTGCATATAAAATTATCACCTTGATGTTTTTATGAAACTCGGGTTGATAATTTGAGTTGATAAGCCCCTGGGAGTTGCAACACTTTTGGTGTAATAATAGGGTGCATAATGATTTGGCGTCGTTGACGGGCATGTGTCTAAGTAGGTGTTTTTTCTGCTTAAGCATTGTTTTTTTTCTATTTTTCATCAATATTATTGCTTTGAAAACGTGAAAAATTCAAAAGAGAAACTTTATCTTTCATGCCTCGTAGGATTAGGGATAACGAAGGAAATGTTTTACCAAAAACCCCCACCCCCTCAAGCAGCCAACCTTCATTCTTATTTAGTGGCTCTGAACATCCCTCTTTGACTATAGGGGAGTTAGAAGACCCTCTATGTGAGAAACCTAAATTTTTTTAGGAATATATTGGGAAGAAGAAGAACCCACTTCACTTACTGAAACCATGGCTGAAAATGGGTACAATGAGATTTTCCCTATGAGAGAAACCAATGGAGAGGCTAGAATGAATAATATAAGCCAACATTTATATTGCCTGACCTCTGAGGATCATGACACATTCATGTTTGAGTTTTTTTTTTTTTTTTAAGTACCTATTATTATGCCTCTTATGAGAAGAAACTGAATTTGTTTCCTTCTACCCTTAAAGATGTAGCCTTATGTAGGTTTAAGGGTATTCCTGGAGAAAACATCACTACTTGGGACATTTCATTAAGCCTACAATGAAAAATATCAAGACTACTATATGACCAAAGAAGCAAAGGAGGAAATCTTTAGGATGAATCTTGGACCTGATGAATCCCTAGAGGACTATGAGGAAATATTTCAGCTCAATTATAGGAGGGCCAACTGTACCCTCGATCCTTAATCACTAAAGCTAGTTCTTCTCATAGGGATCAGGGAAGATGTGATGGAAACCCTCAACATGATATCTTGAAGAGATATCTACCAATTACCTTATGATGACATCAAGATTGTATTCAAGAATCACTCTTGGGTTGCTAGGAAAAAGGGTAGGCCTAGCCAAAGCTTGGTCAGTTCCTCTCCCTCCACAACATCCATCAAGCATGAGATAGGGAATATGTTGGAGAATTTCAAGAGTGAAATGTTGAATACCTTTTCCTTGAAAACGGATACTATCAAATCAAAAGAAATAAAGAGGAATCAAAAACAGAACCAACTGTCTTTTTCCATAGATGTACTAAAACAAATCCTAGGAATGAATGGCCACTGAATGTCATAGAATTATTCCTAGTTTGTGAAGAGAATCATGCAATAGAAAAATTTACCTCTCTTTGAGAACTAAAGTTTGTCTACCAGGGAGGAGTAGAGAGTGGGTCTGAGAACATTTGTTCTTCATTAACCAAAGGAGACCCCCAAGACCTCGGGCATATCAACAAGGCATGGAAGTTGCATATTATCCTCACTACAATCCAAATCAGAATGAAATTTTCCAACCGTGGTGCCCTTCCACTCATCCATCATGGTCCAAATGTCCTCCTTCGCCTTATGCTCCTCCATATCGTTATCGGACTTTCAACCATCCATTTCACTCATATCCACCCAAATCTTCCCAATGGGGAAACCACTCGCAAGGGTGGAGGAATCAAACAAACCAACCTCCTGCTTTATTTCCTCCACCCTAATATCAACCACATTTAACTCATCATACTCTACCTAACCAACCTCAAATTATTTCTCACCCTAGTCGGAATCTGAACTATAAGTAGGAATACAAAGTACACTTTGTAGAGACATCATATCCTACTTATGTTGTAGAAATCCAAGAGATCAACCTTCGGCCTGGGAGGGTCCTCCCAGATAACCACCCACCTTCTCCACCTGAAGATATTGAAGAAGATAAGGAAGAGAGTACCCCTCAAGTCAATGCACCCCCATATCCTGAAGGTTTGGTCCACAAAAACTACCACACCCCAGAAAAGTTTGAACTTCTGCGAGAATTGAAGGATTTGTGTGTCAAGATACCCCTTCTCCAGACCATTAGATATGTTCCCATATACAATAATATTATTATGGAATTTTTTTTTAAAAGGCATGGGATAAGAAGAAGAGATACACCCACCATCAATTTCATTGGAAAACAATATGATATGATGCTTGGCAAGGTGATCTCCCCAAACTACATAGGCCCTAGTAGCCCAGTAGTGGTGTGCACATTGATGGAATTATGGTTCCTAATACCTTGATTTAAGTTTTGGATTAATCAATGTGATGACTAGAGAAACCATGTTGAAGCTCAATCCCCAAGGGGCTTTGAGAAAGATCACCACATTGTTGCAGCTTGCAGATAGATCCATAATAGCTCCCGGTGGAATTATTAATGATTTCATGGTATCCATTGACTCCTGGAAGTACCCTACTAATTTCGTAGTCCTCCAGCCCCAAAACAAATTTAATTTTTATCCTCTCATTTTAGGAAGACCTTGGTTATGCACACAAATGCCTCAAAAAAAGTTGTAGGGGCCGCCTTAGGTCATGTAAAAATAAAATTACCTTCTGATATCTATTTCTTTCTTATGGTGCAATATTTTAACAATTTAAGGCATTATATCACTAGTTATCAAACTTTGGTTCACACTAATCATGCAACCATTATTTATTTAAAGAATAAAACTAATGCCAATTATAGGATAATTAGATGGTTGTTATTTTTGCAACAATTTGATCTGACTATTGTTGATAAACCAGGAAAAGATAATGTGGTTGTATATTTATTTTCAATACTAACCTTGCCTACAGGAAAGGAAGAAATGGTAGATGATCAAATTCCAGATGAACATCTATTTTCCATCTTGGTGCTTTCTCCTTGGTTTGTTGATATAGCCAAATATTTAGTTTCTGGGAGGTTCCCTCCTAACCTATCCTTGAAGGAGAAAAGAAATATTGTTAGAATGAGTGCCCCATTAACTTCGAATGGGGGAAATCATTTCAAATTGGGGATAAATCATATCCGAAAAGGATGTGTGAGGGAAGAATAGGTATTTGACATCCTCTCAGCATGCCATGATGGACCCTATGGGGGCCACTTTATTATTAAGAGGACGACCTTCAAAGTTATACAATCAAGTTACTATTGGCACACTTTATACTAGGATGCAAGGAGGTACACCACTTGGTGTGATCAGTTCCAGAGGATGGGTAAGCGAACACCCAAGGATGAAATTCCATTACAACATCAAGTGACTCTAGAGACATTTGAAAAGTTGGGCATCAATTTCATTGGACCTATTGATCCCCCATCAAAACATAAAATATATATCATTGTATGCATCGATTAATTGACCAAATGTGCTGAAACAAAAGCAATAAAATCAGAAAACGAGCACCCCAATAGAAATCCACCTATGAGACCAATGATTCAGTTTATTTTCAAAATTTTCAATAATCTATCTCCAGTTCGCGTTCTTATATTGGTTCGACTTGATATTGAAACCGAAGTATACAAAGCTAGAATCCAATGACCAAGCAATGATCTCGAATAGACAACATATCTATTCATTCTCACCCTCTTCCCGGTGATTAGACATCAATTTAGATTTGCTCAAATTTATAATGAGACTACAATAATATCCAAAGGAAGAGAGGATGTTGAGAAAATGTGACCATTCAGGAATAAATGGTGCACCACCAAATAGGATATCATTGAAAAAAATTAGGTGTGAAAAAGTGATTTGGCTAGTCATCTTGATCCCCATGATCAATCTGATGTCTCTGTAATCAGCAATACTCCTACTAATTGCTTCTATGACAAGAAGAAAAAGTATGGGGGACAATGCGCTTGCCTAGCGTAAACCTCTAAAATATTTGAAAAAATTAGTAGGGTATTCATTGTAATAATTACATAAAAATTGGGGGAGTTCACACATGCCATGATCCAGTTGGAATTTTGAATAGTGAGATTTATTTTGTATATTATCAGTCTCAAAATTTCCTAGTATATGTTGTCAAATGTCTTATTGATATCAATCTTCATGAGACAAGGTTTGTGCCTCTTCACCTTAATGGAATGTAGACATTCCAACGCAATGACCACCATGTCCTGTATCTAAATGGGGGACAAACGATACAATTTAATGGCCTGAGATATCTAAGATACACAGATTTCATCGACTTGGTAGAAATGGTCATAATGGTCCGGCTCGTGAGATTCATCATGGGAATAATTAGGCGAGGGATCACCATGGACGTGGCGGCAGGACATTGAAATACATGAATGAAACGATGGAAAAAACCAAGGCCTAGTAAGTGAACTGTCCCCACACCACCCAAATCGACACCGACGCCGACACTTAGTGAAGTCGCAATCACATTTTTTCAATAGTTTATTAAATGATAAATTAACGTGGAAGATTAAATCAGATCCGTCCATCTTCTAAAATGGCAAAGAATATTTTCCTTTTTTATTCATATGAAATGGTAACTATGTATTTATTTAATGAAAAAAATATTAAATCCTAACCATATACTTGATAAAAAGCAATTATGAAACCTAAAAAAATATCTAAATGTATTTATAAACTATGTTTTTTGGGAAACCCACATTGTTTTTCCATAAAAAAAAATACATATTAAAAGGTAAAAAAAACAAATTAAGAGTGAAGAGGCACTGTTTTCCATGACATTGGTTGATATATCCACATAAACCCAAATTTGATAATCATTAAATTAACAAATTAAGTATGAGCTTATAAAATAAAGAGAAGGAGTTGGTTATATAGCAGGGAATTTGGACAACGTGATTGTTGTTATTAGCATTCTTTAAATATTAACCTGAACATTCTCCTTCCGGGGAAATCCAGCCAATAGTAAATTTAAATCACATTGTCCTTACATTCCTTAATTTATAAATCTGTAATTCCTTAAGGAGATAGATCTACATTATTGATGATCATGATGCACCCATCTATGATTTGTTAGGGTTCCAATATTGGATGAACCGATCCGTATTTTCATTGGAATATAGTGTTTGCATTTTTATCATTCGGATTCTCATAATGTTTTAATTAAGACATAGCCCCATCCTTGTTCATTTATATGTCATTGCATTGCAAATTATGAAATGAACCTAACGTACTCTGCATATAAAAGGGGAGAATCACTTATTTTTGTCGGTTTTTTATGAAATTTCATTAACTCTTGATATGAACATCACCTTCCCACTTTGAGCATCCATTGTTTGGTCATTTCCCACAAAACACCTTCGATTGAAAACCTTGTAGGTTTTGTGGTATGCTGGTATTCACTGTAAAAAAATATCACTTCAACAACAAACTCTATAGATTTCAAGTACAAGTAAATTTTCACTTCCTTGTCAAGTTTTTTATTATTTTTCTAGACTTGCAAATAATGATATATGCGCTTAGATTATTCTCGACCAACTACTATGAATTTTCCTGCACTAAGAAAACCAAATAATGGCACCTCATTCGGACTAAAACCTGGACTCCCTCATCTAGAGCTACCAGGCTTACAAATGCCTTAAAAGTACTTACAAAGGTGGTATGATCCATATCCACATGTGCAATATGAATTTTCGAAAGAAAAGGAATTTTAAGGCTTTTTAACACTAACAATTTTGTTCATATCCCACAATAAATTTATTGCATGAAACATTATCTCGTGTAAGAATTTATTTTCAAACAACTTGTGTGTGGTTCCCATGTTTCCTAACTTACCATAGTCAACAATCGTAACATTCCATGAAGCTAGGTCTCCCTTAGTGATTTCTTCAAACACGTTTCGTGCATCCCTCTGATGACTTCATGTTTGAAAAATCATAAAAATGTGAGCTATGAAGACACTGACCAATTATCCAAAATAGAGGGACCATACAACACTCTGAGTGCACTTCACATCAAACGAAGGATAAATCTTAGGAACATCATAATTTCTTTTTTTCCCAAACATGAAACCCAACTTATGAGTGGTTCTTCAACAAATATATATCATTACCATGATAATGTACTAAACTATGTATCTCCATGCCTACTTCCGTGGAATGTATGTCATTCAACACCCTTTCTATAATTGAAATTCTGGAAAATAACCCAACCACTGAGCTTCAACAAGTTTATGATTCAAATCCAACTAATATCTAGTTCCAAATATTTGAGAACTATTCATTCCAATTAACGATGTCTTGTAGCTCAAAGCTTGTGCTTTAGAATTGATCTAAAGGTCATTTTGTTGAAAGAAAATTTCAAGTCAGAGAGAAGAATTTTGGAGAGTGACATGAAGCCAAAACATGAATTTTAATATCTCCATGATCTATACTGATAATAATCATGCTTAGGAAGCCACATGATTAACTAAAGAAAAAATTACATGCGGGAATTTTTTCCCCACATGAGTCACGTGCAAAAAAATCACCAATGAAGGAAATATTGAGTGGCTCAATTCCCTACCATCGCATTTGTTCAAGCTACTTGAGGGCCTATTTTCTATGGTCATGGATTGCATACGATGTGATCATCACATTCCATAAGAAAATAATTCAATGGTGCATTTTTTTCAAACACTTCCCATGTCTTCTCTATACATCTAAAATTTGCATACATGTATACTAAAGCAGTTTCAAGAGATACATAAAATTCAAATCCTCTCTTTTATATTTCATTTTTCATTATGGATATTTTCATCTTCTTCCAGGGCAACCAAATTAGCACACACTATGATGATACTGATAAATTTCTTTAGGTTTGGTTTGACCCCAATATGGAATATTTGTGGAAAAAGCTTCAGGGTTTCTTCTTGCAGCCCAATTTTCACGTGCTCATTGGCCATGTTCATCTGGAAGACCATGTCTCACATAGACATTTTGAGTATGCCAAACCATATTTCAAGTAGACTAGAATTTAACTTTCTTGCAATGTCAATTAGCACTTGAATGAATGGAATTTTAACTTTAATAATTAGAATCAGGTTCAATTATGCTTGCATGAGAAGTTTTCACTATAGTTAGTTGGAGAAACGGTCTCTGAAAACCTTGATATGGTTTCATGACTGAGGGTGACATGATTAGCATTAGGGGATTTTGGAGGTCTAAAATGCGCCTCTTAAGGAAATTATAAAATAATAGTGGAAATAATGTATGCATAATGTGAAAAACAGACAAAAGGTATGCATTGAAACTTTATATTTAGAACAAAATAAATTTGTATGGCATCAATGGCTTTGGTCTCATAAAAAAATTGTCACTTGGTCAATTTTTTATGGAGGAAATGATAGCACATTATGAGGATGCAAAGAGAAACACCTTCTTTAGCCAATTGTATATATCAAACAAAAGGGATCAATGGTGGAGCACATTGAGGACTTCCAAAATTTTGGAAATGTAATTTTGGAAAAACTTCCTTTTCTTCTTAGTTCTCATTTTTTTGGTATATATAGGCCCAATTCCAATCCTTGGCTCCCCATAACTTATTTATGAGAATACGATTGGTAGGAGACAAGAAGAGTCTTTTGGGGGCTCCTTAATTCAAATCCAAGAGTAGAATGGTTCAAGACTATGCCATTAAGGATTTTCCTTTCAATAGAAGTTGTTTCATTCAATGTGAAGTGGTCACCCAAGCTATTGAGTTGTCACTTTGTGAATCAGTGGATATCAAAGAAAAGACGACAGTGATTTGTGTAAAAACTGCTATACCGCCTTTCTGCGGTAATGAAACCAAAATTTGGGTGCAGGCTAAAATTTTGGAGGGTGTTGTAGCAATGACTAAAACACATGTCCATGCTTCGATGTTGAAAAAACACTAATTTTGAGAGTGGGCAGGTGATTTAATACAATAAATTTTTTAATTATATAAACATTCATGGAAAATAATAAAAATATCACATAAGCATAACATGGAACAAAATATTTATGTGGAAGGATTTCAAGAGAAAACCAAATAAATTAATTTTATAACTATTTATAGGAAGCAACATACAATTACAAATATTTGTGGACATCAACTAATTGGAGACATCAATCCCCAATACTATAATTTTTTGTAGGAACTAACCTGCTCGAGACGTTAATCCCCACTCGTGCAAATATTCACAAGCGGGAACCGACTAGAGACCCCATTCTGAACTTCTTCAAATATTCATAGGAATCAACCTATTAGAGACACCAATCTCCATTGTTACCTACAGCATTGAGTGTGCTTACTTCCACCACCATCAAATTCATTTACTACTTCTAGCTTCACTAATTTTGTGTCTCCCAAAACTTATTGTTTTCATCCTCATCCCAAGAACGAACTTCTACAACATGTTGTGTATTCCATTTTGCAAAAAAATTTCTAACTACAAGTTAAAACAGATATTCCATGTTGACATATTTCAAACAAATTTCAAGATCGTTGAAAAAATCCTAACTTCTACAAAAAAATATCTCCAAATTTAGATGAACCAAAGTATAGAATTTATATCAAAAGTACATAGAGATATTTCCTTGTTCTCCTTATTATTTCACAATATGAAACATCTTATAAAAAAAATTATAGTGGAAATTCCAAACTGACTTGTTTGAAGCATATTTAAAGAGCATTGAAGAACCCAAAATATCTGAGAGCATATCTCTGAAATTATACTAAAAGAATGATCAAATATATTACCAAAAGTAAATAAATATCTCACCTTTATCCATTTAGAATTTCATAGTCTGGAATATCCCAGAAGAAAATTTATAGCAAAATTTCCAAGATGACTCGTTCACTCCATAAATCAAATTTTCCTACACCTTTAAAACCCCAGGAGTATTGCCCATATTCTCTTGCACATTTAAAATATATTTTCTCTTAGATTATGTGCTAATGAACTAATATATCCTTTATTTATAGCATTTATAAAATCACTTATAGGACCAACTTGTAAAACAATCTAGGTCAACCTATACTTTCGAGCTCTATCGACTAGAAAAATATTTCATATATCCTGATCCCTATGGAGTTAGAGGGAGTGCAATAGAATATTGGAAAGGTATAAACATAATATTTTCAACCATATATCTTATGATCCCATTTGATCTATGTCTTTAAAGTAAAAAGGCCTTCAAAATTAGGGTATCCAAAATGGAGATCAAAAGCCCAAAATCAATATTTTTTATAATCTCTATCTTGTCATTTTTATCATAGATATTTGTGGTCTCCCCCTATATTTGACATAAATGGAAACAATATTTCAAATAATATCCCACTTTGTCATTGAAGACAACCCTTAGTCAAATTTTCAACAATATTTTAGCACTCCCTCTATCTATAACATTCTTTGTGTGTGCAATTCTTCCTCTATTATATGCAACTTCTCCCCCTTTGACATAAATGGAAAAGGGTTGATCCCCCTGACCTTTTGCTTCCATTTACTGATACTATCAAGTGGGCATCATTCCAAGCTTCTATCTATGATATTCAAATGCTTCTATGGGAAGAAGTTTGGTAAAAACATTTGCAACATGTTCCTTGGTCGCAATGTACTCTAGATTGAAACTTTGTTAAACTACTTATTCTATCAGGAAGTTGTATTTAATGGGAATGTGATTCATATTATAGTGCATAACATGATTCTTTGAAATTTTGATTTCACTTATGTTGTTGTATTCATTTTCCACATTGATGTCCTTTAGTGTCTACTTCATTTAGAGAATGTGTGGGCAAGATGATGCTACTAAAATATATTTATATTCAATTATGGATAGATATATTGATGTTTATTTCTTTCTCAACCATGATAATGGATGATTTCTTTTAAAAAATTCTCTTCCAATTATACTTTTAACAATGTTACCAAGTTATAGCAAAAAAACCATTATGACTTGATCACTCCATAAATAACATTTTCCTCCACCTTTAAAAATCCAAGAGTATTCCCCATCTTCTCTTGCACACCTCAAATATATTCTCTTGCATAAAATTCGAATGATCTCATATATCCTTTATTTATAGAATTTATATGTCTACTTATAGGGCCAAATTTGAAAACTAGTTAGGCCAATCATACAAAATATTTCGTATTTCCCCATTCCTATGGAGTTAGAGGAAGTGCAATATATTACTGAAAAGGACACATAATAGTATATTCAACCACATATATATTTTCCCCCATTTTATCTAGGTATTTATATTGAAAATAACTTCAAAGATAGGGTATCATAACTAGGCATCAAAATACAAAATTCAATATTTTCAATAATATCCATCTTGTAATGTTTATCATGGCCATATGTAGTATCCCACTATATTTGAAATAAATGAAAACAATATTTCAAATAACCTCCCACTTTTTCATTGATCTCAACCCTTATTCAATTCTTCAACAATAACGATTAACAAATATTAAGCATCATGCACTAAGGAAATGATTGGGTCACTACTTTTTCATCTTTTCTATTAGAAGTCACTTTATTCTAAGCATGAACATTTAACAAATATTAAGCATCATGCACTAAGTCAATGATTGGGTCATTACATTTTCATCTTTTCTATTCAAAGTCACTTTATTCTCATCCACAAATAAGATGTAAATATAGAAATCAAATCATTGGGTTAGTGCGTAGTGCTTAATATTTATTGTGTTAACTAAACATTCTACATTTTGGACATTTTAGCCTAAATCTTGCAAAACGATTTTGGGAAAATTTTAATTTTTGCTGTTTAAAATGGGTTTTTGACTACATATACGGTTGTTTATCTTTGTTCATAATATGCTTGGAGATATATAGAAATTAGAAGAGCAAACATAGTGCAGAGATTACACACAAATAATTTGTATGTTACTATTTCGAAACCAAAATACATCATAGACATATAGTGCATATGAGATCCAAAAACTAATCTACAACCAATATAAAATAGTAAAAATATAAATCATGAAATAAGAGAATATTATTGAGAAAATTTCTCAACAAACTCCAACAACCAATAAACACAAATTTCCAATATACTATTGTAAGCTTTAATTCTAAATACCTCTCTTAACACTTACATTACAAACTTTTAAAATGACAAAAATAAAGTAAATCACAAATTAACATTTGTCTGATATGATCTCCATTAACACTGGTACCCGATAGTAAATTTAAATCGCATTGTCCCTGCATTCCTTAATTTATAAATCTCTAATTACTTAAGGAGCTAGATATACATTATTGATGATCACGATGCACCCATCTGTGATTTGTTAGGGTTCCAATTTTGGATGAGCCGATCAGTAATATCATTGGAATCAAGCGTTTGCATTTTTTTATCATCCATATGCTCATAACGTTTTAATTAAGTCATAGCCACATCCTTGTTCAATTATATGTCATTGCATGACTTGGCTCGATTGATAGATTGTGTAATAAAAAGTCATTCACAATTATTGCTTTAGAGGAAAATCTCCACATATATATGTGTTGAATGGAAAAATATATATGTGTGTGTTGAATGGAAAAGTCGTTGAGTAGTTTATGTGAATGGTCGAAATTCAAACTGAGCACAAAACCCTAAGTTATATTCATGCATAGCCAAGCTTGAAGCTGTAGCAAATAAGGAATAATTATTATATATTAAAAAAATGTATCATATTGAGATATTATACAATAAATAATGCCCCAAAAAATATGGGGTTTATCCACACTCTAAGCCTACAAAAGAATATGAAACAGAAAAAAGAATATCGTGCTCAGCAACCATAGCTCAAAATGGCTCAAACAATAACCAGCAGCAGCCATAGCTCGAAATGACATGAATGTATCCCATCACAATACATCTGTAACTCCTTGAAGAATATTGAATGACTATTAAACACACATGGGGGTAGGCTTAAAGAAGGAAGGCATCTCCTCCAACCAGAGCGGCCCCAAAGATGGCCATCTTCCCTAACCTGGCGGTAGAGACAGCCCCGCTGCTAGCGTTCGGTGGCGAAGCGGTGTCTGGGCCTTGAGCCGAGGGGCCAGAAGCTACACTTTGAGAAGTGGGAGAGGAGGCTGAGCTTGGCGGGGTGGCCACTATTGAAGGAGGAGAGACGGGAGAAGAAACAGTTGGGGAAGTCGCAGGAGCAGAGACGGGAGAAGAAACAGTTGGAGAAGTCGCAGGAGGAGGCGAAGCCGGTCATGGCGCTGCAGGGGATTGAACCGGCGACGCCTTGGGAGCTGCTGCAATAGGGGACGGTGCTGGTGCCCGTGCGGGAGAAGCTGAGCTTATCAATCCGAACACGAAAAGGAAGCAGAAAAGCGTATTGAATCCAACCATATTTTTAAAAGTAGCTGTTCTGAAAGGATACTTGTGCACGGAAAGTGGATGGAGTCGATCTATTCGCTTCCTCAGAAATGAAGTGATACTTGTGGATGGAGTCGATCTAGTCGCTTCCTCAGAAATTTGTGAGTCGCTTCCTCAGAAATGAAGTGAAGAGGTATGTCGAAGAAGATAACTGACAGAGAAAGAGTGGTTATGAAATAGAGGGGAGAGCATGATATATATATACTAGCAATTGCGCCAAGAGGCGCAAAGGAACGCCGGGGCTATAGATGTGTAAGGGTTAGCGACCTTGATGGGGGCCCGATTGTAAACAGTGGTGTAAGAGTAGAACTGGAGGCGCGAGAGATTGAGGGAGCCAATGGAGGAATAAGGGATCCCGCAGCAGGGCGGGGGCCTGGTGGCTCTGCTCTTCTTGCCAAACCCAACCCAAGAAGGGCAGTCGTAGAAGGCGTCGCAGCCCATCCCTGTAACGTTCCGACAGGGGAGGTGCTTGTCGGGGAAGCCCTCGAAGAGCGGGGAGGCCTTAGAGCAACCCAGCAGCATGAATGCATTGTCGGGCGTGGGCTGCAGGTAGCGAGAGCGGGCTTCTTCGAGGAAAAAGCCGTCGCTCTTGTGCATTGAAGCGCAGGTTGACATCTTGGGGTCAAAAATGTCGAGCATCTTGAAGCCATAGTCAATGTTCACGACCTCGTAGCTTCCAGAAATGACATGAAACATCATTACATTGTTGATGCAGTAGACCAGATCTCGGTACTTGGGGTGCCCACAACCTTGCTCAATTCCAAATGGGTAATCCACCGTTATGTTCCCACAAAACGTCCTGCAACCTCCTGTCATTACGGCTCCTGCATCCAGAATCTATGATCCTACTAATATTATTACAAGCAGAGCCACCATTGTTCTGATAATCTCTGAACCAGCCACTCGTAATGCAGAAAACTTGGGCATTATCGGATAGTACAGGGCGTTTCCATTATTTCAACCCGCGGTTCGAAAGGCGAAACCCGTTTACAAGCCATTACGGAGACCACACGTGGCAAGTTATCATTGGTTCCATGCGCCATAGCTTTGCACACCCCAAGCCCGCAATGGAGAACGCCTCCGGCGTAACAAGTATTGCGTCGAGGTCGGCTTCCGGGAATGAAGGATTTGTTTTTCTTAGTCAAACACGTTACTTCAAAACCTCTTCATTTCGGGGTATTTCCAAGGAGAGGGGAGAGAATGATTGATATATATATATATGTATTTTATTTATTTATTTATTTATTTATTTTTATTTTTATTTTATATTTTATATTTTTATTTATTTGATTTATTTATTTATACTTTATTTATTTGTTTATTTTTATTTAAAAAATAAATAAATGAATAAATAATAATAATAATATTAATAATATTAATTAATTAATTAAAATGAAATAAAATATTTTTATTTATTTTTATTATTTATTAATTTATTTTTATTTTATTTAATTATTTATTTATTTATTTTACTCTATGTTTGACTATTTGATAGATGGTTTGTTATAATTAAATTATATGAATAAGAATTTATTATATTTATTAATTAATTATAATAATTGATTATTATATAATTTAATCAAAAATTTACTTATATACACCTCGTTTTGTTATATTACTTACCATTATATTAATTAGTTGTATAAATATATTAAAGGTTTTATAAATAAATAAAATAATAATAATAAATAAATAAATAAATAATGGAATATTTACTTTTTCAAAGTCAAACTAGCCGTTATCCTAACGGCTAGTTGAGCCATCTCTACATCTATTTATACTTAATGTCTGGATCTGATCTCTCACATAGTCCTGATGATGAACCACACTGGTTGGTTCGAAACGCGTCGACCTCGTTTTATTTCATGTGATTATTACCGAAATAATTCTGCTAATTTATATGATGGATCACAGAAACTTAGATTCCAGAAATGACGAATTTGTTTTTCTTATTCAAACATTCCATTTCATGTAATGAGAAGGAAGCCACTCCAAATATGTTCATTTTGGTGACGAAACACCGACCATTTCAACCATCTAGTGTTTGGTTGCAATTTTATTTATGTTCGTACTCAATAACATCTATTTTTTTGCATCGAGCATGTCATTTGAGTATACATCTATCAATTGGTAATGAAATTCAACTGTGTAAATTACTACGTGATTTGTGCCACCATGTCTTTATTGAAAGAGGTGTTTGACATTTTCCAAAAGAAACACCAACCGATCGTATGAGCACGGATTCCTGAAAGCATTAATCATGTTGTAATGGATGATCAGGTGAATAAGTAAGGCGAAAATGTTTTTTTCTCAGGGGTATATTAGTGCACATACAAAACCACATGGTCGCAATTATGAGGTGGAGACACTCTGATATGCTTCACTCGCATGAACGATTAACAATCAATTTCATTGGAAAACAATCTGATATGATGCTTGGCAGGGTGATCTCCCCAAAATACCTAGGCCCTAGTAGCCCATTAGTGGTGTGCACATTGATGGAATTATGGTTCCTAATACCTTGATTTAAATTTGGGATTAATCAATGTGATGACTAGGGAAACCATGTTGAAGCTCAATCCCCAAGGGGATTTGAGAAAGATCACCACATTGTTGTAGCTTGCAGATAGACCCATAATAGCTCCTAGTGGAATTATTAAGTATTTCATGGTATCCATTGACTCCTGGAAGTACCCTACTGATTTCTTGGTCCTCCAGCCCCCAAAACGAGTTTAATTTTTATCCTCTCATTTTAGGAAGACCTTGGTTATACACACAAATGCCTCAAACAAAGTTGTAGGGGCCGCCTTAGGTTATGTAAAAATAAAATTACCTTATGATATCTATTTCTTGCTTGTGGTGCAATATTTTAACAATTTAAGGCATTATATCACTGGTTATCAAACTTTGGTTCACACTAATCATGCAACCATTATGTATTTAATGAATAAACCTAATGCCAATTATAGGATAATTAGATGGTTGTTATTTTTCCAAAAAATTTATTTGACTATTGTTGATAAACCAGGAAACGTGAATGTGGTTGTATATTTATTTTCAATACTAACCTTGCCTACAAGAAAGGAAGAAATGGTAGATGATCAAATTCCAGATGAACTTCTATTTTCCATCTTGGTGATTTCTCCTTGGTTTGCTGATATAGCCAAATATTTTGCTGCTGGGAGTTTCCCTCCTAACCTATCCTCGAAGGAGAAAAGAAATATTGTTAGAATGAGTGCCCCATTAAATTGGAATGGGGGAAATCGTTTCAAATTGGGGATAAATTAGAGCCCAAAAAGATGTGTGAGGGAAGAATAGGTATTTGACATCCTCTCAGCATGCCATGATGGACCCTATGGGGGCCACTTTATTATTAAGAGGACGACCTTCAAAGTTATACAATCAAGCTATTATTGGCACACTTTATACTAGGAGGCAAGGAGGTACACCACTTGGTGTGATCAGTTCCAGAGGATGGGTAAGCGAACACCCAAGGATGAAATTCCATTACAACATCAAGTGACTCTAGAGCCATTTGAAAAGTTGGGCATCAATTTCATTGGACATCTTGATCCCCCATCAAGACATAAAATATATATCATTGTATGCATTGATTAATTGACCAAATGTGTTGAAACAAAAGCAGTAAAATCAGAAAACGAGCACCCCAATAGAAATCCACCTATGAGACCAATGATTCACTTTATTTTCAAAATTTTCAATAATCTATCTCCAGTTCGCGTTCTTATATTGGTTCGACTTGATATTGAAACTGAAGTATACAAAGCTAGAATCCAATGACCAAGCAATGATCTTGAATAGATGACATATCTATTCATTCTCACCCTCTTCCCGGTGATTAGACATCAGTTTAGATTTGCTCAAATTTATAATGAGACTAGAATAATATCCAAAGGGAGAGAGGATGTTGAGAAAATGTGAACATTCAGGAATAAATGGTGCACCACCAAATAGGATATCATTGAAAAACATTATGTGTGCGAAAGTGATTTGGCTAGTCATCTTGATCCCCATGATCAATCTGTTGTCTCTGTAATCAGTAATACTCCTACTAATTGCTTCTATGACAAGAAGAAAAAGTATGGGGGACAATGCGCATGCCTAGCGTAAACCTCTAAAATATTTGAAAAAATTAGTAGGGTATTCATTGTAATAATTACATAAAAATTGGCGGAGTTCACACATGCCATGATCTAGTTGGAATTTTGAATAGTGAGATTTATTTTGTATATTATCAGTCTCAAAAATTCCTAGTCTATGTTGTCAAATGTCTTATTGATATCAATATTCATGAGACAAGGTTTGTGCCTCTTCACCTTAATGGAATGTAGATATTCCAACGCAATGGCCACCATGTCCTGTATCTAAATGGGGGACAAACGATACAATTTAATGGCCTGAGATATCTAAGATACACAGATTTCATCGACTTGGTAGAAATGGTCATAATGGTCCGGCTCGTGAGATTCATCATGGGAATAATTAGGCGAGGGATCACCATGGACGTGGCGGCAGGACATTGAAATACATGAATGCAACGATGGAAAAAACCAAGGCCTAGTAAGTGAAATGTCCCCACACCACCCAAATCGACACCGACGCTGACACTTAGTGAAGTCGCAATCACATTATTTCAATATTTTATTAAATGATAAATTAACGTGGAAGATTAAATCAGATCCGTCCATCTTCTAAAATGGCAAAGAATATTTGCCTTTTTTATTCATATGAAATGGTAACTATGTATTTATTTAATGAAAAAATTATTAAATCTTAACCATATACTTGATAAAAAGCAATTATGAAACCTAAAAAAATATCTAAATGCATTTATAAACTATGTTTTTTGGGAAACCCACATTGTTTTTCCATAAAAGAAAATACATATTAAAAAGTAAAAAAAACAAATTAAGAGTGAACAGGCACTGTTTTCCATGACATTGGTTGATATATCCACATAAACCCAAATTTGATAATCATTCAATTAACAAATTAATTATGAGCTTATAAAATAAAGAGAAGGAGTTGGTTATATAGCAGGGAATTTGGACAACGTGATTTTTGTTATTAGCATTCTTTAAATATTAACTTGAACATTCTCCTTCCGGGGAAATCCAGCCAATAGTAAATTTAAATCACATTGTCCTTACATTCCTTAATTTATAAATATCTAATTCCTTAAGGAGATAGATCTACATTATTGATGATCATGATGCACCCATCTATGATTTGTTAGGGTTCCAATATTGGATGAACCGATCCGTAATTTCATTGGAATCCAGTGTTTGCATTTTTATAATTCGGATTCTCATAATGTTTTAATTAAGACATAGCCCCATCCTTGTTCATTTATATGTCATTGCATTGCACATTATGAAATGAACCTAACGTACTCTGCATATAAAAGGGGAGAATCACTTATTTTTGTCGGTTTTTTATGAAATTTCATTAACTCTTGATATGAACATCACCTTCCCACTTTGAGCATCCATTGTTTGGTCATTTCCCAGAAAACACCTTCGATTGAAAAACCTTGTAGTTTTTGTGGTATGCTGGTATTCACTGTAAAAAAATATCACTTCAACAACAATCTCTATAGATTTCAAGTACAAGTAAATTTTCACTTCCTTGTCCAATTTTTTATTATTTTTCTAGCCTTGCAAATAATGATATATTCACTTAGATTATTCTTGACCAACTACTATGAATTTTCCTGCACTAAGAAAACCAAAGAATGGCACCTCATTCGGACTAAAACCTGGATTCCCTCATCTAGAGCTACCAAGCTTACAAATGCCTTAAAAGTACTTACAAAGGTGGTATCATCCATATCCACATGTGTAATATGAATTTTCGAAAGAAAAGGAATTTTAAGGCTTTTTAACACTAACAATTTTGTTCATATCCCACAATCAATGTATTGCATGAAACATTATCTCATGTAAGATTTTATTTTCAAACAACTTGTGTGTGGTTCCCATGTTTCCTAACTTACCATAGTCAACAATCGTAACATTCCATGAAGCTAGGTCTCCCTTAGTGATTTCTTCAAACACGTTTCGTGCATCCCTCTGATGACTTCATGTTTCAAAAATCATAAAAATGTGAGCTATGAAGACACTGACCAATTATCCAAAATAGAGGGACCATACAACACCTAGAGTGCACTTCACATCAAACGAAGGATCTATCTTAGGAACATCATACTTATTTTTTTCCCAAACATGAAAACCAACTTATGAGTGGTTCCTTCAACAAATATATATCATTACCATGATAATGTACTAAACTAGGTATCTCCATGCCTACTTCCGTGGAATGTATGTCATTCAACACCCTTTCTATAATTGAAATTCTGGAAAATAACCCAACCACTGAGCTTCAACAAGTTTATGATTCAAATCCAACTAATATCTTGTTCCAAATATTTGAGAACTATTCATTCCAATTAACGATGTCTTGTATCTCAAAGCTTGTGCTTTAGAATTGATCTAAAGGTCATTTTGTTGAAAGAAAATTTCAAGTCAGAGAGAAGAATTTTGGAGAGTGACATGAAGCCAAAAAATGAATTTTAATATCTCCATGATCTATACTGATAATAATCATGCTTAGGAAGCCACATAATTAACTAAAGAAAAAATTACATGCGCGAATTTTTTCCCCACATGAGTCACGTGCAAAAAAATCACCAATGAAGGAAATATTGAGTGGCTCAATTCCCTACCATCGCATTTGTTCAAACTACTTGAGGGCCTATTTTCCATGGTCATGGATTGCATACGATGTGATCATCACATTCCATAAGAAAATAATTCATTGATGCATTTTTTTCAAACACTTCCCATGTCTTCTCTATACACCTAAAATTTTCATACATGTATACTAAATCAGTTTCAAGAGATACATAAAATTCAAATCCTCTCTTTTATATTTCATTTTTCATTATGGATATTTTCATCTTCTTCCAGGGCAACCAAATTATCACACACTATGATGATACTGATAAATTTCTTTAGGTTTGGTTTGACCCCAATATGGAAGATTTGTGGAAAAAGCTTCAGGGTTTCTTCTTGCAGCCCAATTTTCACGTGCTCGATGGCCATGTTCATCTGGAAGACCATGTCTCACATATAAATTTTGAGTATGCCAAACCATATTTCAAGTAGACTAGAATTTAACTTTCCTGCAATGTTAATTAGGACTTGAATGAATGGCATTTTAACTTTAATAATTAGAATCAGGTTCAATTATGCTTGGATGAGAAGTTTTCACTATAGTTAGTTGGAGAAACGGTCTCTGAAAACCTTGATATTGTTTCATGACTGAGGGTGACATGATTAGCATTAGGGGATTTTGGAGGTCTAAAATGGGCCTCTTAATGAAATTATAAAATAATAGTGGAAATAATGTATGCATAATGTGAAAAACAGACAAAAGGTATGCATTGAAACTTTATATTTAGAACAAAATAAATTTGTATGGCATCAATGGCTTTGCTCTCATAAAAAAATTGTCACTTGGTCAATTTTTTATGGAGAAAATGATAGCACATTATGAGGATGCAAAGAGAAACACCTTCTTTAGCCAATTGTATATATCAAAAAAAAGGGATCAATGGTGGAGCACATTGAGGACTTCCAAAATTTGAATATAAGGGTAATTGAAATTCTAGAGGAACACAAGATTGATGTCTTCATAGGGACTTTAAAGGATAACATCCACCATGAGGTTCCTCTTTGGGAACCTGATTCATTAGAGAAGGAATTGAGGTTGGCAAGAAAAAATGAAATTAAAATTATGGCGACAAGGAAGCCTACCACTCACATCTATAAGGATGGAAGTGTTTCTGCTCCTAGACTTCCACAACCTACAAGGTTGACACCACAACAATTGGAATAAAAGATAAAAAAAGGGATTTGCTACAGTTGTGATAGAAAATACACTAAAGGTCATAAGTATTCTAAGAAGAAATTATTTTACATAGATTGGATAAGTGTGCACTCTCAAGAAACGATGAGGAGGTGGAAGCATTGCTTTGTGCCATTTCTATTATCCAACCATATTGGATAACCGAAGCAAGGGAGGAATGGAAGAATCAAGAAGAAGTGTGGACACTCATTCAAAAGTTGCAGCAAGATCCCAGTACATTTGTTACATTTAGTTCGAAAAATGATTCCTTATGGTATAAAGATTGTTTATATATTTGTATTCCAAACTAAAACAAAACAATCTTTTGGAATTACACACCTCTCCCTTAGGAGCACACTCGGGATTTTTAAAAACTTACCACAGGGTGAAGAAATAATTTTTTTGGAATGACCTTAAATATGATATTCAAAAGTTTGTGGCAGAATGATTGGTTTTCCAACAAAATAAAGTTCAGAAAATTAAGGCACCAGTTCTACTGCAACCTTTATCCATTCCAAGTCAACCTTGGGAGGAGGTTTCAATGGAGTTGATCACAGGTTTACCTAAGTCCGAAGTAATGAGTGTCAACATGGTGGTAGTTGACAGACTTGCCAAGTATGCACACTTTTATGCGTTATCTCATCCATTTAAAGAAAGTACAATTGCTACTGCATTTATGGAAACAATTCAAAAGCTACATGGAGATCCAAATATTATTTTAAGCGACAAAGATCCCATTTTCATTGGAAATTTTTGAACAAAATTATTTTCTTGTTTTGACACTCAACTAGCTCATAACTCATCTTATCATCCTCATCTGATGGGAAAACTGAGATAGTGAACAATTTTTCGTAAGGATATATTCATTGTTTCGTATCCGATAAAAAAACACAATGGTTCAAGTGGTTACCTCTGGCTGAATGGTGTTATAACACTTCCTTCCATACTGCAGCAAAAATGACCCCATTTATGGCACTTTATGGATATCATCCACCGTCCATCACATCATATTTAAGAGAAAATTATAAGGTTCAAGAAGTGGAAGATCACATCAAGCATCAAAAACAAGTTCTCCAACTCTTAAAGGATAACCTAAATTTGGCACAAAATCGAATGAAACAACAGGCAGATCAACATCACAATGAGAGAATTTTTGATGTAGGAGACTGGGTATTTTTACGGCTACAACCATACAAACAAATTTCTGTCAATCAAGCTAACAAGGATAATAAATTATCACCAAAGTGATATGGTCCTTACAAGGTGTTGCAAAATATTGGTACTCTGGCATACAAATTAGAGCTTCCTACTTCTTCCCGAGTGCACACAATTTTCAATGTTTCATGCTTAAAGAAGGTTATAGGTGAAAAACTTCCAGTTCAAACAATATTGCCAGAAATTGATGAGGAATGAAAAATCATATTTGAACCTGAAGCATTCATGGAAACAAGAACTCAATAGCTACGAAATCGATCAACTTCACAGTATCTCATCAAGTGGAAGAACTTACCCACTGAAGATTCCACATGGGGGGATGAGAATGTTAAAAAGAAGCACCCATAACTATTCAAGAATTTAGGACAACACTTTTTTGAAGGAGAGGGGCATGTTTGGTCCCTATATTACTTGTGTAGTCCCTTATTTTTGTTACTGTGGCCCTCTTATTGTTATTGGTGTACCCCTGTAGTCCCCATATTTTGATTATTGTGCCCTATAAAAGCCCACTTTTTTTTATTTTGGTGCCTTTACATTATTATTGTTAGGTCAGCTATGATTATATTATGACCCCATGCACTAGTATATATATAAATGAGGTATTTTCATTTTTATCACCCAGGAATCCTTCATTTATGTAATGTAAAGGAGGTTTCTTCCTCAAAAAGGCTGATTTCTAAGTCGTTGATCTCTCTTTTCTTCTATTTTGTGAGCTGGTTTCATAACATTTGTCTTATTTAACGGGTTTTCCCTTGCTCAAACATGGGAATTAATTAGCTACCATTGTTTTGAACTTGTTAGTATGGATGTAGATGGTAGTTCTTTATTCAGTAGGCACAAAATTATTTATAAAGATAAACCTTTAAATCTTGTACTTTTTGGTATACATCGAATGCTTCTATTGGAATCAATCAGTTTCCTACCTTATTCTCCACTCGATATACCTGTTGACTTCAACCTTTTCAGAAACTAAATTTTCCAAAATCACACAAGAATAACATTTGCTTCATTGTTATCCAACAAATTTCATATGTCACCATTCCGTGCCAATTAAATAGCACCACTTTGATTACTCCATTGGAATGAACATTTTAAGGAGGAATAACACCATCTTTCCAAATCATTTGCAACCTTTTACCAAACCAACCTTGCAAGTAGGTCAGGGCTTGATTGAAATGGATATATTAATATGGAAACATGACATGTAAAATTGGGTTTTAATATGTAAGAAGTTATCCATTCCTAAAGTTGCATGCTTATCACTATGAGGCATTCCCAACAAATGCACATTTATATTATGGGCAGGTCAAGGTACCTTTATGAGCACTTTTATCCATGTGAAAGTTAAGATGTAAGGGATTTTTTTCTCAACCAAATGAGCATAGGAATTTTGATTCAATAAAATCTTGACCATGACAATAATTCAACTTGGATTTTGGCCTTATTTTCATACTAATATAGAAATTGTGTAAAATAGCCAAATCAATATTCTAAATGTTCCCTTCTAATTGTCATCAATCTTCCATGCATCCTTCAAAAATGTGAATTGAATTCTAATGCACGGGGGAAATCTACTTTAAATAGAGTTAGAAAGCCGTAGAATATAAGGCATGTTTCCCTCCTTGAATATCTATATCTATATTATCATCAAACATTCATACACTGCAACTCTGGAACAAGGTCTATCTATAATAAGGATCTGCAATGACATATAGCTAAGGTACTCATGAATTGTTGATATTAAATAGTAAAATATGTAATGTTTAGTTCATTATGTTTGTTTCCCATGTACCATCAATGTTGGACGATTTGAGTGGATGTATGAGAAATTATTGAGCTTAATACCAAAATCTAGCATTCCTTTGGTATGTCTTAGAACCAATTTTTCAATATTCTAGTGAACAAATATTGGGGTTCAAGTATGAACTTGGATGCATGAGTTGCTAAGAAATCGATTTATGACCTAGTGAAAGTTAATTAAATTTCTTACCAGTTGTTAGAAAAAGGTTTCATCTACATTGTTGGAATCACTTTTGAGCGCTTTAACACTATTTAAACTGATATAGTGATTTGGCTAAGGTTAAAATTTATCATTCTTATTTTTTTCAGCAGTTCTTTCACATAATTTTCTTGCAAGATAAAAAAAATTTCCTTGTCCTACCGTACGTCCAAAATTTTACAATACTAAACAAGAGATAAATTTATAATCTCAAAATATGTTGCCAGAAAATTTGTGCCATTTCCTAAAATTATAAGATCATTTACATAAACAACACGAATGAATTTCGTACTTTATATCTTGATGTACAAGTTAGGATATGAAGCACTCCTTTGAAATCTATTTGTTTTTTGAAGCTCATCAATTTGTATGTACGAAGCCTTCATATGATAAATCTTTTAGCAATCTACAAATCAAATTTTCCTTTTCCTTCACATCAAATCATTCTTACTATGTCATGTACACCTCATCTTCAAGGCTGCTATTTTGGAATGCACTCTTGAGCATCAAACATTATCTGTTAAACCAACCTATGATTCCAAATCCAACATGAGTTTACTTTATCTTGTTATTAATTTTGCAATCATGTCAAGAGTGTCTTTAGGTCAACGCTTCAGGGTGCAACTCTCAATCCCCATGTCATCATATGAACTGGGTTGCTTCATACATTCAAATGTATCTTAACATATAAGTAACCATCCAAACTTTACGACTCTATAGAAGACATATAGTCTAGGCTCTCAGAGGAAAAACTCAACCCTGAAACCTATTCAAAGACATGACTACTCAATACTGTACACAATAAAAACCCAAACTATGTAGATAGGTGGACCAAAAACGTAGTTTTAAAGCCCTTCATCATGCATAAGGGTTTTCAAACACCGAAACATCAATCCTAAATTTAGTATAAGCTTGAACTTGGGTTAAAAACTATAGCTCAGGTTAGCCCCAAGACTTCATTTAAAGAAATATAATCTCAACTCTTATTTTAGATTGGCCATGATCATTATGTACACTTGAAGTTGTTCCACTAAGTATACAATAGCTCTAGCTATATCTCTCATTGTGTGTCTGTGTGTGTTTATATACATGCCAAAACACATTTTCTGTCCACCATTCACCATTTTGTGATTATATTACTTTTGGGCCGAGGAAAAGGTACATTTTACCACTATCTTTAGCATGATTTGTCATTTAGTTTTATATGTTTTTCCTTCATCATAGCAATAAATTAAAGGAAAATGATGCAAAAGTAGGATAGAATCAATTATTGATAAAAGGTGTGTTTAATAGTATAAAAACTAATTTTTTGCTGTATTTATTGATAGGTAATCGGAAAACCAAACCGCTAACTAGAATGACCAAATAACATCATAGAATAAAAGTAAACGAGATCTTTTCGGTTCCTACGAATTAGTGGGAGATATAGAAGCATGCCTATTCTTGAAGTATTCAGTTGATAGCTACGAAACCTTAGGATCTCCTGATCCGGAGGATTCGTTACTTTGTTTTATTTCACCTTTAAGTTATAAAAGGTTGTAGGTCAGAGAGACAGAGAGGTTTTTCATGTATTATAATTTTCTTGTAATAAAATTATTCGAACGGAATGGTTGAATTTGTGCTAATGTACTGCTACATTGGTTAATTAAGAAATTGGCATTTTCAGTATAAACAACTTCTGAGTATTTCTTGGCAGAAGATTTCTAGAGGTTTCCGGTCCAGTCCCTAGGAGTTCTCCTGTTGTCCTGTGTTATACGTTTATTAACAAGTCTTGCATCTTTAGTTATCCTTTGTGTTTTATAGCATTATCATTCAATTTGTTAATCGGAGGTGTGATATGTTACAATTCCCTTTTCAACTCATTAGGATTGTTGTTCAATTAATTAGGATTGCTATTCAATTCATTAAGGTAGTTGTTCAACTCATTAAAGCATGTTGTTCAATTGCAATATATTCCTTATTTTACTATTGAGTGATTATTTCTGCATAAGCTTAGAACAAGAGTTGATCCCTTTGATTGGTTTGAAGTATTTTATATTTTACTTTTGAGTTGATTTGATTGAACTACAAGAATTAGATAACATTTCTCACAACGATTTAGAATAGTTAACCTCTAACTTCACTCGCATATATTTTTCTTGCACTCTTGAAATAAAAGGACTAGCCCTGGGTTGATGATTAATGTGAAACAAGGTTACCTTTAACAGTCAGCTTTTTGACCCAACATTTTGGTGTTGTTGCCAGGGAGAGTGTTTAGGAGTGATGTCTTTTATTCTTTTCCTTTTTCTATGAAAGAATTGGGTATTGAAAACGAGAGGTAAGAACCTACATACTAGCAAGCAAAACGATTGCTCTCCAGCACGCTTCTCAGTAATTGCGCAGAGGTTAATAGGATAGGTAATTTTGTTTTTGTTTTATGACTAGGAATAAAAAGATAGAATTAGATCAAAACCCCCCACTTAAATCCGCAAAACCCAAGGGGTCGATGGCCCTTGGAAGAACAACATATATAAACGAAATCATTAAGAAGGCTGAATCCTAAGCATCCATAGGACCCAAAACCATTCTTGGAAAGAGTCCTACTATAATCCCTTAGGCAGTAGCCTCACCATATGTAGCCCATGCCGAGATTCATAGCAAAACAGAAGAGTCTGAATTAAGCTTTCATACTATAGAACACTTAAGTCACGACCCTTCAAGAGGGAAATTCTCGATATTTGCAAGAAGGAGAGGGAGAAACCAGTAGTCCAGTATAGGTAAAAACTCGGGAGCCTGGATCTCCTTAGATTTTCGTTGAGACAAAGACACCCAATATCCCAAATCGAGGTAGTGCTGCAAGGCCTGCTTCAAATCCACCCCTTAATTCCACTCAAATTATCCTCCCATATCAAGAAATCCCTAAAGGTTATTGGCACATCTTTGATCAGATGGTGCACAATCAACCCCATAGAAAGACATCAACATTGGAGTATCCCATTATTTATCTGGACGCAAATGCCCCTATGAAATTTATTCCGTTACAAAACATCCCCACCTTTCATGGGCCGACCTTGGAAGATACAGATGCATTTTTATTTGAATTCGATGTTTTGTGTAGGGGATATGACTACACCATTAACCCTCAAAAACTGAAACTATTCCCCTCTACATTAAAGGGGGTAGCACTACGATGGTTTATGGGGATTGGTGGAGGAACCATTAATATTTGGGATTAGATGAAAAAATATTTTCTTAACAAATATCAATATTACTTCAGGACTCGCGAACTAAAAGACGAAATCTTCAACATGTATGTAAAAGACGAGACATTAGAAGAATATGTTGAACATTTTTAGTATAATTTGCAAAGATCTCCATATACTACACTCTCTAAAGACATTTTCAATGAAACAATGATTAAAGGAATGAAAGCAAAATGGGTTGAGTAACTTAATATAATGGGAAAAGGGGACATCTATCAAGAATAATATGATGACATTATTGCATTGTGTATTACGTGCTCTCGAGGTAGTACGTGAAAAGAGACTAATCGGATGAGATTCAGTTACAACGAATTATAAAAGAGTCAGGTGGCAGCGTGACTAGAGCAAAATTTGGTAATATTTTAGAAGATTTTAAAACCGATATCTTAGGCACCCTCGCAACATAGATAGATATCCTACAAGCCAAGCAGAAGAAAGATTTAGCAGAACAGAACTTGGCTGTTTTTCTCCCATGCTGTCAGAAGAAACATAGCCAACAGGAATTTCCATTAGACATTCTCCATACATGTGCTATTTGTACCAACACTACAAGAAAAAAGGACATTGGTGAGGGTCGCCAATGAGCTTATGGTGACATTTTTCGACCCTCACCAATGTCCTTTTTTCTTGTAGTGCAAGGACCAAGCCACTGAGAAGTACCATTCACTCCCAGGATTAAAAGCGGGTTTTAAAGAGGCAGAAGAAGAAATAGAAATGGTGTATCTAATGAATCAACTTTGACAGTGTTAAGCACAACTAGGTATGTCACAAGACCCTTCTCAGTTCTTTTCTTCTCCAGAATTTAATCAACAAAACTCTAGAACAGCATGGAAAATCCAATCACCTTTTTCTTCCTGGAAATCCCAATAATTTTCCATGTCTCCTTGGCCAAAAAAATCCCCTTCAAGTAATATTTTTCAAAGTTTTCCTTTCTCTCCTCCATACTGGCAAAACAATCCATATAAGTCCCAGTGGCCTGCCTCCACTTCACAGAATAAAAATTGGTCTCAAAACTAGCAGTGACCCCTAGGAATGGCCAATTTACGTATGGGAGTAGGGGCTCAGAATCAACCCACATTACCAGCTCCATACCCATTCCAACACAATTCTCAGCCCATTATGCATCCTCAACCGCCAACTCAACCCAATCCTAATCCTAATAACAGACTGGTTCAGCTAAGCCAAATTGTTGAGAACACAAACTCCGAAACTGAATAGAAGGAATGCAATGAACTTAGGCTGAGATCAGAGCGTGTTATTTCACCTGAAGAAGATACTTCCCTGCCGCAACTTGAGTATGAAATTCGAACAATACCTAAAAAATCAACTGTGACAGAAACAAATATAGGACAGGGGAGTGACACAGTTGAACAAAAAGATTCTGAAAACATTATTATTTCCTCTCCTTCATTCCCTAAGATATTAACACTACCTAAACCAATGGTCTCTATAGATTTTGATATCCTAGGGGAATTAAAAAAAAATGTGCAATAAAATTCCTCTCCTACAGGCTATACAAGACATCCCTATCTATGCCAAAAAAAGTAAGGAACTGTGCATAAAAAAAAGGTGAGGAAAGCAAAGACTGTACCAACTGTTCATGTAGTGGGAGCACTGTTAGACTTACCCTTGGGTAAAGAGACACCAATAAAATACGAGGACCTAGGAAATCCCATATTTATAGTACAGATCTATGGCGGCTCCTTTTCAAATATATTAGTTGATTTGGGGGTAGCCATTAACATCTTAACTACAGAAACCTGTGAGACATTGGGTATAGAAGCCTTGGAACCCACATATACCTTGCTGGAACTTGTTGACAGATTTTTTTTCAAACTAGAAGGTATATTACAGGACATCTCGGTTTCTGTGGACTCATGGGAATACCCTGCAGACTTATTAGTTATTAACCCAAAAATTATGTTAGAAGGACATCCCCTGATATTGGGATGACCTTGGTTAGCGACGGTCGATGCTTACATAGGTTGTCGAAAAGGAAGCATGACCATTGCTAGAGGAGATGCCATAAAGAATATTTCCATATACCCCCCTGCCAAACCAAGCCCTCGCACTGTAAATATTCATAAACAACCACATACATGCTGGGAACAAAACATTCATTCACCACTAACAATAGTTGAAGTAGTCGAATAAAAAGATCAAACTGAAGATGATGTAATCGATAACTTCATAAACCAACCATATACTTCAGAAAATTGAAAGTGCCAAATATTAAAAGTAGTTCTTGATAACGAAGCACAGGAGGACCCCTTAGCATACATTGATGACTAGCACATACCCACAACTGCTGTCTATAACAACATGCCAATTGAATTGAGCCAGGAAAAGTTTTAAATATCAACGACAGTCTGGATAGTGACCAGTAGCAAAAGCTCGTTAAAATTTTACAAAAATATAAGGGATCCTTTGATTGGGACTACCCAGACATGAATGGTATAGATCCTCAACTATGCACACATCACATTTATACTAAAAAGGATGTTCGGCCTATTCAACAGCGTCAGCGGAGGTTAAACCTGTATATGAAAGACATTGTGAAAGATGAATTACAAAAGCTTCTAGATGTAAACTTCATTTATCTTATTTCAAACAGAAAATGGTTCTATCCTTCAGTAGTCATTCCTAAAAATAATGGTAAGTGGTGAATCTATGTGGATTACAGAAAACTGAATAAAGCCACACAGAAAGACCACTTCCCCCTCCCCTTTATTGATCATGTCCTGGATACATTGGCAGGAAAGTGATTCTTCTCTTTTCTTGATGGTTTCAGTGATTACAATCAAATTCAGATAGCCCCTGAAGACCAAGATAAAATGACCTTTGCCTACCCCTGGGGTACATTCGCCTATAGGGTATTGTTGTTCGGACTATGCAATGCCACAACAACATTTTAAAGGGCTATACTCAACATTGTTTTCGATTTAATAAATGAATGGCTCGAGGTTTACATGGATGACTTTACTCCATATGGAGATGACTTTTATGAGGCACTAAAAAAATTAGAAAAATTATTGGAACGATCAATTTCTACCAGATTATGTTTGAGCAATGAAAAGTGTCACATAATGATGACCGAAGGAGTGATCCTAGGGCACTACATCTATGCAGTTGGAATACAGGTAGATCTGACAAAGATAGAATTAATTCTCTATTTAGCCACACCTTGTACTTAGACAAAGGTACGTAGTTTCCTTGGATATGCAGGGTAATACCATAGTTTTATAAATATTTTTTCACAAATTGTTGCACCCTTGTATGCATTAACATGAAATGTTGAATTCCATTGGTCTGAGAAATTTGACACTGCTATTTTCATATTTGAAGAAACTGATCTCGACTACACTAGTATTACATGGCCCCAATTGGGAACTGCCTTTTCACATTTCCTCAGATGCATCTGATACAGCGATAGGAGCGGTTCTCGGTCAAGAAGAGGAAAAGAAGCCCTACGTTATTTACTATATCAACAAGAATCTCACTCTTGTTGAATTAAGCTATACAGTGATTGAAAAGGAATTCTTGGCTGTCATTTATTCTATCAATAAATTTAGACATTATATAACTGGCTATCAATTATTCTTGTAAACCAATCACTCCGCCATTGGATATTTAGCCAACAAACCTATTAAAAATGGAAGAGTGACTCGTTGGTTCTTTCTTTTACAAGAGTTTGATATAACTATCAAGGACCATCCATGAAAGGAGAATGTAGTTGAAGATTTCGTGTCTAGAGTTCCAAATTCAAATGACCCACTAGCATTGGATGGTCAGTTCCCTGACGAGCATTTGTTTGTTGTAGCAGTAAAAGCGCCAATGTACGTAGATGTAGAAAATTATCTGGCAGTAGGAAAGTTGCCAAGACACTTGAAAAAAAGGAACGTAAGCTTATTATTTAGCGCAACTCTAGATTCTCCTGGATCAGTGGATATATTTTCCATACAGGAGTTGATATGCATATACACAGATGCATCCAAGAAGACTAGATTTATAACATCTTGAGGGCTTGCCATGATGAACCATGTGGTAGCCATTTTTCAGATCGCAGGATGGGGCACAAAGTACTACAAATGGGCTACTATTTGCCCACAATTTTTAATGATGCCAAGAAATATGTCCAAGCTTGTGATAGTTGTCAAAGAATGGGCCGCCTTGGCCAATTTGATGAGATTCCATTGCAGCCACAGTTGGTAGTAGAACCTTTCTAACGGTGGGTAGTGGATTTTGTTGGGCCCTTCAACTCGCCATCGAATCATAAGGCCTACATACTGGTTGCTAGAGATTATGTGACAAAGTGGGTAGAAACAGTGGCTTTGTCGAGAGCTATAGAAGATTCTATGATCAATTTTATTTTTGAGCTATTTGTGTGGTATGACTTACCTAGGGAAGTGATAACTGATGGAGGGGCATAGTTTGTGGGAAATAAAATCATGGCCACTCTAAGGAACCACCATGTCACCCATAGAGTCACCTCTCCCCACCACCCGTAGTCGAACGAGCAGGTCGCAAGCACCAATAAAGTCCTTGAGGAAATTATCATTAAAACAGTCTCAACACATAGTCGGGATTAGGCTACTAGATTGCCAGAGGACTTGTGGGCTTATCACACAACATGGAGAAACACCACTGGATATTCTCCGTACCATCTGGTATTTTGAAAGGAACCAATTTTCCCATTGAATGTGAGATAAATACTCTTAGAATAGCCCAAGAAGTGGGGCTAAATTTGACAAAGGACCAACTTAGAAGACTCCAAAAAATAAATGAATTGGATGAAGCAAGGCTACATTCTCTACAGCGCACTGCAATTATTCAACAACAACGAGACAAGTGGCATGACAACCTTATAAAAAAGAAGACATTCCAGAAAGGAGATTGGGCATTCCTCTACGACTCCAGATTCCAAGACTTCCTGGGTAAGTTACAAACAAGAAGGTTCGGGCCATACAAAATTCAAGAAGTGCACAACAACGGTACCTTTACCTTGACCACCATAGATGGATCTGGTTGCACCTTTCAAGTTAATGGATATCAGGTGCGCCTCTATCATAAACCACTTACGAAAGAGTCTTTCTGCTAGTAGGTGTGTGACGAATCCACTATCAAAATTTTAGCTACAGGGAATGATGGCCCAACATCTTTAAGTTCATAAAAAAAAATTATTTCCTCTTGTAAATATTGAATATATGTTTCCTACAATTTATAGTTATTTTCATCGTTGTATACAAGAATTCCATTTCTTTTTCATTATTTTGATGCTCACAGGTGCATTGTTTTTTTTATTTTGTGTGTTTTTTCGTTTAATTCGTTGAACAGTTGTTGTGCAATTGAATTGCACAGTTGTCGCTCAATTCAATTGAATGACTGAGGTTTTAGTCTGTTTTTATTCCATCTTTTCAATCCATTGAACAATTATTTTTTTTCAATCGAATTGAATAGCTATTGTTCAATTCGAGTAAACGACTGTTGTTTTTTTAGTGTGTTTATTTTTGTTGTTCAATCGAATTGAACAGCTATTGTTCAATTCAAGTGAACAACTGTTATTTTTAGTGTGTTTACTTCTGCTGTTCAATCCATTGAAAAATTATTGTTCAATCGAATTGAAAAATTGTCGTTCAATTTAAGTGAATGAATGTTTTTTTAGAATGATTTTGCTTTTGTTGTTCAATTGAATTGAACAGCTGCCGTTCAATACAATTGAATGGCTGATTTTTTTTCTAGCATGTTTTTTTTCTTACTTTTCTCTTTTTTTTCATTGAAAATAACAATTTGTTTGTATTTTGATGATTTCTTTTGAAATATCCACTCTTCCTTTACAAATCCAAGCCATAAAAACCATTTTTAGAAAAGGAATTGGCACCCGAAGAAGAGAAAAACAATGATATTAATAATATTATGTTCTTTTAAAATTTTGATGGAAATCTCTACTTCGGAAGCTGACATGGTTTATCTGTATAATGAAGGGCCAGATATCTCCTGTTTAGACATATTGTTACACAATTCATTACCATAGCCTTATGTCGGTATATCTTTTGACACTCTCAAGTGGTAATTCTCTTCAGCATGAGGATATAATAATAAGAGCATCAATTGTATTGGAACTATTTTTACTTCTTACACCATCCCTGACTCTTAAGGAGTTAATAAGCCTCGCTCCATTTATAATAAAAATAAAATATATCTTTATGTGATTTTTTTTTTAAAGCAGAGAGAATAGGGGGTCTAATCACGAGCCAACCTACCATGATCATGAGGGTTTAATAGGTGACATTCCGACAATGGTCAACACACCAGGGTAGTGGCCTTCTCGATAGCTAAAACTGCTTGATGGACAAGAGGTTTCATAACGAGCCGGCCTGATCACTCTATTAAAATTCCTGTGAATGGAACTATGACTATATAGGAACCACACCAACATAGCACTCTCTCCATAAAACAAGAAAAATTTCTAATTTAAAATAGAGTATTCTCACTCATTTTCGGGTTAAAATAACAACTCTATCGAGGCTATGGACGCTTGGTGGTAGCAGTGGCTCTTCTTGTGGTATCAGAGTATTTTTCTAACAACAACCAATTACTTTGATATGCTCTATTTCCTATTGATCCATTCCTGAAGATAAATGCACTGCTTGAATAAGTGTTATCGTTATCAAAACCTACCTGCATAATCAATTATGAGTGAATTATCTTATCATGTTGAATTGAGTGATGACAACAACAATTATAATCTATCATGTATCATGCTTCTGTCATACTATGCCGTGAAAATAGGAAATTTTTTTCATAATGATTGCTACTCCGCTTTTCTCTCTTTTTGGTCATTTCCACCTAATGTACATTTGTGATTATTACCAACTTCTGAATTTCGCTTCGTGTGCATTCATGATTGCTACCACCTTTCCTCTTTTCTTGAGCTTAAAGGTTGTGTACGCCCTACTGTCATTAGAGGGGGTACGAATATTCATAATGAATAAGCATGTGAATTAACCATGAGACTCCCTTCGAATATGTTGATTGGATGATAGAATCACTAAATTTACCCCATGCAATCACCTTTTTAATAATATATTTTATGAAAGCCGCATGGAGTGTTTATGTTGTTTTAACTAACAGATCCTAAAGAAACACATGCAGAAGGGTCATGAAAGAATTTCTAAAAACATAGTAGCCATGGGTGGAATTTCTCTCCGTAATGAAGCTACAATCTTTCAAGCCTCAGAATTAGCTCACACCATTCTCCAGTAAGCTGGCTAGTTTTCATATCTACATAGACTACAAGGGTTTAATACATAGACAACAATTTAATTCTTGCAAAACCTGCGAGAAGGGTAGACCATAGTCAAAGGAATAATCATACCAGTCCATGAAGAAATCATTGTTGAGGTCTCCAGACTTCCAATAGAAGGAGAAATATGGACTGATAAACATGTCCTTATACAAGAAGCAGTTTCAGTGTATCAGGACCTAGGCGAGCCACTGGAATGAAAAGGAAAAGGTATTGACCCTGCGTCCTTGTAGCATCCTTTGCAAGAATTGGCAGTCTTCATTGAAAAATATATCACGTGACGGATGCCAGGATGTGGTAAAATCCCGTAAACTTAAACTATTAGTTGTTCTCAAGCAAAAAAAATTCTGTTAATTTTCCCTTTTTTCATGATACTGTTGTTCAGATTAAAAGAGTTAAAAACCCTCAAGTAGTTATCAATCACCATGGCTTGATTAAATTAATTATATTCATGAGTTAAACAAACATCAGTTAACATGGGATAGATTTTTTAATCCTTCCCTACCTGCCCCTGAAGAAAATCCTGACAGAGAAAAAATTGAACTCCCTATAAAAGTGATAACCAAGAGAGCAAGAGGGCAGAGAACCCATGTTTCGACTGCAGAACCAAGAAAACGGGGACGGTCTGAAAGGTTAAAACTATGGTAAAACACTTCTATATTTCCAGATGAGACGGGATCATCCCATACACCACCTCTTAGCCCTCAAAATATGTCTTTACAAGACTATGAGGAGGAAATGGCTCAAGTACTTGAGTAAATGAGAACATCTTACAAAATTGGGAACCCATATGAACAATCTGAGGAACAGAGGGACCATTTGATCTAGCCTACCTCTTCTAGCAGCTTTGGCCATATGAAATCCTACCTTCGCATGATGAATTGCAGGATTTGAGGGTTTTATCTCCCTCTAATAATGAATGGGTGAGTAGGGAATATCAGTTAGAGAGAATATATTAGTCTAGAAACCAATGAGGGGATACTGTTCTATTAGAATGGGACACAAGTATTAAGACAGTTACCCTGACACTTGAAGATAATATTATTCCACTAAGTGAGGACATCAATTTTGAAATAACTTCTTGGATGCCTCAAGAAAACATCATTTCTGATAACCCTAGAACTAGCACAACCATTCCTAAACCCGAAGCCACTGTTATTTCTTCTCCTGCGAAAACATTTCCAAAAGAAAAATTAACTGAGATTAAGTTAACAAAAATGAGCAGGAAATTGAGAAAAATGGTAAAACAGTTCAGGAAATGGTTGAAAGAAGCAGACAAGTCTTGGAAGCCTAAGAAGGAATTTGCTACCATGGGAACCCAAACGGATTTGTTTACCCAAATGGTAGATACTGTTGAAGTCTCTGCATAGACTAATTTAATAGATATTGTTGAATTCTTTGTATAGACAGATTTGATACACGCTGTTGAAGTCTTTGTGCAGACTGATTTAATACTTATAGAAGAAAAGGAGATTCAAACAGATGTAACACCTGCTTACACTCCTTTGATAGAAAAAGTTGCCAATCAAAATCTTCGCAATGAATTAACTCAAGTTTAGCATGAATTGGCCCCATATAAGGAGGAAGTAGTGCCCTTACAAAGACATCAGGCACTACTAAAACGATTCAAAGAGCTTTCTACAACTAAAGAAAAAAAAATTTCCCAACTTAGGGAAGAAAGGGAAAAAGTGAAAAAGGCACAAGATCAATTGGAATAGGCTAAGAAACAAACTAGTGATTTTTTTTCTCTTTACTCAGATGTGTTGACTTGCAGGGCACCAGCCACTAATTATGCCTTATTCTTAGTAGAAAGATATATGTTGCTGAAAATCAAAGTTTTCAGAGCAGGGAAACACACTACCTTCAAAACCATTGAAGATTTTGTTCAATGTTGTAACAATAAGGATGAAAAAACCCAACACCTTTTGTGCGAATTGTATTTGAACAATTTATTTCTAGAAGAGGATAGAGATAGTAACCCGAGTCCCTTCATAGGGGACATTCAGTTCCAAAATTTTATGTCCTTTGCCAAAAATCAGTCTAGATGGGCTAAAGCCTACAATATCTTTCAGAAAAGAGAACATGGCTTAGATCTATGGGTCAGAGGGGAACCTACCAAACCCCTATATTTGTTTACTCAACATAAGAAGTTTATGCAATGGAAAGGGGTGATAGCCAAATTTTGATCTATTCACAAGGATATTGTTTAGAATGGATGGGCATACTTCTAGGATATTCAGGAAGAAGCTTTATCAGTAGCCAAACAAAGATGGAAAGCCTCTACAAATAATGTTAAGAACAAAGAACCATTTGGGTATAGGAACTTTAAAGCCGTTGCTTCTCATTTTCTTCTGTACAGTAATCTAATTTTGAATATGGGTCCCACATGGATATGGTGCAGATATAGATGTCCCATCATATGGTACCCTCTTGAAGACTATCATAATAATTATGAGTTACCAGAGGGGCACTCAAACTCAGCATTTGCAAAGGTAAAACTGAAACATGCTTTTAGACTTTACAAGGAAAAAGTATATCCTACATATTATTTAACCCAACTACACCTCAGTCATCTGTTTGCACGAGGACATGCAAAAAGGTAAGCAGAGGAGTATGTTGGGCTGAGGAAAAGAAACATTTTACCCCTATATTTAGCATGATTTGTCATTTACTTTTATATGTTTTTCCTTCATCTTAGCAATAAATTAAAGGAGAATGATGCAAAAGTAGGATAGAATGAATTATTGATAAAAGGTGTGTTTAATAGTATAAAAACTAATTTTTGTTGTCTTTATTGATAGGGAATCGAAAAAACCAAACCGCTGACTAGAATGACCAGATAACATCAGACAAGAAAAGTAAACAGGATCGTGTTAGTTCCTAGGAATCAACGAAAGATATAGAAGCACGCCTATTCTTGAAGTATTCAGTTGATAGCTATGAAACCTCAGGATCTCCTAATCCTAAGGATTCATTACTCTGTTTTATTTCACCTTTAAGTTATAAAAGGTTGTAGGTGAGAGAGACAAAGAGGTTATTCATGTATTATAATTTTCCTGTAATAAACTTATTCAGGTAGAATCGTCGAATTCATGCTAATGTATTTCTCCATTTATTAATGAAGAAATTGTCATTTTTAGTATAAGCAACTTCTGAGTATTTCTGGCAGAAGAATTCTAGAGGCTTCAGCCCTAGTCCTTGGGAGTTTTCCTGCTGTTATGTGTTAAATGTTTATTTACGAGTCTTGCATTTTAGTTATCCTTTGTGTTTTATAGAATTATCATTCAATTTGTTAATCACAGGTGTGATATGTTACAATTCCCTTTTCAATAGATTTAATTTATCATTAATGTTCTTTTATCATAAAGTGAAGCTTTTACATTCATTAGACTAGTTTTAGCATATTTGTTGTTCGGTACTACATACAATTATTTCTTAAGTTTTTCCATCATAAGTGTGAATATTCGGTTTGATGTTTAATTCTAAATAATGCTATTAGTTGAGTTATAGAGAATTCCATTTCAAAATGTTAAATAATTTATTGTTGTTAAATTAATTAGGATTATTGTTCAATTCATTAGGATTGTTGTTCAATTAATTAAGATAGTTGTTCAATTCATTAAAGCAGGATGTTCAATTTCAATATATTCTCTATTTCAGTATTGAGTGGTTATTTCTGCATAAGCTTAGAACAACATTTGATACCTTTTATTGGTTTGAAGTATTTCATAGTTTACTTTTGAGTTGATTTGATTGAACTTCAAGAATTAGATAATATTTCTCACAACAATTTAGAATAGTTAACATCTGACTTCCCTCACATATATTTTTCTTGCACTCTTGAAATAAAAGGACTAACCCCGAGTTGATGATTAATGTGAAAAATTAATGTTACCTTTAACAGTCACCTTTTTGACCCAACATTCTGGCGTCGTTGCTAGGGAGAGTGTTTAGGAGTGATGTACTTTATTTTTTTCCTTTTGTTGTGAAAGAATTGGGTATTGAAAATGAGAGGTAAGAACCTACGTGCTAACAAGAAAAACACTTTCTCTCTATCCCGCTTCTCAGCATTTGTGCGAAGGTTAATAGGATAGGTGTTTTTGTTTTTTTATGACTACGAAGAAAAAGATAGAATTAGATCAAAACCACCCACTTCAATCCGCAAAACCTAAGGGGTCGGTGGCCCTTGGAAGAACAACATATATAGACTAAATAATTAAGAAGGTTGAGTCCCATGCATCCATAGGACCCAAAATCATTCATCGAAAGAGTTCTACTATAATCCCTCAGATAGTAGCCTCACCATCTACATCCCACGTCGAAATTCACAGTGAAACAGAAGGGTCTGAATGAAGCTTTCAGACTATAGAACACTTAAGTCCCGACTCTTCAAGAGAGGGAAATTATTACAATTTGCTAGAAGGAGAGGGAGAAACCAGTAGTGCAGTACAGGTAAAAACTCTAGAGCATGGATCTCCTGAGATAGTGGTTGAGATAGAGACACCCAATATCCGAGATCGAGGTAGTGCTGCAAGGCCTCCTCCAAATGCACCCCCTAATTCCACTCAAATTATCCTCCCAGATCAAGAAGTCACTGAATGCTATTGCCACATATTTGATTAGATGGCACACAGTCAACCCCAGAGACAGCCGTCAACATTGGAGTATCTCATTGTTGATCTGGCCGCAAATGCCACTATGAAAGTTATTTTGTTACAAAACATCCCCACCTTCCATGGGCTGACCTCAGAAGATCCAGATGCATTTCTATTTGAATTCGATGTTTTGTGTAGGGGATATGACTACACCACTGACCCTAAAAAACTGAAACTATTCCCCTCTACATTAAAGAGGGCAGCGCTACGCTGGTTTATGGGGCTCGGTGGAGGAACCATTAATAGTTGGGATCAGATGAAAAACTCTTTTCTTAACAAATATCAAGATTACTGTTGGAGTTGAGAACTAAATCAAGAAATCTTCAACATGTCTGCAAAAGACAATGAGACATTAGAAGAATATGTTGAACGATTTCAGTATAATTTTCAAATATCTCCATATACTACATTGTCTAAAGACATTTTGAAAGAAACAATGATTAAAGGAATGAAAGAAGAATGGGTAGAGACACTTAATATAATGGGAAAATGGGACATCTATCAAGAATAATATGATGACATATTTCATTTTGTATCAGGTGCTTTTGAGGTAGTACATGAAGTAGACCAACCAGATGGGATTCCGTTATGAGGAATTATAAACAGTCAAGTGGAAATGTGACCAGAGCAGAATTTGGTAATATTTTAGAATATTTTAAAACCGATATCTTAGGCACCCTCACAATGCAGCTAGATTTCCTACAAGCCAAGTAGAAGCAAGATTTAGCAGAACAGAGCTTGGTTGTTTTTTTCCCATGCTATCGGAAGAAGCACAACCAGAGGGAGTGTCCATTAGATATGGTCCAAACATGTGCTATTTGTTCCAAGGACCATGCCACTGAGTAGTGCCCTTCAATCCCAAGATTGAAAGTAGTTTTTAAAGAGGCAGAAGAAGAAATAGAACATGTGTATCTAATGAATCAACGTCGATAGTGGCAAGCATGATCAGGTATGTCACAAGACCCATCTCAGTTCTTTTTTTCTCCGTAATTTAATCAACAGAACTCTGGAACAACATGACAAAGAAAATCACCTTTTTATGCCTGCCCATTGCAATCATTTTCCATGCCACCTTGGCCAACGCAATCCGCTTCAGGGAATACTTAGCCAAGTTTTCCTTTCTCTCATCCATACTGGCAAAACAATCCATATCAGTCCGAGTGGCCTACCTCCACTTCACAGAATACAAACTAGTCTCAAAACATGCAGCGACCCTTGGGAATGACCAATTTACCTATGGGAATAGGGGCTTAGAATCAACCCACATTACCAGCTCCATACCCAGTCCAATATAATTCTCAGCCCATTATGCGTCCTAAACTGCCATCTCAACCCAATCCTAATCCTAATAACAGACCAGCTTAGTTAATCCAGATTGTTGAGAAGCCAAACTTCGAATCTGAACTGAAGGAATGCAATGAACTTAGGCTGAGATCAGGGCATGTTATTTCACCTAAAGAAGATACTGCCTTGCCACAACTTGAGTCCGAAATTCCAACAATACCTAAACAAACAACTATAATAGAAATAGAGATAGGACAGGGGAGGGACATATTTGACCAAAAAGATTCTGAAAACCTTATTATTTCTTCTCCTCCATTCCTTGAGAGATTAACACTACCTAAGCCAATGGCCCCTTCAAATTTTGATCTACTAGGGGAATTAAAAAATATTTGCATTAAAATTCCTCTCTTACAGGCTAAACAAGATATCCCTATCTATGCTAAAAGAATTAAAGAACTGTGCATAAAAAAATAGGTGAGGAAAGCAAAGACTATACCCACTGTTCATGTAGTGGGAGCACTGCCAGACTTACCCTTAGGTAAAGAGACACCAATAAAATATGAGGATCCAGGAAACCCCATAGTCACAGTACAGATCTATGGTTGCTCCTTTTCAAATACACTAGTTGATTTGGGGGCAACCATCGACATGTTAAATACAGAAACCTGCGAGACATTGGGTGTAACAGCCTTGGAACCCACATCTATCTTATTGGAACTTGCTGATAGAGCTATTGTCAAACCATAAGGTATATTACAGGACATCGTGGTTTCTGTGGACTCATGGGAATACTCGATAGAATTTTTAGTTACTAGCCCAAAATTTAGGCTAGATGTACATCCCCTTATATTGGGATGACCTTGGTTAGAGACGGCTGATGCTTACATAGGTTGTCAAACATGTAGCATGACCATTGCTAGAGGAGATTCCATAAAGAATATTTCCATATACCCCCCTGCCAAACAAAGTCTTCCCACTGTAAATATTCACAAACAACCACATACATACTGGGAACAAAACATTCTTTCATCACTGACAATAGTTGAAGCACTCGAATTCAAAGATCAAACTGAAGATGATGTAATCAATAACTTCATAAACCAACCATCTATTTCAGAAAATTTAAAGTGCCAAATGTTAAAATAATTTCTTGATAACGAAGCACAAGAGGACCCCTTAGAAAAAATTGAAGACTAGCATATACCCACGACTGCTTTCCGTAAAAACATGCCAATTGAAATTGAGCTAGGAAAAATTCTAAATATCAACGACAGTTTGGATAGTGATGAGAAGAAAATTCTCGTTAAAATTTTACAAAAATATAAGGGAGCCTTTTCCTGGGACTACCCAAACATGAAGGGTATAGATCCTCAACTATGCACACATCACATTTATACTGAAAAGGATGCTCGACCAATTTTCTAGCCTCAACAGAGGTTAAACCTGCATCTGAAAGACATTGTAAAAGATGAATTACAAAAGCTACTAGATGTAAACTTATTTTATCCTATTTCAGACAACAAATGGGTCTCTCCTTTAGTATTCGTTCCTAAAAAGAATGGTAAGTGGAAGATCTGTGTGGATTATAGAAAACTAAATAAAGCCACAGAGAAAGACCACTTCCCCCTCCCCTTTATTGATCAGATTTTGGATACATTGGCAGGAAAGCGGTTCTTCTCTTTTCTTGATGGTTTCAGTGGTTACAATCAAATCTAGATAGCCATTGAAGACCAAGATAAAATGACCCTTACCTACCCCTGGGGTACATTCGCCTATAGGGTATTTCCATTCAGACAATTCAATGCCCCAGCAACATTTCAAAGGGCCATACTCAACATTTTTTTTTATTTAATAAATGAAGGGCTCGAGGTATACATGGACGACTTTACTCCATATGGAGATGACTTTGATCAGGCACCGCAAACACTATAAAAAGTATTGGAACAATGTATTGCTACTAGATTATGTTTGAGCAACAAAAAGTGTCACATGATGATGACCGAAGGAGTGATCCTAGGACACTACATCTTTGTAGCTGGAATACAGGTAGATTCGGCAAAGATAGAGGTAATTCTCTCATTAGCCAGACCTTATACTTAGACATAGGTATGTAGTTTCCTTGGATATACATGGTACTACTGTAGGTTTATAAATAGTTTTTCACAAATTGTTGCACCCTTGTATGCATTAACTGGAAATGTTGAATTCCATTGGTTTGACAAATGTGAGACTGCTTTTTCAGATTTGAAGAAACTGGTCTTGACTGCACCAGTCTTAAGTGGACCCAATTGGGAGATACCTTTCCAAATTTCCTCAAATGCACCTGACACAATGATAGGAGCAGTTGTTGGTCAAGAAGAGGACAAGAAGCCCTATGCTATTTACTGTATCAGAAAGAATCTCACTCTTGCTGAATTAAACTATACAGAGACCAAAAAGGAATTCTTGGCTATCATTTATGCTATCAATAGATTTAGACATTATATAACTGGCTATCAAGTATTCATGTATACCGATCACTCTGCCGTTAGATATTTAGCTAACAAACCTATTACAAATGGAAGAGTGACTTGTTGGTTGTTGCTTTTATAGGAGTTTGATATAACTATCAAGGACCATCCAGGAAAGGAGAACATAGTTGCAGATTTCCTGTCTAGAGTTCCAAATTCAAATGACCCACTGGCAGTGGATGATTAGTTCCCTAATGAGCATTTTTTTGTTGTAGCAGTAAAAATGCCATGGTATGCAGATGTAGCGAATTATATGGTAGTAGGAAAGTTTCCAAGACACTTGAAAACAAAGGAATAGAAGTTGATTATTCAGCGCAATTATATATTCTCCTGGATCGGTGGATATGTTTTCCATATAGGAGCTGATATGCATATACACAAATGAATCTGAGAAGACAATATTTATGACATCTTTAGGGTCTGCCATGACGAACCTTGTAGCAGAAATTTTCCAGATCGCAGGACAGTGCACAAAGTATTACAAATGGGCTACTATTGGCCCACAATTTTTAAAGATGCCAAGAAACATGTCCAAGCATGTGATAGTTGTCAAATAATCTCCATCTTGTCATTTTTATCATAGATATTTGTGGTCTCCCCCTATGTTTGACATAAATGGAAACAATATTTCAAATAATATCTCACTTTTTCATTGAGGACAACCCTTAGTCAAAATTTCAAAAATATTTTAGCACTCCCTCTATCTATAACATTCTTCATGTGTGTAATTATTCCTCTATATGCAACTTCTACCCCTTTGATATAAATGGAAAAGGGATGATCCCCCTGACCTTTTTCTTCCATCTACTAATACTATTAAGTGGGTATCATGCCAAGCTTCTATCTATGATATTCAAATGCTTCTCTGGGAAGACATTTGGTAAAAGCATTTGCAACATGTTCCCTGGTCACAACGTACTCTACAGTGAAAATTTGTTCAACTACTTATTCTCTCAGGAAGTTGTATTTAATGGGAATGTGATTCATATTTTAGTGCATAACATGATTCTTTGAAATTTTGATTTCACTTGTGTTGTTGTATTTGATTCAGATTGACTTATCATGTTCCACATTGATGCCCTTTAGTGTCTACTTGATTTATAGAATGTGTGTGCAACATGATGCTACTACAATATATTTATATTCAATTATGGATAGAGATATTGAATTTTGTTTCTTTCTCAATGTAATATCCCTTTTTAGGAATAACTAACAATCCATGGTTGGAAAACGTTTTTTCCAGAAATGGAGGTAGTAGGATTTGATACCAAGACCTAGATCCCTTAGACTAATGTGTCTAAGACCAAAATCCAAGGGTTGGGACCAAATAAATCCTTCTAGGATGATGAGACAAGCCTCCCACACCTAGTTCCCTTCAGAAATTTCCCAAAGGATAGGGCTGCAACAACGTATGAACATACAATGGATTCTCTGCGTTATTTGTCTGAGCTTGCTTATGAGAAGATGTAAACAACCAACATATATGATTATAGCAGTAAAAGGAATGAAATGACTTGAGGAATCAGTCATTCAATCAATACAATACAGCCTCTCATTACATGCATGATACATATGAAGAACGCTGCTATATGAAATAAGCCTTAGGCTATGACTGCACTGTTTATAAAGGCACTGCTGCATAAATGATAATTATACAAAGATATGAAAATATGAGGCTCAAATAAAGTGGGGGAGCATGATATCAACCCTTGAAAATACAATACATCAATCCTCTATAAGGATTGGCTGAAATACAAGAAAAATCGCATTCATGCAGAAATGCTGGAGTTGCTGGGTAGCATCAGCAACTCAAGAACTATAAATAGATGGAGAAGGCTGAAATGGCTGCATCAAATGAAGAACCCTCCTCCAATAGAAATATGAAGTGAAAGGTTGAACCCTTCACCTAAGATCTCACCCTCCAAACTATCTGCTAATCCCTCACAGCAAATGCTCTCCAAGGATAACACTATCTAAGAGAGGGATTGTGCTGCATATGATGGAAAGTGGTTGGCCTGGTGCCAAATATGGTGGAATAAGCTCATGAACCTCCTTTGCTGATCTCACAAAGGGATGGAAACTCCCTCCTATGAAAAACTAGCCAAGGATGGTATTGTAGAAAACCTCCCCAGCAACACCCAGCAACAATGCACAATCTCCAGCTGAAACTGCTCTGATGAAGAAGGATGATACTTGACCTCAATGTTTGATTATGGGGAATGGAGTGCAATCCTCCAAGAGCTACTCAAGAAGGACAAGAAATCCTAAACAGGAATTCCTCTAGCAATCCTTGCTAAACAGCAAGAGAGTGCAGCAAGTCCAAAGGACCAAAGATGAATAATAATCAACATGATTTACAATGGTTACCTTGCCCTCCTTTTAAACAATTGGAGCTCCCTATCAATGGACCCCACTCATTAGGGTTTCCTTCCTCTAGAAGCATCCCTCCTCTTTCACTGCACTGGCCCACAAGATACCTTTCCATCTCCTACCACTGCGCAATTTGACTTGGTCAACATTGACCTAGCCTTCTTGCAAAAGTCCCCTTTCACACATGGAGGTGTGAAATCCAACTCTATAAGTGATCCTCTTTCACACTAAGAGGATTTTTATCCTTTATTCATGAAATGAATGGGTCTCCTACCCATTTTATTTATCTCCTATGTGAAAATGGAAAAAATTAATGTTCCATAAAAATTGGGAACATTATAGTCCTTCCCTCTCAAAGATTGCTTGTCCTCAAGCAAGTGCAAGGATAGACTGATACATCTTCCCTTATTATCCTTGTAGCATCCATGCATGATGAAATCCTCTGAGAAAAGGATGCCATATCATCAATCAAGTGTCCAAGTTGTCCCTCCAACATATGCAATCCAGCTTTTGGTGAACATCCTCAAATAGCTGTCATGTAGAAACAAATATCCATGAAGGAAAAAATGGGCTGTCTAAGGGCTTCCTTGAGGCATGAGATTTGATGTATAATGGGACTCATCATCCCCATATGAATCTCCCATCCCCAAGCAATCATCCATACAACATAAGCTGCCTACCAACACGACAACTCATAGAAATCTCCTTAAGGACACTTGTTTTTTGTTGCTACATGATTTTTTCCATTTTGACTAGTACACTAAGTGTACATGTCATTTTTTGATGTTGCGGATATCTTGATGCATATGATTCAATGCTCTTTTTCTTACTGCTAACAATTTCCCCCTGATTTTTGAGGTTAGGAGAAAACGTATAGTTGAAATTCATCATGTTTTCTATGTCTTATGGTACTTGGGAGAGAGATAATTTCTTATTCAGATGGAGTTGAGTGGATCCTTCAAATGAGATGATAAAATGTAGCACTGATAAAGGGTATATACAAAAATATCTATATCACACAAGCATGTCCCATGCTAATGACCATTACTTTGGCTCAAATGATTACAAATTCACACGATGAATTCTGTCAAAATATGTTGAAGAGATCATCTATTGTATATAGAAGTAGATCATTGCTTTACTCGCGGGGGTGTCTCTTAGAAACGGATGTTGTATGTGCCCCCATGCATGAGGCATTTTTGAAGAGAAATGTAACTCGTGAAGGAGCTGCCAACTTGATGCATGGGTCTTTGACCAAATGAGAGAATTGCAACTATGAGTAGAGATAGTGTTGCTATTGGTGTTTAATGATGAAGAAATGGCTAGGCCTTGAGTCAAAGGACTAGATACTAGAGGTTGAACCTAATGGAGTGGCCACTTTAAAAGGAGCATAGGCAGGAGAAGAAAAAGTTGGGGAAGTCGTGAGAAGAGGTGAAGATGTTGATAGCTTTAATGGGGATTGAATCGACCAAGATTTGGGAGCTCCTCAATGGGGGGAATTTTTGAGTGTCGTGTTGGAGAAGCTGGGCTCATCAATCCCTATAGAAGAAAAAGTAGCGAAATGTATTGAATCCATGCATGTTATCTAAAAGTAGTCATTATGAAAGAGCACTAATAAATCTTTTCCCTTCCTAAGAAATGACGTCAAATGTTATGTCAAAGAAGATGACTCACAAAGTGGTTGTGAAGGAGAGGGGAGAGAATGATTGATATATATATGTATTTTTGCAAGGTCATCTTTCGAGGGTGACGAATTCATTTTTCTTATTCAAACATTCCATTTCATGTAATGAGAAGGACGCCACTCCAAATATGTTCATTTTGGTGACGAAACACCGACCATTTTAACCATCTAATGTTTGGTTGCAGTTTTATTTATGTTCGTACTCAATAACATCTATTTTTTTGCATCGATCATGTCATTTGAGTATACATCTATCAATTGGCAATGAAATTCAACTATGTAAATTACTACGTGATTTGTGCCACCATATATTTATTGAAAGAGGTGTTTGACATTTTCCAAAAGAAACACCAACCGATCGTATGAGCACGGATTCCTGAAAGCATTAATTGTGTTGTAATGGATGATCAGGTGAATAAGTAAGGCGAGAATGTTTTTTTCTCAGGGGTATATTAGTGCACATACAAAACCACATGGTCGCAATTATGAGGTGGAGACATTTTGTTATGTCTTGAGGTTGATCAAGTTTAAAATTTCAAGCTTTCTTTTAAATTCATCTCCATAAGTGTCCATGTGCTTCACTCGCATGAACGAGTAGCAAATATTAAGCATCATGCACTAAGGCAATGATTGGGTCACTACTTTTTCATCTTTTCTATTCGAAGTCACTTTATTCTGAGCATGAACGTTTAACAAATATTAAGCATCATGCACTAAGTCAATGATTGGGTCACTACTTTTTCATCTTTTCTATTCAAAGTCACTTTATTCTCATCCACAAATAAGATGTAAATATAGAAAGCCAATCATTGGGTTAGTGCGTAGTGCTTAATATTTATTGTGTTAACTAAACATTCTACATTTTGGACATTTTAGCCCAAATCTTATAAAATGTTTTTGGGAAAATTTTACTTTTTGTTGTTTAAAATGGGTTTTTGACTACATAGTCCGAGAGATTACACACAAGTAATTTGTATGTTACTACTTCGAAACCAAAATACATCATAGACATATAGTGCATATGAGATCCAAAACTAATCTACAACCAATATAAAATAGTAAAAATATAAATTATGAAATAAAAGAATATTATTGAGAAAATTTCTCAACAAACTCCAACAACCAATAAACACAAATTTCCAATATACTATTGTAAGCTTTAATTCTAAATACCTCTCTTAACACTTACATTACAAACTTTTAAAATGACAAAAATAAATTAAATCACAAATTACAGTTCACATATAAGTAGCTTATGTAGCATTTGTCTGATATGATCTCCATTAACACTTACATTACAAACTTTTAAAATGACAAAAATAAATTAAATCACAAATTACGTAGCTTTTGTAGCATTTGTCTGATATGATCTCCATTAACACTTGTACCCGATAGTAAATTTAAATCGCATTGTCCCTGCATTCCTTAATTTATAAATCTCTAATTCCTTAATTAATAAATCTCTAATTCCTTAAGGAGCTAGATATACATTATTGATGATCACGATGCACCCATCTGTGATTTGTTAGGGTTCCAATTTTGGATTAGCCGATCGGTAATATCATTGGAATCAAGCGTTTGCATTTTTTTATCATCCATAAGCTCATAACGTTTTAATTAACTCATAGCCCCATCCTTGTTCAATTATATGTCATTGCATGACTTGGCTGGTTTGATAGATTGTGTAATAAAAAGTCATTCACAATTATTGCTTTAGAGGAAAATCTCCACATCATAAATATATATATGTGTGTGTTGAATGGAAAAGTCGTTGAGAAGTTTATGTGAATGGTCGAAATTCAAACTGAGCACAAAACCCTAAGTTATATTCATGCATAGCCAAGCTTGAAGCTGAAGCAAATAAGGAATAATTATTATATATTAAAAAAATGTATCATATTGAGATATTATACAATAAAGAATGCCCAAAAAATATGGGGTTTATCCACACTCTAAGCCTACAAAAGAATATGAAACAGAAAAAAGAATATCGTGCTCAGCAGCCATAGCTCAAAATGGCTCAAACAATAACCAGCAGCAGCCATAGCTCGAAATGACATGAATGTATCCCATCACAATACATCTGTAACTCCTTGAAGAATATTGAATGACTATTAAACACGCATGGGGGTAGGCTTAAAGAAGGAAGGCAGCTCCTCCAACCAGAGCGGCCCCAAAGATGGCCATCGTCCCTAACCTGGCGGTAGAGACAGCCCCGCTGCTAGCGTTCGGTGGCGAAGCGGTGTCTGGGCCTTGAGCCGAAGGGCCAGAAGCTACACTTTGAGAAGTGGGAGAGGAGGCTGAGCTTGGCGGGGTGGCCACTATTGAAGGAGGAGAGACGGGAGAAGAAACAGTTGGGGAAGTCGCACGAGCAGAGACGGGAGAAGAAACAGTTGGAGAAGTCGCAGGAGGAGGCGAAGCCGGTGATGGCGCTGCTGGGGATTGAACCGGCGACGCCTTGGGAGCTGCTGCAATAGGGGACGGTGCTGGTGCCCGTGCGGGAGAAGCTGAGCTTATCAATCCGAACACGAAAAGGAAGCAGAAAAGCGTATTGAATCCAGCCATATTTTTAAAAGTAGCTGTTCTGAAAGGATACTTGTGCACGGAAAGTGGATGGAGTCGATCTATTCGCTTCCTCAGAAATGAAGTGATACTAGTGCAAATTTGTGAGTCGCTTCCTCAGAAATGAAGATAACTGAAGAGGTATGTCGAAGAAGATAACTGAGAGAGAGAGAGTGGTTGTGAAATAGAGGGGAGAGCATGATATATATAAGTATTGCGTCGAGGTCGGCTTCCGGGAATGAGGGGTTTTTCTTAGTCAAACACGTTACTTCAAAACCTCTTCATTTCGGGGTATGTCCAAGAAGATAACTGAGAGAGAGAGAGTGGTTGTGAAATAGAGAGGAGAGCATTTTTATCCGCGTTGTTGGAACCGACCATTTCATCTGCGCGTACATCTGTCCATTGACGTGTAAATTAAGATGTGCTTCGTGCCACACGTCTTTGTTGAAAGTGACGTTAGACTTTTTCCAAAAGCAACGCGGGGTTCAAGGAAGCAACCATCGTGTTACAATAGACGTTCGGGTAAACGGCCATGGAGAGAATGTTTCTTGCTCTGGGGAATACTGATGCACATGCACAATGGCATGGTCCCACTGATGAGGTGGGAACATCTTGGTAGATCTTGAAATTTATCAGCTTTACAATTCCAACCTTTCGTTTGAAGTCTAAGTATCCACACGTTTAAAGTTCCACCAACATGAAAGGTTGTGGAATACATTTAAATTCTTCGGGCTGATTTTTTTTGTTTATTACCTCGAGAATTTCGAGAATGTACATATCTGCGGGTACACTAGCCCCAACACATAGACACACATACACATAGGTGTACCACCCCAAAAACAACTCTTGGATTACCAACTTAAATAATTATGCCACGACTCACCAACCTAATAATCATGGTCCTCAGATCCATTACATAGGCACACCAACCTTAATGATATTCATAACTTGGCCCACTAGCCTAACATGTAGAAACACATAGAGGAGTACGAGCCTCGTGAGTCTTAGGCTCACCAACCAACACATATTATATATTGATATTACATTAATCATTTGGGGGTGGAACTAGGGATGTTACATTCCCCTCCCCCTTATAATAACATCACCCCCAATGTTGTCTTCAACAATACACACATACTACCAAGTCATCAGTATTCATTATATTTGTAACTTAGTTCTCTTTATCTCCCATAGTATTCCTTCTATTGCCTTCATTTTCATGCACGATATTATTTTCATAGTATACACCTACAAAATTCAACAAAAAAACACGCATGTTATACACATGTCTATACAACAAGTATTGTATTTTTAAGAATTTCAATTCATAATTGAAGAACATATATTCATAAAAAAAGGAGAAGGAAACCAAATACTTATTTTTATAAGTACTTTTCTTACTCCTAGTGCCCTCAACTGGATAAGGAAAAAACCCTAGCAGCCTCTAGCTTACAAACTCATGTTGCCAATTAGCCCTTGTCTAAGTGGTGCACCCATTCTTTGCTCCTAGTAGTCCCTTGGGTCTCATTCCACCACGTTTGAGATGAATTATGATGAGAAATGGATGTTCTGAGATTCAACGGCTCCAAGAGTCCCTGTTTCTCTGCTAAGGCCTCCAGGTACCCCGAAATCTCTCAACAAATTCGTCTTTCCTTCTTTCTTCCTATGTTCTCTATGATGTTGATGGTCTTAGGCAATTGAATCATCAGTGAAACAACAACCATGATTAGTCCTCATGTCAGACACATCACCTATACCGTAACATATCACTTCCATTATGCATGCACGTCATACTCATGATCCAAGTACATTTAAATTGTATACATACACATTGCATATTTTCCAATATGCATACTGATGGGTTCCATTAATGGGTATATTTTCAACTTCATTATGATACCCTACAGCCCTTAAAAATATAATTTTCTCACATAAATTCACATTTTTTGTCATAATATGCTTAGTAAGAAGATTAAAAGGTGGTTTTCATATTGTGTGGCCTAATGTGATTAAATTGCAAGAAAAAGAAGCATTTTTGAGGCATTTACTATGCAGGGCCTTGATGGAGACAACCAAGAGAGAATCTAGGGGGATTGTCCACCTGCTTAACTATCTAACTAACCTCAGGTTCACATGATTCTCACTCAAGGCTCGAATTCACTATCATTTGAGGGACTCCAAGTCCATGTGAAGATTAAGGAGAACCAAATCCATAATTCTCGGGATCTTGGAGGGAATCACTCATATTTTCAAGGGAGATTCCATCAACTACCTTTTTGTATAAATAAACCAACTGAAAGGCTTAATAGGTTTCGAGTTTTTGATTCAGCTAAGAATAGCTAGTGAGCCTAGTGCTTCAAATTTTTATTCTTAACTTTCATATGATGTATGAGACTATTATTTCCTATTAATATGAAGTTTACCATTGATATGCATCTGAGTTATTTTTATACGGATGAAACCCTTGGGTTTGGGCCCAACCCACAGGCTTTAGTCCCTCTTCAATTATAAGTAAGTTATAAAGAATTGTGATTGTAGGCTTACCTATTACCTATATTGTGGGAAGAGTGATTGGAAAGATTCACAATATAACTCCAAAATTATTTGTTTATGATTTCGTGGAAATGGGTAGATGTAAGTTGTGATCCTTTTGCATGCTTAGTCTCTAAAAATTAGGATTTAGCTGACTAATCATAATAGTGTTGTGAAATAGAATATATTTTAGTCAAATTCAACTCAACGTTTCCATGATAGTCTATCTCGGTGTGTTATTGGTTATGTGATGCATGTATTTGGCTAGTTGCATGGTTATGGTGATCTACATGGGTGGGCACATCTTTCCATCGCCATGTGGACCTTTTCATGTTATTCCTTGTACCTCAAACTAATCCCAAACCTGTTTTCACAATCATTCTATTAAGGCAAATGGAAGACACTGTGGGAATCAACCTTGGTGGAAGTGATCTGAAAATGGAAAGTACTTGTTTAAGGGTGCAAGGTATCCATTTCCCATAATTTCAAATGTGAGCTATACACTCCAAGTGACCTCTGAAAATGTGAAAACTTCTTATTTCTTATACAGAGATAGACTGTAGGGGCATTCACCGGACATGTCACCTCTAAAGAGAGGATGAGTTCCAGAGGCTACCTGGCCCTCTACAGGCTCCGCCTAAAGAAATAATGAAGTAACACTTAGAAGTCTTTGACATACACATACTTGAAGTTTGATGTCTTGCGGAATAAGACAAATAACTTTCTGCAGCTGAGTAGGTGATTATGTGTGTATGCAAGTTATGTATATTTGCTGTTTAACACTTTATATCAGTTTTTTTTAGCATATCATCTTCAGCAAATAAAGACATCAAAATGATAAAGCAGTTCACCCCCCCTCTGGGCTACATCTGCCGGACCAAGCCTCTCAAACTAGGCTTGTCCTCTTGTATTAAAAATGCTACAAATGCTAATACAAGAATATGAGTGTCTCGAAAGACAGATCTGACTGTAAATACAGAATCAGAAGATAGGAATTAGCTAAACATGCTATTTCCCAAACACTAAACAGTGAAAATTGTACCTGATACAGTACTTTTCCCCAATTGTCCTTGGTGGCCCTTTAGACTTGCATGGAGAATTTCGAGGTGAAGATGACCTCAATTGGTTCTAAAACCTCTGCCATTAGACTCAGAATGTCGAAAATAGCAGAAACAGGCTTTTGAATCACCAAAAATGGATGAACATAGCCCCCAAACAGCTCCAACACTGAAATGGCCCTGGTGGCCCTGAAAGCTTCCCTGAAGCTAAACAGTGAGAAGAATTCCTCAAAAGGAAAAAAGAGCTGTAGAAATGGATTCAGAATGCTGAAAAAATTCAGGAATGACCTTCGTTCCACATTCACTGACTGCACAATTCCCAATGCAGCTCCCAAACTGATTTTGCCCTAGTGGCTTCTGGAACTTCCACGAAGCAAAATCACCTGTAAAAGCCCTCATATGGCTGTGAAACCTATACCAATGGCTTCAGAAGGTCTAAGAGACCCAAAATAAAAAAAAAATTCGTCTTCAAAGACCTCTCCTAGCAGAAGTTATGCCACATTTACTAAACTGCCTGTTTGGGCTAAAAAACCTCCACTAAATGTGGAGAACTGGAGTTAACTCCAGTTAAAAGTGGCAGCAACTCCAAATATATCGGGCGCGCGCTAAAAATGGCGGACATGTAACGGGTTGCAATGAATACAACATTTTTTAATTGAAACACACCATAATATAACACGTAACCACTATGTTAACCGCCCATTACAACTGCGCGCCGATTCATTTGGGGGAAGGTTTCGTGCCATGGTTCCATGTGGAGGGGGCTAGCCCTTAGGGGCTGGCCCCCTTTCGGGCCCGCCCAAACGATCCGCAAACCTTAAATAGAATCTCATTTGCAATGTTTAACAACAATGAAACCCATGGTCCAACGGTTAGACCGTTGGGTTGTTATCCGCCCGGTCGCTGGTTCGAATCCGGCCTCGACCCATAAAAATTTTAATACGCCATTCAACTCCTTCTTGGGGCCACGTGGCGGCCTCCGGGCTAGCCACGTGGCGCCTTCTCATTGGCTGCAAATGGAATATTCCCCAGAATATTCTGTGGAATATTTTTTTTTTTAATAAAATTTTCCAAAGTCAAATTTGGCATTTTTAATTGAAATTGAGAAATCTTCAAACTTGAATAACTTCTGCATACGGCGTCGGATTTGAGAACCGTTCACGGCGCCGGAATCAGGAAGACGAGCTCTATCCGTTCGTTCAGGTTCAAACTAGTTCTAAGCACCTTCATTTTTGACCATTTTACGACACTTGGTCCTGAGCTCCTGATCACACCTCCCAAATGAGAAGGCTTTTGGTCCCCAAAAGCTTACTGAATCTCTGATCTGAACTGTACAGCACTTGAGGAACAAAAATATCCTCTTCCAGTCAGCCAAAAGAGCATACTAATGCCAAAAATGTCCTGCCTTGCTAAATGTCGTCATGGCGACTTTTTGCTGCATACGCCAAGTACTTGTCGAATCCCGACCAAGTTCTTTCGCTAGACAAATCTGAAATTGCAGGAACCAGCAATGAAACTTGCTGATATATGAGCTGAAATATTCTCCTGAACATGTGGGCTTGCCAACTGTCACGATGCCCATCCATGGCACCTCCGCTCCAGAAGAATAGCTGCCTCCCAAATGAGAAGGCTTTTACAAAGATGAAAGACTTCATCATTTCTCCTCTTTACAATCTTGGAGATCAAATTAACTTTTTCCAAGTCAATATTACATTACATGCATGGTTAAAAACAAAGTAATCAACCCTTCAAGTTAATCACACATACATGTTTAAAATACAAGGAAATCATCATGATCCCTATGCTCATGCATCTCATTTTCATGCATGCAGTTTATCCTTCAACTTTCTCTTAAGTACAATCATAAGTACAAGATCCTCAATCACATGTACATTTACTTTCAAAGCTGAAATGAATATAAATTTCGCTACGATAGAGTGAGTCTCATACTCAGCTTTTCCATCCTGCAACTTGCATTCCCTTAACAAAGAAAATGCATTCAATCAAAAGACATGCAACTTTAATTGGATAAGAATTCTAACCATTTCTTACCAATCCATTTCAAAGGCGCTTCCTTTAACTGCACATCGATATCAGCATGTGTATCATCCTGACACATATCAATGATGGAAACTTCCTTCCCATTCTTTCCATACTCTTTCTCCCATTTCTTCAACTTTTGTGGAATCATTGTTGGATTCAGAGTCCAACACCTTTCAACAGTATGTCCTTGCTTATGACAATAAGTGCAACACATGTTCATCTTCTTGACCGCATGATTTGCATTGTTCATTGGAACTTTGGCTTTTTGCCTTCTTTCCTTCAAAATTTTCCTGTATGTTGCCATTCTTTTCCAACATCTAGAAACACTATGGTTAAACAAACCACAAAAAGAACATGCAATTCTTTTCCAATGCTTGTGTGGAAATTTTCCATGCTTTACATGATCAAAGGAAATATGATTGAAATCAGATTTAGACCTTTCTCTTTCACCTTCATTACCTTCATGAGAAGGTGAATCGAAAGAAGAAGAAGCTCCCTTTGGAACACTATCAATCCCATCAATGGTTTTAGAGCTTTCACCACTCCCTTGTTCAAGTGCATGCTGATGCACATCTTCTTCCTTCATGGCTGCTTTGGAACTTTCTCCATAAGATTGTCCATAGCCAAGACCCAAATTCTTAGGCCTTACCTCAACCATTATTGGCTCAACTATACCCTGTGCATGTTTTCCCAATCCTTTTCCTTCATATCCCATTTTGGACATCAACTTGGACCCTATGCCTCTAGTATGTTTCTCAAAAGAACCAACATAAACATTCTTATCAGAAATTGAAGACAAACTAGAATTGTTTACCTCTTCTTCAAGCTGATACTTGGCTAAGGCTTCTTTGGAAACAAGGAGTTGTGTCTCCAACTCATACATTTTTTCTAGCTTCATGTTTGCAATACGAAGTTGGCCTTCCATTTCCTGCAATTGGTCAGAAAGCAACTGCTTCTCTTCCCTCATGGAATTCAACTGCTCTTGAAGTCTAGAGCTCTTTCTTTCATCCTCATACATTTCTCTCACCATATTCATCATGATGAAAAATTCTTGCTTCAAGCCTTCATCAAAAAATCTTGTGAAGGAGGACAATTTTGAGAACTCACTTATGGAAGTTGTCATTATAAAAATTAACAAAAGAGCTTCAGCAAACTCAAACAACAAGTAGTTTGCAGAATAATAAAGCAGTCAATCTTCAACACTGCTTAAGACACCTTTCAAGCTACACAATCAAGCTAGTGATGTCAGTCAAGCAAACCTAGTGCTCCGATACCATCTGATCTGAAAATGGAAAGTACTTGTTTAAGGGTGCAAGGTATCCATTTCCCATAATTTCAAATGTGAGCTATACACTCCAAGTGACCTCTGAAAATGTGAAAACTTCTTATTTCTTATACCGAGATAGACTGTAGGGGCATTCACCGGACATGTCACCTCTAAAGAGAGGATGAGTTCCAGAGGCTACCTGGCCCTCTACAGGCTCTGCCTAAAGAAATAATGAAGTAACACTTAGAAGTCTTTGACATACACATACTTGAAGTTTGATGTCTTGCGGAATAAGATAAATAACTTTCTGCAGCTGAGAAGGTGATTATGTGTGTATGAAAGTTATGTATATTTGCTGTTTAACACTTTATATCAGTTTTGTTTAGCATATCATCTTCAGCAAATAAAGACATCAAAATGATAAAGCAGTTCACCCCCCCTCTGGGCTACATCTGCTGGACCAAGCCTCTCAAACTAGGCTTGTCCTCTTATATTAAAAATGCTACAAAGGATAATACAAGAATATGAGTGTCTCGAAAGATAGATCTGACTGTAAATACAGAATCAGAAGATAGGAATTAGCTAAACATGCTATTTCCCAAACACTAAACAGTGAAATTGTACCTGATACATTACTTTTCCCCAATTGTCCCTGGTGGCCCTTTAGACTTGCATGGAGAATTTCGAGCTGAATATGACCTCAATTGGTTCTAAAACCTCTTCCATTAGACTCAGAATGTCGAAAATAGCAGAAACAGGCTTTTGAATCACCAAAAATGGATGAACATAGCCCCCAAACAGCTCCAACACTGAAATGGCCCTGGTGGCCCTGAAAGCTTCCCTGAAGCTAAACAGTGAGAAGAATTCCTCAAAAGGAAAAAAAAGCTGTAGAAATGGATTTATAATGCTGAAAAACTTCAGGAATGACCTTCGTTCCACATTCACTGACTGCACAATTCCCAATGCAGCTCCCAAACTGATTTTTCCCTAGTGGCTCCTGGAACTTCCACGAAGAAAAATCACCTGTAAACGCCCTCAGATGGCTGTGAAACCTGTACCAATGGCTTCAGAAGGTCGAAGAGACCCAAAATAAAAAAAAAATTCGTCTTCAAAGACCTCTCCTAGCAGAAGTTATGCCACATTTACTAAACTGCCTGTTTGGGCTAAAAAACCTCCACTAAATGTGGAGAACTGGAGTTAACTCCAGTTAAAAGTGGCAGCAACTCCAAATATATCGGGCGCGCGCTAAAAATGGCGGACATGTAACGGGTTGCAATGAATACAACATTTTTTAATTGAAACACACCATAATATAACACGTAACCACTATGTTAACCGCCCATTACAACTGCGCGGCGATTCATTTGGGGGAAGGTTTCGTGCCACGGTTCCATGTGGAGGGGGCTAGCCCTTAGGGGCTGGCCCCCTTTTGGGCCCGCCCAAACGATCCAAAAACCTTAAATAGAATCTCGTTTGCAATGTTTAACAACAATGAAACCCATGGTCCAACGATTAGACCGTTGGGTTGTTATCCGCCCGGTCGCTGGTTCGAATCCGGCCTCGACCCATAAAAATTTTAATACGCCATTCAACTCCGTCTTGGGGCCACGTGGCGGCCTCCGGGCTAGCCACGTGGTGCCTTCTCATTGGCTGCAAATGGAATATTCCCCAGAATATTCTGTGGAATATTCCCAGAATATTCTGTGGAATATTTTTTTTTTTATAAAATTTTCCAAAGTCAAATTTGGCATTTTTAATTGAAATTGAGAAATCTTCAAACTTGAATAACTTCTGCATACGGCGTCGGATTTGAGAACCGTTCGCGGCGCCGGAATCAAGAAGATGAGCTCTATCCGGTCGTTCAGGTTCAAACTAGTTCTGAGCACCTTCATTTTTGACCATTTTACGACACTTGGTCCTGAGCTCCTGATCAGGAAGATAGACCTCTAAGAGGTCCTATCTTAGCTAGGGGAGTCCCACACCCTTAATTCACTTCCTCCACTCGTTATCCATATTATCCTACCCTCAAGACCCCATTTCTATCATTAAAATATTCTCAGAACCCCTCATGTAGCAATACAGGGCCTCTTGTAGCAATACATGACCTCTTGTAGTAGCACCGATAGCAGCCTTGTAGCAGTGTTATTTTTAATCAGTTTTTCTTCCCACTTCGAACATAACCTAGTTAAGTTGAATAATGTCCCCCAAATTGTGATTTGATGGTTAAGGAAGAATTCAAGACCACTCTAACCTCCTCTTGTCCCTATTGCAACCAACAAACAGTAAAACAAATTTAGAATTAGACTTTTTATTTATAAGCATGTCAATTTTTAGATTCCTTATTTTCAAGCAAATGTAAAGTATATCAAAGATACATGAAGGTAGGTTACTGATTTGATTCAATGTGAAAACTAGAGTAGCTTTACTTCTACAAGTATCATGCAATGTCAATTAGCTCTTTAATGAATTCCATTTTCACTTTCATAATTAGAATTAGGTTCAATTATGCTTTCATGAGAATTTTTCACTATAATTGGTTGGAGGAATGGTCTTCTAACACCTTGATCTAATTTCATCACTAAGGGTGATATGGGTAGAACATAACATACTATCAGGGATAATTTTAAGGATGAAAATTTATCCTAAAGTTTAGAAATGTTGGCGAATCCCATTATTCCATAATATGCAATTTGAAAAATGTTTGGAGATATTTTTGTAAAAATATTCAAATTTCTAATAAGTTTATATAGTCTCTATATAATTTTTTTGTGATTCTTAGGGTAAAATAATTTCAAACTATAAAATTTGGGCGAATCATTTTTAGAAAAAATTTGAAATTAGCGAATCTGTTTTTTGAAAAGGTATAGAAAATTATCCCACCTACAAATATTAGCCCCCAAAATTTTCCCTTCCTACTGTGCATCTAGCACTATGACCTCTATGTTTTTAAGAACCCCGGGTTGATAATTTGAGTTAAGAAGCCCTTAGGAGATGCAACACTCTTGGTGAAATACTAAGGTGCATCACATACTACTGCATACATAACATATGACATTTCATAACTGATCCAGGTGGATATTGGTGGCCACCTACCTATTCCACTTGGGGCCCCACCATTGTCTCTTTCAGTTTTTCAGTTTTGGCACAACTTACTATTTTTAGTAGTTTTTTGGGTCGTGAACTTCCGGAGCCATTTTGAGGCCCTAAACGATGTTTTTTGGGAATCGCGCCTCTATCAAATATCATTCTATTCTAGAATGATATTTGTGATGAAAGTTGTAGTCCTCGGATAGATCTTTCTAATGATGTATCATGTGCATCAAACAAAGATAGTATGCCAAAGTTACGTCCCTGGGAAGTTGAAACAGAAATTTACCCAAACGGGGCCCATAGTTTCCCCCCCCCCTTAGGAAGCAATGGTCCCCATTACGTTGAGTTTCTCCATGATATGAGGAGAATTCTGCTGAACTTGGTCCCTGGTGAACCACTTGCCTTGGTGCAGGAGTTGGCCAGCTTTGACAACCCGATACAGTTGGATATTCTGTTGGCGAGTGCTCTTTATTTTCATGTCCATGATACAATATGTGGTGGCTTGTTCCATGCAGTCTGGGTTTAACTCTGTTGATGTGAGTTGTTCTGCAATGTCTGAGGTGTCCAGTAGAGGTGGGATGTAAGGACGAAGGCGATCCACATTGAAGATTGGGTGCAGACCAAGGAATGGTGGAATATTGAGCTCGAAGGCATTGTTCCCTATAGCCTTGGTGATGGTGTACGGCCCGTATCAGAGCAGACGAAGCTTGCGGTGGGGTCCAGTGAGGCACTCCTTCTGCAAATGTAGCCATAATTTTTTGCCCACTTGGAAGTTGTGTGGCACCCGGTGTTGATCATGGCGTTTCTTGGACTTAGCATTGGCTCTGTCCAATATATCATGAACCTGTTGGTGGATGTGTTGAATGCGCTCGATGAAGCTACTTGCTTTTTCAACTTCAGACTGGACATGAGCTGAATCAGCCTGAGAAGTTGCAAATGGTATGGCTACGTCAATAGGACATAGTGGCTGGAATCCCAAGCCCACCTGAAAGGGGCTATGGCCGATTGAACTGTGGAGAGACCGATTATAACTATGTTGTACATATGGGAGGCTCTCGTCCTATGTGCGTGGATGCTTTGAATTGTACATGTGCGAAATGTGTACAACCACTCTATTGACGACCTCTGTCTAGCCATATTTTTGGGGATGGAAAGCTGTGGACTTGGTGAGCTTGGTATCCAACATTGACCATAGGCTGGACCAAAATGTGCTGAGGAACCTGCTATCCCCATCTGATATGATAGACTGTGGGATCCCAAAGTGCACCCACACTCGTTCAAAGAAGAGTTTAGTAGTGGCTTCTGCTGTGATATTCTTCTTGCAGGCCGCCATGATGGCCATCTTTGAGAATCTGTCGACGACCATGAAAACACAGTCATTTCCCTGCTTAGTAGAAAGCAGGCCTGACATGTAATCCATGGAGATGGATTCCCAAGGTCGACTGGGGGTAGGTAGCGAAGTATATAGGCCTTGCTTCTTGATGGTCGGTTTGGTAATGGCACAAGCAATGCAGGAACTGATGTGATTCTCAACATCCTTTTGAAGGTTCGGCCAATAGAAATACTTCTTCAGGATTGCTACTATTCTCTCGACCCCGAAATGCCCAGTGACTCGACTATAGTGTGCTTCCCATATCATCTTGGCACGCTCGCTTGAAGGAACTCAAAGGTGTCCCAAGTGACATAAAAGTGCATCTTGGAGGTGAAAATTGGGAACTTGCATACCCCCCAAGAGTGCCTTGTAAGTGTGGCCAAATTCTAGGTCACTCTCATAGAGAAGCGACCAATCAGCAATCTCATGCCCACAAGAGTTAAGCACAGTGGTGAGTGCCATGATCGGTGTTAGGCTGAGGCAGTCTACAACATTATTGGTGCTACCCTTTTTGTACTTGATGTTCAAATGAAACTATTGCAGATATGTGGACCACTTCTGATGGCGATCATTCTACACCTTCCCTTGTGTCTGTATGAACTATAGGGGCCAGTGGTCGGTGTGGATGATTGTTTCCTTCCCCAAAATGTAATGCTTCCATTGTCGACAAGCTTGCACAATGGAATACATTTCATTGTCATAAGTGGGATACTTGCGAACTGTGTCAGTCAATGTCTCACTGTGATATGCCACTAGATGTCCCTGTTGAGTAAGAACTGCCCCAATAGCATAGTCAGAGGCATCTGTCTCGATCTCAAATGGCTGTTGCAAGTCTGGTAAAGTGAAAACTGGGGCAGAACAGATGCGATTTTTCAATTCTGTGAACACCTTCTGTTGAGGTTCCGACCAAAAGAATTTTGCTCTTGCTCCTCCCTTGGTGACTTTACTCAAGGGCCAAGTGATATGAGAGAATCCCAACATGAACCTCCGGTAAAAATTAGCAAGACCCAGAAAGCTACGAAGCTCTGTTATAGTAGTTGGGGTTGGCCAATCCCGAATGACTTGGATCTTGGTTGGATCCACATGCACCGCCCTTTCATCAATAATGTATCCCAGATATTGAACCTGGGTCATGCCAAAAGTGCACTTCTCCATATTGGCACACAACTTGTGTTGCCACATTGTTTGGAGGACTTGTCGGATGTGGTGAAGGTGCTCATCCCAAGTCTGGTTGAAGATCAGAATGTCATCTAAGTACACCACTACAAATGAGTTGGTGAATGGCCACAAGATGTCATCCATCATCCTCATGAATGTTGCGGGAGCATTCATCAACCTGAAAGGCATGACCAACCATTCGAAAAGGCCTTCCTTGGCTTTGAAGGCAGTCTTCCACACATCGGAGGGTTCAATTGGTACCTAGTGATAACCCGACTTCAAGTCAATCTTGCTGAAATATTTTTCACCTTTGACTTGGTTCAGGAGGTCATATATCTGTGGGATCGGGTACTTATTCCAGACAGTGATCTTGTTCAGCGCCCGATAGTCAATACAGAGTCTCCACATCCCATCCTTCTTTTGTACCAACACAATCGGGCTCCCACAAGGTGATGAACTTGGTCGGATGTGACCCTTCTGCAGCAGCTCCTGAATCTGCCTCTTGATTTCATCATTCTCAAGAACAGAGCGCCGATAGATTGGTCTGTTGGGTAGCGGCGCACCTAGGGTCAGATCAATCAGGTGCTTGACTTGACAGTGCAGAGGAACCCCTGTGGGTGAGGTGAAAATGTCCCCGTACTCCTCGAAAACCTTATCCATTTGTTGTTGTCGTGCATAGGAGCCTTGTCTGGAGGTCATGGCCACAGTCTTCTTCTTGCCCTGGGGGTGGATCATTAGGAAAACAAATTTTTTGGTTTGGGAAATGAGCTTACTACATTGTTTTGCAGTAACCAAAGAGATAGTGGCAGGAGGTGGTACCTCTGGTATCCTGTACAAATTATTTCCCAAACTAACAATAACAGCACGAGGCCGAGACTCATACACAACATGACGCTTCCATAAGTATGGTTGTCCTAATAATACATCAGAAACATTAATAGGATAAATGTCACATAATACCTCATCCGTGAAGGGCTTGATGCTATAGGGAAGGCGACACTGCTAGCTGACGCAGAGATCTCGTCCTTGGTGAAGCCACCCAATGGTGTATGGATGTGGGTGAGCTGTGGTCGGCAAGCCCAACTGCTTCACAGCGTCTGCCGAAATGAGGTTCTTTTGGCTCCCATTGTTGATAATGAACTGTACCGGGGAGCCCTTTACCCACATCTGGGATTGGAAGAGACGTTCCTCCTCCTCCGGATCTTCTGGTTCCTCCTTCAGGATCTTTGTAGTGGAAATAGTGGCATTGGGCTCCACATCAATAATCTGTTTCCGTTTTTCATTCCCCTTGTCAGGTTCTGATTCAAAGTCAGAGCATGCATCTGACTTAGAAGCCCACATCTCAGCCACCAGTGACTGCTTGGCTCGACACTCACTTGTGTTGTGAGTGGAGCTCTTATGGAACTCACACCACTTTCCCGTGTCCTTCTTTGGCTTTGTGCTGTTGTTCTTTGCTTGTGGCTTCGACAGGTTGTCTTGAGTCACCATGCCTTGGCTCTGTCCTTTTTTTTTTTAGTTTGGGAGCACCTTCCCTTGCTTTTGATTCGCAGATCCAAAGTCTCACTTCTTCTGTTTGAATTTCTGCTCTCTTGGCAGCATACCGGTATGTCGTACCAAGCGAGGAGATGTCGAGGAAATCCATTTCCTCCTAAATGTATCTGTGCAGACAACTGCGATACTTTAGCACCAGATGCTTCTCTGAATCTTTGATACCCAACTTGGTGCGTAGGGTATGGAACAGATTCGCCAGCTCATGCACATCTTGATCCCTTTGTTGCCGCAGTGTGGTCCATTGTATGTACTGGTCCTCATAGCTCCCCACGGGATAGTATTGTTCCTTGACGACATCTCGGAAAGAATTCCAAGTGGGTATGGCTGAGAACAGAGAGGGTTCTGTCTCGTCCCTTTTCTCACAATGGGTTTCCCACCAGTCCTTGACATGGGGGGCAGCTTTGAGGAGTGCAAAAATAATCTTCTCCCTGTCGGAAAAGTCATGAACCGAGAAATATCCTTATAATAGATTCAACCATCTATCTACGACATCTGCATCTATTTGACCCTAAAATATGGGAATGTCAAAATTTACTTGTACCTTAAAAGGAGTCACACCTCCAGAGTGGCTGCTGGATGCAGATGCGCCACCGATGGGCTGCCGTTGAAGGATCTGGGCAAAGTTATCCATCATTGAGTTCCTTTGTTTTTCGAGGGCCTCCTCGAGCAATATTTTGATAGGATGTCCTGCTCCCTCATATTTATTTTTGTCCCCCATGGGCGTCCATCGGGGTTTGCAAGGCTGATCTTGCAAAGGTTCCACCAGATCGAGCCCTAACTCCTTATACCGTGACCTCGTTGGGGACATGCAAAGAAGGATCGAGAAAAAGAAAACCGCTCTGATACCACTGATCCGGATTTATGCAAGAACGCAATAGAATAAACACATAACCATAAATACAGAGATACAATGGAATTAAAACTTTATTTCGTTAATATCAAAGAACTGAAATTTGCTTACAGACAGAATGGAAATAAAACTAGCTAGGGCGTTGGTAGCTATCTCTGAGGAGAGATGTTGCAGCTACAGGCCTTTTAACTGAGTTACAATGAGGCTCGAGGGCATATTTATTATTTAGAAAGAATTGAGAACACTAAACATCCAAAAACCTAACCCTAGGAGATGAAGCACCAAAACTATGGGCCCCGTTTGGGTAAATTGGTGTTTCAACTTCCCAGGGACGTAACTTTGGCATACTATCTCCGTTTGACGCACATGATACATCATTAGAAAGATCTATCCGAGGAATACAACTTTCGCCATAAATATAATTCTGAAATAGAATGATATTCGCTGTAGGCGTGATGCCCAAAAAACATTGTTTAGGGCCTCAAAACGACTTCGGAAGTTCACGACCCAAAAAACTGCTAAAAATAGTAAGTTGTGCCAAAACTGAAAAACTAAAAGAGACATTGTGGGGCCCCAAGTTGAATAGGCAGGTGGCCACCAATATCCACCTGGATCAATAACAATTGAGAAGAGAAGGTTTTAAGAGGTTCTGATATTCATTCCCTTATCTATTATGAATTTAATAATATGGTTGTCTTATTTCTCAGGTTTTCCCATAATAAAACATGGGAATTAATTAATTTCCATTGTTATGAACATATTATTATTAATGTAGATGGTAGTGCTCTAATCATTGGGCACAAAATTATTTATAAAGATGAACATTTAAATCGTATATGTGTTGGTATACATCAAATGTTACTGTTGGAATCAATGATTCTCATACCTTTCACAAACTCACACAATAATAACCTTTGCTTCATTCCTATCGAACAAATTTCATATGTGACCATTCACTTCCAACACAATAGCATCACAATGATTACTCCATTGAAATGGAGGTTTTAAGGAGGAATATCACCAGCTTTCCAAATAATTTGTAACCTTTTACCAAACCATCCTTTCAAGTAGGTCATACATTTATTGAAATGGATATATTGATATGACAACATGTAAAAATATGTTTTAATATGTAACAAGTTACCCATCCCTAAAGTTTCATGCTTATCATTATGAGGCATTCCCCAAAAAATGCACATCTGTATTCTCACTAGGTGAAGATACCTTTATGAGCACTTTTCTTCACGTGAATGGTAATATTTAGGGGATTTTTTGCTTAACTGAATTAGCACAGGAATCCTGATTCAAGAAAATATTGACATGGACAATAATTCAACTTGGATTTTGGCCTTACTTTCATACATATATAGGACAAGAGATTATTAATTCATTTTTTGGATTGATAGCATCTCATCTATAAATAATAAGGTTCCTTGCATCTAAATTATTATTTAATCATTTATGCAAAATGACTCTGCTAACTTTCTCCATCCCATGCCAAAATGATGTATAAGATTACCATTTCCAAAATTCTCTCCTCAAATTGTTGTTGGAATTAATGCTCTATAATTTTTTGATGTATAACATGTGATCACATGTTTGTTAGAGTAAAAGCACAAAATACACCCATGAATTATCTCTGAGCAATGAATCCACGTGGATGTTGAGAATTATACTTCTTAAAAACCCTGTCATCACAACTATTTCTTGGTTTTTCTAAAAAATATTATGTTATTAAAAACAGAAATTGTGAAAAATATCCAAATAAGTATTCTAAAAGTTCCCATCTAAGTTTACTCAATCTTTTACTCTTCCTCCAAATATGTGAATTGAATTCTAATGCATGGGGGAAACCTGCTAAAATATAGTTAGAAACCTGCAATATAAGGTATGATGCCCTCCTAGAATATTGATCTCTAGATGATCATCAAACATTGATACACCAGAACTCGTGAGCAAGGTCTGGCTAGAATAAGGATTTGCAATGACATATAGAAAAGGCAATCATGAACTATTGATATTGAATGGTAAACTATGTTATGTTTAGTTAATTATGTGTGTTTCCCATGTACCATCGATGCTGAAACATTCAAGTGCATTTATGAGAAATTATTGAGCTTAATACCAAAATATAACATTCCTTTGGTATGTATTAGAATCAATTTTGCAATATTATAGTGAAAAAATCTGGGTGAAGTATGAACCTGGATGCAAGACTTACAAGAAAATTGATTTATGACCTAGTCACCGTTAATTAAATTTCTTCTTGGTTGTTAGCAAAATGCTTCATCTACATTGTTGGAATCAATTTCAGTGCTTGAACCCTATTTCATCTGATATAGTGTTTGGTCTATAGTTAAAATTTATCATTCTTATTTTTTCAGTAGTTCTTTCACATACTTTGCATGCAATATCAAAAATTTTTTCTTATCCTACCGTACTTCCAAACATTAACAATACTGAACAAGAGACAAATTTATCATCTACATCAACAACAAGAATGAACTCCTTACTTTATATCTTGATGTGCAAGTTAGGATATGAAGCACTCCTTTGAAATCCAATTTTTTTAGAATGTCATCAATTTTCATGTACAAATCCTTCACCTCATAAAATGATTTTACCATCCTACAAATAAATTTTTCCTTATACTTCACCCCAAATCATTATTAATATGTCATGTAAACCTTTCATTTAAGGTTTCAATTTGGGAATTCACTCTTCAACCTCAAACATTAGACACTGGCTCAACCTATGATGCCAAATCCAATGCTAGTATGCTTTAGCTTGTTATTAATTTTTCAATCAGATCAAGAGTGTGTTAGGTTCAAGGCTTCAAGGTGAAACTCTTATCCCCCATGTCCTAATATGAATGGGGTTACTTCATCTTTACATATTTATCTTAAGAGTCTAGAGAATGGATATAGTTGAGGCTTTAAGAGGAAACACTCAACCCCCAAACCTATCCAAAGACACGACCACTCAATGTGCTACGCAAGAAAAACCCCAACTTTGCAAATAGGTGGACCAACAAAGCAGTTTTTAACACCATTCATCAGGCATATGGGTTTTCGAACAAGGAAACATCAGTAGTCACTTTCCCATAATCTTGTACTTGGGTTAGAACATATAGCTCATGTTAACCCAAATACTTCATGTAAAGATACTCAAAGGTCAACTCAAATCTTATTTCAGGGCGTCGATGATCATTATGTCCACTTGAAGCTATATATGTGTGTTTTTGTGTGTGTGTGTTTACATACATGCCAAAACACCATTTATGTCCACCATTCACCATTTAATTAGGATTATACAAGCACTGCACAAGTTGGAAATATGAAAAATACAACCTTCTAAATATATTCTAATAGTCTCCTTTAATCACGGTGTATTGGGTATTTGAATCATTGTAGCTATGGGTATTATTTCTGAGAGATAGCGGCACAATACATTATCTAGAATTCAAAGTTGCGTTCATCCTCATGCCAAGTGAGTGGTTGGACTATGTCCTATAAATTCTTCATACTTGCAAAGCTAAAACAAAACTATACCCATCTTCCCTTCAATCTGAAAAAAAAAAAAAATCTTCAAAATCCATTTTGGCTTCTTAGCTTCTTTTTATAGTTTTATCTTCTAGCCTAGATCAAACCTATCTCCTACATTGATCCCCAAGTTCAACACTATATCAAAAATAAAATACGTAAAATTTATATAGGGAAAGCCCACTAATATAGTACAATAATGCTCCCCTTTCCATGAGGAATATATTCACATTACCTCTCAAACCAAAGCATTGATGTTTGTAACAATGTGCAGTGGTAAATGAACATAGGCACACGAATATACCATTATGGTAGTCTGCTAAAAGATCTCATATATTTCTTAAAACTCCTAAGACATATTATAACATTGGATTATTTGAGACAACGATTTAGGTGACATACTTTTTGTATGGAATTCCCAACCAAAAAAAAAGCTCCTACATAGAAAGCCATTTATTCCTTTCGATTTCTAAAATACCACATCAAATCTATCAATATCAATATGATTTTAAGAGTGCTATAGCATATTGTCTTATCTGATTCTAATACGATATTTATCCTCATGAAATTTGTTATCCTATCTAGTACCCCCAAAAAATTATGGGTAATAGGGCCTTATGTTCAGTGAGGGGAGTATTCTTCTTCAAGAAAAGGGGCACACAAGCTGGAAATACAAGCTAAAAACCAACCGCTTCACTTATTTTTGAGCATGCCTAAAACATTTTGTTAACATATATTGCAATAGTAGTTGAAAATATGCATATATTATACCGAGATCGACCATGAAATACACCAAGATCTTATTACAAGAATTGATAAAACTACACCCTAGAGACCATTTGAAATGATAGTTTCTTCTAAAAATAGAACAAAAGGACCAAAAAAGAGTAGTAGTAAACACTTGATGATGATATCCAAAGGGATTTTCATAAAGAAATGCGAATTTCCCAACCTCAAGGGTGTACTTAGACCATCTACCAACTATGTCCCATTGTGTTTTTTAGAATCCTAGTGAGTAAGCCAGAGTGACTCAGAATCAATTTCCTGATCTAGCTCATTTTACTTACAAGGGGAGAATCAATTGTTTTTATTGGGATCTTATGAATTTTTTTAAAATCTTGATATGAACATGACCTTCCTACTTTGAGCATCCATTTTTTGGTCCTTTCCCACGAAACACCTTCAATTGAAAACCTTCTAGGTTCAGTGGTACGATGGTACTCACTTTCAAAAAATATCACATCAACAAAAAAATAAACATATTTCAAGTACAATTAAATGTTCACTTCCTTGTCCAATTTTTTTTTTCTTCTAGACCTACCAATAATGATATATATGCACTTAGACTATTCTTGACTAATTACTATGCTTTTTCTTGCACTAAGAAAACCAAAAAGAGTCACCTCATTTGGCCTGAAACCTGCATGCCCTCATATAGAGCGCCCAAGCTTACAAATTATTTAAAAGTAATTACAAAGGTGGTTTGAACCATATCCACATGTGTTATATTCATTTTCGAAAGAAAATTAATTTTAAGGCCTTTTAACCCTCATTATTTTGTACATATCCCACAATCAATATATTGCATGAAACAATATCAGGAGTAAGAATTTATGTTCAAATAACTTGTGAGTGGTTCCCATGTTTCCTAACTTAACATAGTCAACAATCATAACATTCCTTCAAACTAGGTCTCCCTCGGGGATTTATTCAAACCCTTTTCGTGCACTCCTCTGATGATTTCATGTTTGAAAACTCCTAAACATGTGAGATATGGAGACACCGACCACTTATCCAAAATAGAGTGACCATACAACACCTAGAGTGCACTTCACATCCATCGAAGGCTCTATTTTAGGAACATAATACATTTTTTCCCCCAAACATGAAAACCAACTGAATTTCTTCACCATTTTCACTTATGAGTGGTTCCTTAAACAAATATATGGAATTACCATTATCATGAGATAAACCAGGTATCTTCATGCCTCCTTCCATGAAATATATTTCATTCAACACCCTTGCTATAATTGAAATTCCAGAAAATAATCCAACCCCTTTGCTTCGACTAGTTTATGATTCAATTCCAGCTAATATATTCCTCCAAATATTTGAGAACTATGCATTCCAATTAATGAAGTCTTGTAGCTCGATACTTGTGCTTTAGAGTTGATCCAAAGTTCATTTTGGTGAATGAAAATTTCAGGTCAGAGAGAAGAACGTTGGAGAGTGATATGAAGCCAAAGAATGCATTTTAATATCTCCATGATCTATTCTAATAGTAATCATGTTTGGGAGCCACATAATTAACTAACGAAAAAATTACATGGCAGATTGTTTTCCCCACATGACTCACGTGCAAAAAAAAACCCAACGAAGGAAATATTGAGTGGCTCAATTCCATACCATCGCATTTTTTCAAACTAATTGAGGGCCTATTTTCCATGGCCATGTATTGCATACGATGTGATCAGGGAAACTTTTAGGGGTTAATATTCATAGGCAGGCTAATTTTCAATGTTTTCTCCAAAAAAAATCGCCAATTTCCATTTTTTCTAAAAATGATTCGCCCACATTTTATAATATAAAATTATTTTACCTTAAAAATCTCCAAAAAATTATATAAACTATTATAAAATCATTATAAATGTAAATATTTCTATAAAAATATTTCAAAACATTTTACAATTTTCATATTAGGGATTATTAAGATTCACCAAGGATTCTAAACTTTAAGATAAAATTCCATCCTAAAAAATTTTCCTTCAATGTGATCATCATAGTCCATAAGAAAATCCTTCATTGATGCATTTTGTCAAATGCTTCCCATGTCTTCTCTACACATCTCAATTTTTCATACATGTATACTAAATCACTTTCTAGAGATACATAAAATTCAAATCCTCTCTTGGATATTTCATTGTTCATTGTGGATATTTTCATCTTGTTCAAGGGAAGCCAAATTAGCGCACACTATGATGATACAGAGAAATTTCTTAGGTTTCATTTTACCCCAACATAGAACATTTGCAGAAAAAACTTCATGGTTTCTTCTTGCAACCAATTTTGCACATGCTCAATGGTCATGGTCATCTAGAAGAGCATGTGTCACATAAACATTTTGAGTATGCCGAACCATATTGCAAGTATACTACAAATTTTCCTTCATGCAATGTCAGTTAGCACTTGAATGAATGGCATTTTCACTTTCATAATTAGAATCAGGTTCAATTATGCTTTCATGAAAAAAAAAATCACTATATTTAGTTGGATAAATGGTCTCTAAACACCTTGATCTAATTTCATGATTGAGGGTGACATGAGTACAACCTAACCTAATGTGCATATAACATTATCACCTTGATGTTTTTATGAAACTCAGGTTGATAATTTGAGCTGAGAAGCCCCTGGGAGTTACAACACTTTTGGTGTAATAATAGGGTGCATAATTTTTTGGCGTCGTTGATGGGAAGGTGTCTAAGTAGGTGTTTTTTTTGCTTAAGCATTGTTTTTTTTCTATTTTTCATCAATATTATTGCTTTGAAAACGTGAAAAATTAAAAAGATAAACTTTCTCTTTCACGCTTCATAGGAGTAGGGATAACGAAGGAAATGTTTTACCAAAAACCCCCACCCCCTCAAGCACCCAAAATTCATTCTTATTCAGTGGCTCTCAACATCCCTCTTTGACTATAGGGGAGTTAAAACACCCTCTATGTGAGAAACCTACAAAATTTTAGGAATATATTGGGAAGAAGAAGAACCCACTTCACTTACCGAAACCATGGCTGAAAACAGGTACAATGAGATTCTCCCTATGAGAGAAACCAATGGAGAGGCTAGAATGAAGAATATAAGCCAACATTTACATTGCCTGACCTCTCAGGATCATGACACATTCATGTTTGAGTTTTTTTTTTTTTAGTACCTATTACTATGCCTCTGATGAGAAAAAACTAAAGTTGTTTCCTTCTACCTTTAAAGATGCAGCCTTACGTAGGTTTAAGGGTATTCCTAGAGAAAACATCACTACCTGGGCATAATGCATTAAGCCTACAATGAAAAATATCAAGACTACTATAGGATCAAAGAAGCAAAGGAGGAAATATTTAGGATGAATCTTGGACCTGATGAATCCCTAGAGGACTATGAGGAAATATTTCAACTCAATTATAGGAGGGCCAACTGTACCCTCGATCCTTAATCACTAAAGCTAGTTCTTCTCATAGGGATCAGGGAAGATGTGATGGAAACCCTCAACATGATATCTTGAGGAGATATCTACCAATTACCTTATGATGACATCAATATTGTATTCAAGAATCACTCTTGGGCTGCTAGGAAAAAGGGTAGGCCTAGCCAAAGCTTGGTCAGTTCCTCTCCCTCCACAACATCCATCAAGAATGAGATAGAGAATATGTTGGAGAATTTCAAGAGTGAAATGTTGAATACCTTTTCCTTAAAAATGGATACTATCAAATCAAAAGAAATAAAGAGGAATAAAAAAGAGAACCAACTGTCTTTTTCCTTAGATGTACTAAAACAAATCCTAGGAATGAATGGCCATTGAATGCCATAGAATTATTCCTAGTTTGTGAAGAGAATCGTGCAATGGAAAAATTTACCTCTCTTCGAGAACTAAAGTTTGTCTACTAGGGAGGAGTAGAGAGTGGGTCTGAGAACATTTGTGCTTCATTAACCAAAGGAGACCCCCAAGACCTCGGGCATATCAACAAGGCATGGAAGTTGCATATTATCCTCACTACAATCCAAATCAGAATGAAATTTTCCAACCGTGGTGCCCTTCCACTCATCCATCATGGTCCAAATGTCCTCCTCGGCCTTATGCTCCTCCATATCATTATCGGACTTTCAACCATCCATTTCACTCATATCCACCCCAATCTTCCCAATGGGGAAACCACTCGCAAGGGTGGAGGAATCAAACAAACCAACCTCCTGCTTTATTTCCTCCACCCCAATATCAACCACATTTAACTCATCATACTCTACCTAACCAACCTCAAATTATTTCTCACCCTAGTCGGAATCTAAACTATAAGTAGGAATACAAAGTACACTTTGTAGAGACATCATATCCTACTTATGTTGTGGAAATCCAAGAGATCAACCTTCGGTCTCGGAGGGTCCTCCCAGATAACCACCCACCTTCTCCACCTGAATATATTGAAGAAGATAAGGAAGAGAGTACCCCTCAAGTCAATGCACCCCCATATCTTGAAGGTTTGGTCCACAATAACTACCACACCCCATAAAAGTTTGAACTTCTGCGAGAAATGAAGGATTTGTGTGTCAAGATACCCCTTCTCGAGAACATTAGATATGTTCCCATATATAATAATATTATTATGGATTTTTTTTTTAAAAGGCATGGGATAAGAAGAAGAGATACACCCACCATCAATTTCATTGGAAAACAATCTGATATGATGCTTGGCAGGGTGATCTCCCCAAGCTACATAGGCCCTAGTAGCCCAGTAGTGGTGTGCACATTGATGGAATTATGGTTCCTAATACCTTGATTTAAGTTTTGGATTAATCAATGTGATGACTAGAGAAACCATGTTGAAGCTCAATCCCCAAGGGGCTTTGAGAAAGATCACCACATTGTTGCAGCTTGCAGATAGATCCGTAATAGCTCCTGATGGAATTATTAAGGATTTCATGGTATCCATTGACTCCTGGAAGTACCCTATTGATTTCGTAGTCCTCCAACCCCAAAACGAATTTAATTTTTATCCTCTCATTTTAGGAAGACCTAGGTTATACACACAAATGCCTCAAACAAAGTTGTAGGGGCCGCCTTAGGTCATGTAAAAATAAAATTACCTTATGATATCTATTTCTTGCTTGTGGTGCAATATTTTAACAATTTAAGGCATTATATCACTAGATATCAAACTTTGGTTCACACTAATCATGCAACCATTATGTATTTAAAGAATAAACCTAATGCCAATTATAGGATAATTAGATGGTTGTTATTTTTGCAACAATTTGATTTGACTATTGTTGATAAACCAGGAAAAGATAATGTGGTTGTATATTTATTTTCAATACTAACCTTGCCTACAGGAAAGGAAGAAATGGTAGATTATCAAATTCCAGATGAACATCTATTTTCCGTCTTGGTGCTTTCTCCTTGGTTTGCTGATATAGCCAAATATTTGGTTGCTGGGAGGTTCCCTCCTAACCTATCCTTGAAGGAGAAAAGAAATATTGTTAGAATGAGTGCCCCATTAACTTGGAATGGGGGAAATCGTTTCAAATTGGGGACAAATCAGATCCAAAAGGATTGTGTGAGGGAAGAATAGGTATTTGACATCCTCTCGGCATGCCATGATGGACCCTATGGGGGCCAATTTATTATTAAGAGGATGAACTTCAAAGTTAGACAATCAAGTTACTATTGGCACACTTTATACTAGGATGCAAGGAGGTACACCACTTGGTGTGATCAGTTCCAGAGGATGGGTAAGCGAACACCCAAGGATGAAATTCCATTACAACATCAAGTGACTCTAGAGCCATTTGAAAAGTTGGGCATCGATTTCACTAGACCTATTGATCCCCCATCAAGACATAAAATATATATCATTGTATGCATTGATTACTTGACCAAATGTTCTAAAACAAAAGCAGTAAAATAAAAAATGAACACCCCAATAGAAATCCACCTGTGAGACCAATGATTCAATTTGTGTTCAAAATTTTCAATAATCTATCTCCAGTTCACGTTCTTATATTGGTTCGACTTGATATTGAAACCGAATTATACAAAGCTAGAATCCAACGACCAAGCAATGATCCCAAATAGATGACATATCTATTCATTCTCACCCTCTTCCCAGTGATTAGACATCAGTTCAAATTTGCTCAAATTTATAATGAGACTAGAATAATATCCAAAGGAAGAGAGGATGTTAAGAAAATGTGACCATTCATGAATAAATGGTGCACCAATAAATAGGATATCATTGAAAAACATTAGGTGTGTGAAAGTGATTTGGATATTCATCTTTATCCCCATGATCAATCTGTTGTCTCTGTAATCAGTAATACTCCTACTAGTTGCTTCTATGACAAGAACAAAAAGCATGGGGGACAATGCGCATCCCTAGCGTAAACCTCTAAAATATTTGAAAAAATTAGAAGTGTATTCATTGTAATAATTACGTAAAAATTGGCAGAGTTCACACATGCCATGATCCAGTTGGAATTTTGAATAGTGAGACTTAATTTTTATATTATCAGTCTCAAAAATTCCTAGTCTACATTTTCAAATGTCTTATTGATATCAATCTTCATGAGACAAGGTTTGTGCCTCTTCACCTTAATGGAATGTAGACATTCCAACGCAATGACCACCATGTCCTATATCTAAATGGGGGACAGACGATACAATTTAATGGCCTAAGATATCTAAGATACACAGATTTCATTGACTTGGTAGAAATGGTCATAATGGTCCGGCTCGTGAGATTCATCATGGGAATAATTAGGCGAGGGATCACCATGGACGTGGCGGCAGGACATTGAAATACATGAATGCAACAGCGGAAAAAACCAAGGCCTAGTAAGTGGAGTGTCCCCACACCACCCAAATCGACATCGATGCTAACACTTAGTGAAGTCGCAATCACATTATTTCAATATTTTATTAAATGATAAATTAACGTGGAAGATTAAATCAGATCCGTCCATATTCTAAAATGGAAAAGAATATTTTCCTTTTTTATTCATATGAAATGGTAGCTATGTATTTATTTAATGAAAAAATTATTAAATCCTAACCATATACTTGATAAAAAGCAATTATGAAACCAATAAAAACATCTAAATGCGTTTATAAACTATGTTTTTTTGGAAACCCACATTGTTTTTCCATAAAAAAAAATACATATTAAAAGGTAAAAAAACAAACTAAGAGTGAACAAGCACTGTTTTCCATGACATTAGTTGATATATCCACATAAACCCAAATTTGATAATCATTCAATTAACAAGTTAATTATGAGCTTATAAAATAAAGAGAATGTGTTGGTTATATAGCAGGGAAGTTGGACAACGTGATTGTTGTTATTAGCATTCTTTAAATATTAACCTGAACATTCTCCTTCTGGGGAAATCCAGCCAATAGTAAATTTAAATCACATTGTCCTTACATTCCTTAATTTATAAATCTCTAATTCCTTAAGGAGATAGATCTACATTATTGATGATCATGATGCGCCCATCTATGGTTTGTTAAGGTTCCAATATTCGATGAACCGATCCATAATTTCATTGGAATCCAGTGTTTTCATTTTTATCATTCAGATTCTCATAATGTTTTAATTAAGACATAGCCCCATCCTTGTTCAATTATATTTCATTGCATTGCACATTATGAAATGAACCTAACGTACTCTGCATATAAAAGGGGAGAATCAGTTATTTTTGTCGGTTTTTTATGAAATTTCATTAACTCTTGATATGAACATCACCTTCTCACTTCGAGCATCCATTGTTTGGTCATTTCCCACAAAACACCTTCAATTGAAAACCTTGTAGGTTTTGTGGTATGTTGGTATTCACTGTAAAAAAATATCACTTCAACAACAAACTCTATAGATTTCAAGTACAATTAAATTTTCGCTTCCTTGTCCAAATTTTTATTATTTTTCTAGACCTGTAAATAATGATATATGCACTTAGAGTATTCTTGACCAACTACTATGAATTTTCCTGCACTAAGAAAACCAAAAAATGGCACCTCATTCGGACTAAAACCTGGATTCCCTCATCTAGAGCTACCAAGCTTACAAATGCCTTCAAAGTACTTACAAAGGTAGTATGATCCATATCCACATGTGTAACATGAATTTTCGAAAGAAAAGGAATTTTAAGGCTTTTTAACACTAACAATTTTGTTCATATCCCATAATAAATGTATTGCATGAAACATTATCTCGTGTAAGAATTTATTTTCAAACAACTTGTGTGTGGTTCCCATGTTTCCTAACTTACCATAGTCAACAATTGTAACATTCCATGAAGCTAGGTCTCCCTTAGTGATTTCTTCAAACACGTTTCGTGCATCCCTCTAATGACTTCATGTTTGAAAAATCATAAAAATGTGAGCTATGAAGACACTGACCAATTATCCAAAATAGAGGGACCATACAACACCTAGGGTGCACTTCACATCAAATGAAGGATCTATCTTAGGAACATCATACTTCTTTCTTTCCCAAACATGAAAACCAACTTATGAGTGGTTCCTTCAACAAATATATATCATTACCATGATAATGTACTAAACTAGGTATCTCCATGCACTAGTAAAAAATGGCTAATTAGTTACCAAAAAAATGTCTAAAATTTACATATAAACGACTATTTTTCGGTCGGCAACCAATAGTAGCTAATTTACAGTATCTTATAACGTGACCAACTTTTAGTCATTTTTAGCTTAGTCATTAATTGGTTGTCCCAATTTTTTCGTCTAGTAGTATATTTGGTCATTAATTTATTTATTGATTTGGTCATTAATTTAGTCATTGAATTGGTCATTGATTTAATCATTGATTTAGTCATTAATTGTGACAATTAATGACCAAATATACAATAAAATATATTATTAAATGATCACTCGAGAAAACAAATTAATGACCAAAGAAATATGACCAAAATGTTGGTCGTGTTATAAGATATTGTAAATTAGCTACTAATAGTCATATATATGCAAATTTCAGTCATCGTTTGAAACCAATTAATGACTAAAGAAATATGAATAAATTTTAGTCGTGTGATAAGATACTGTAAATTAGCTACTAATAGTCGTATATATGCAAAATTTAGTCGTCATTTGTAATCACAAATTTATCATTTGCAATAGTCATTTATTTTTTGTTGGTAGTTTAATATTCATTATATAAATGACTACTTTAGTAGTTTATATTCATTTCATTTAATTTCATTAACAATCGTCATAAGCAACTAATTTAGTCGTATATTCATTTTATTTGTGTTCATCATTAATAAACATAAATTGTCTATATAGTACTTTTAGATTGATTTTATGTGTTTATTACTAATTAACATAAATTAATTAGTATGATTTTACAACTAAATTTAAAAAAAAAGAAATATCATACAACGCACATGTTCATCTATTATGAAAACACAAAGTTACATATGTTAATTACAATATTAAGTAATATCAAGTGAAACTATAAATAATTCGAACAACAAATTATATTATATAAAATGTCAAGTATTACGTTATGAGTTTCGAACTTAATATTGGTTGGAGTACAATTTACACATGAAATATTGTTTCATCACTTCAAAACATTATCATTGTGTTGCCAAGACATTGCAAGTGAATTCACCAACTTTGAAGACTTGACCATTTGTCTCTATGTGTGTCTTATGCGGGATATTGGCTCTACAAGTACCACTATACCAGTTCTCTTCTCTCTCTCTCTTTAATTTGCATTTTGTTGCTCTCGTGTTATTGTTTCCTCTTTCTTCAATTCCTGCTTCTTACCATTAATACTGAGTTCATTTTCTGCAAAAAAAAAAAAAAAAAAACTGAGTACAATGCAAAGTATAAGACGCGATAGTTGATTAACTCTGGAATATAAACTAAAGTAGACTATAAAGGATTTATACGATATATACCTCAACATAAACTATATTGTTAATGTCATTTCTCACCATAAAAGCTAGAAACTCGAACAATTTTTCTTCAATTGGGAAATAGTGTCCACTATATGGCCAAATGACTTGTATAAACAAAGTAAATAAAATGTCACCATAGAATAAATTTTAACCTACTGTGTTGACAGTGTACAAATTTTTTTGATGAAATGTAACTTCAACTAAAGTAATAAATGCAAATAGAAGCACACATTTTTATCCCAATATTTTGAATTCGCATGCTTATGGTACATTGCAATTTTGATTTTATCCTGTATAATCAAACGCAACAGAGCTAGCATTTTATACTAAGAATGTCCCACACTCCACTTTTGTAGTTGTATTGTTTCCTCTAGTTATCTTTAAGAAGCAGTGACACTTCAACAATAAAACTTGTCAATAGAAATCTAATGGGTGGAGCAAAGTATTGATGACAAAAAATTACAACAAGAAACTAGAAAAGAATAAGACAAGAATTTGTAATTGTGATACTAACCGGGAATATAGATTCAATATAAAAATCTTGAATTGTCAGCATACTATTCCAAGGGGAAAAGAATCCAATTCCCAGAATCCAACAAATTATATCCAGAGAAAAACTAAACATGTTGGGTCAACATTCAAAGGTAAAGTAACTGGAGACTAGCTATATCAAATACTTTTTAGAGTGCACGAGTAGTTACTAACACCATTAACAAAAATTTTAAAATAAATCTGCCACATATGACTTCAAATGTGGCAACAAGTTTAATATATGCACTACATGTCTACATTTCAAAATGCATTGCAATAATATAAGAGTATCAAAAGAAACTGCACATAATTACATATTCACTATCCAATTTTATTCCAAAACAACATTCAAATAACTGCTATAACTTACTTGAAAAATATGTCAAAATTTCAATTCATTGTCATGAATATCCCTATCTGTCAGAACTTGGGAAGGTGGTTGCTAAAATAGATCCTACCCAAAACAATGAAAGCTTAATAAGAGAAAAATATGACAAATACCCTCACCTTTTGCTCCTTTAAAGAATGCAATCTTCTCTTAAAAAAGGTCTAAAAGTCTACGCACTTATCTATTAAATAAAAAATAGAACAATGATGGGAAAATAAGAACTGCACAAGTGGAGGACAAACTTTTTCCATAGTGTGACGTGGCACATAAAACCTGTCATCAGTACTAGTGTTACTTGCATTTAACGTTTTACAAAAATAATTATTCAGCTGCTTGCTTGGTGTGCCAAGATCAAAACCAAGATAACAATATTTTTTCTCTTGTTGCACAATATCATCAATTTTTAGTTCCCTGCACAAATGGAACTAGTACCAAAGAATTTCTCACCAAAATTGGCAATTACGGCAAAGCATAAATAATGAAATTGAAAATGTCTTACAACATTAAGAGGTTGCAATGCCATTTGAGCATATACTTCATCTATTTCTAAATCTTCCTGGCAGTCAATAAGGTGTTTTTTAAATTTTAAATCTTGTATATACAAGAAAGTGGTTCACAAACAAAGCAAGGATGAAATGCATAGAACTCACATGCATTGTAACAGTGTGAAGTTAGAAAATTAATTAAGTTGCAATATTTGGATAATTCGATATATGAGCCTCAACCTCCTTGTTTGTCGAAGCAACTAATGGAAATCACATTGATTATGATCAACTTCATTACATAAAATTAAAATTTAAAAATACCGAGGTCACGTTTTATGATGAAAAGAAGATAAGCATCCATTATTTTCAGTCATTTGTATCCAAAAGAAGATTTCAAATTAAAAATTAGTGAGAAACTACCTCACCTGCTCACTGTGACCCTATGGAAAATAAACAACCTTGCTCCCAACAACATGTAAGAACACAAGCAGTCTGGCACGGCCATGCCAAAGCTCTGAATTAAGGCATCTCCTTTCCCTTGCTTGATGTGACATGAACAAACAAATTTTCAATTGGATATTCCTTTAGAAACCTCTTGACGTTACAATAGTAATTGTGTAGAGTAATATGATATTATGATTGTAAACGTTGCAATATAAAGCACATTAATTTGACAAATATTCCAAATGATAGTATTTTCCATAGACAGTTTTACATTAATTATTTTTCTAAGGTGTCACAATTTGATATGATGAGTTAATTTAACATTCTAGGTTATCTCAATTGCATCTTAATATGCAATTCTAGAATAAAAAAAAAAATTAACTGAAATGCAAAATCATTCTAACTAGAGTAATGGACGCATTAAAAAGGTAAGAAGTGCCATTTGCATGTTTAAGCTCTTAGAATAATTTAAGAGGCTTGCAAGTCACTACTTAGATATCTTTTATTTAACATTCCATGAGACTTTGTGGCCATATGGGACAAAGAAAAGCTTACATCATGCGTGACATGTTAAAAGAAATTAATGTCAAAAATGGCAACAAACAAAGATAGAGGTGAAAAGATGGTAACCAAATCTTCGTACTGACCTACTCATCTGACTAGACTGTTAACCAATTCATAATTCTCTGCAAATTACTCAAGAAATAGCAAGAAAGCTAATACATGAATGAAAGTATAAACCAATTCTTAAATAAAACTTGTTTCCCTAAAACCATCGTACTCTTATAACTGATTACACCATAGTAAAGTTTGATAAAATGACATATGATAACATATTCAGGTCATTTTGTCTAAACACAATAAGATGTGAAAATTCAATATACCTAGGAAGTACAGAATAACGCTTCTTTGTGCATACAACGTTCAATGTTTTTCACTCCCCCTACTGGTATGTTATTGTTCAGTCCATCAATAATTGCCCCTAATGGATACAAAATCCATGGATATGACAAAGCGAGAACTGTATTAATTAGCAGCATTTTGTAATTAATTAGTAGCATTGTTCTAAGGAGACTTTCCCTAGAACCTGATTGTGATTCTCCACTCTACTTCCTTTCTCCTCAAAATGGCAGACTTCAAACGTGCTATGGTGTTCTCCAAGGCTCCTAAACCCCTAAAGGCGACTGCAGCAGGATTACTATAATCCATAAAAGCCTCAATAACATGCACAATCACTGCTACCAAGTGTATATGTTGTGGATCCAAATCTTTGAGAAGAGGGAGAAAAGTTGGCATTAAACCCACGTCCCATAATCCAGTGTAGCCAAAATAGGAAGAAACTAGAAATGTTACAAGAGAAAGCAGTGCTTCTAGTAAAGATATCGAACAACAGGATGATTCACTGGAAAATTATTTCCACTGAGCTTAGGGGGATATTTGATATTGTTGATGCAATATTGAGTATAGTTGAGAAGATAAATATTATTACAAAGGCTTACCAAAAATCCACTCCAAGTCCTTCCGAAATGGAGCTAACAGTCCAATGTTTATTTTCATTAGATCTTGTTGTCGATCTACCAACTCCATATTTGAATCTTTATTACGGTCGATAAGGTCATTCTCTTTATACAAGCACTACCAATTCATCTAATATCAAGTAGTTTCATCTGACATGTCTCCCCAAAAGAGGATGTCTTTCTTGTTGAATGTGTCAGCTTGAAGGTGGGGCAACTATCGAACGAAATCACCGCACGTCTCCAACACCAAATGGAGTGTGTGCCAGATCCCAATTTTTCTTTCATGTTCCACCTAGCCAAGCCCACAATTGCTTTCCATGCTAACCAATTACTCCAGGAAATTCAAATAAGTGAGCTTGAGACCTAGGATTTGGTGTGTTAAATTTTCTTAACCCTAGCAACTAGAAAATGTAGTTTCTAGTAAATTTCCTTGCTATAAATTAATTAAAGTTTCAACTTACTAAAATAAAAAGCATTGTTGGTATTTAACAGGTAAATAAAATAAAATCAACAGTAGCAAATTGGACACCAATCCCACACATGCATACATAAAAAATATGCACATCAAAATTTCGTTTTCATTAAATAATATCTTATCATACATGGGTTTCCTTACTGGGAACATGGTCCTTTGTGGAAAATTACAATCTACAACAACTATAGAAATTTTCTGAGCACCTGTGCAGGTTGTACTACCTGAATTCTCCTAAGCACCCACACGACTTGCCATATGCTCAACCTGTAGTGTGGCCTTTCTATCACCTGTGTGGTTGTTTGCACCCCTGCCCACAACATATGCAATAGTTTACTACTTCCTATGGAATGCGTGACTGCTCTTCTCACTTGGTACAACACATGCGGCCCTAGTGCAGCACACATGATTGTTTTGAACCCTCCACACAACTCGTGTTTCTCTCTCAATATGAGTATGGCCTCATTGTGCCATTTTTGTTGGATGATCTAGAGAATTTTGTTGTACAACCTTATTGGGAATTATCCTTGCTATATAAATCACTCTGCTACATATTTCAGACCATATACACTTAGATGAAATTCCCTTTTCATCCAATCACGTGTCTAGACACTCAAATCTGTTCGAAACACATGTCTAGTCACTAAACACATCACTTGATACCAGATTGATTATGTCTAAAAAAGCGTGAGCATCATCAACTAAACTTATCTAAGAACTATTTGGTATATAAAAGCTAATGTATTATTGAACAATGTGATCTCCATGGTCACACATCTAGGTCCAAAATCTACAAGAGCCAACATCTCAATAATGAAGGTCCAGTCCACTCAGTCAAAAGCTTTGTCAAATGAATTTCAAATAAAAGGGGTTGCTGGCTAGTTTTTGTGCACATTTGAAGGTTTTACATGTTGAAACCATGGTATTGATATTACTTGTTTGTACACAAAAATTGTGTTATAGTTAGAAAACCTAACAACCTTCCATGGCATTGACTAGATCCTTAGAGTCTTTTTTTTAGCCATGATCTTGTGTGTCACACTAAGCAATGAAATTGGATGCCAATCACCAATTGTGTTTGTGGCTGCTTTTTTGGGAATGTTTTTGCCAAATGACAAAAATTGTCACTAATCATGGCTCACGGCCTTGTAAAATTCACACATAATGCCATCAAGATTCTATAACCAGAGACTTGCCATTCCCCATGTAGCTAAGTTATGCAAAATCCTCCTCTTTTGAGAAGTCATCATTCTTCAACCTACTCTACTCACCAATAGAAAACTTATGAGAATTGACCCTACAATAAGCATTTCTTGCAGTCACTACATGATCCATCACGGTATAAGGAGAAAAATATTTTGAAATTGCAATTTGAACGTACCTCTAATGTCAATTGGAGTGCCGATAAAATAACCATTTGCATGGAGCAATCCAAGATCCTGCTCATTGCCACTTTTCTTTTTAAAAAGTCAAAATAGAATTTTGAGCCCTCATCTCCCTTATGAATCCATTGTAGCCTGAAAAAAACTCAGGCACCCTTGGAAATAGATTCCCCTCTGCTTCACCTCCCTATGAACCATTATGTCCTGCCATGCATCCTCACCATAGAGGGACACATTATGGAGATCCTCTTCAATAGAAATGTACACCTACTGAAGTCTACCTTGCTGCAACTCCTTTCTGTCTTTTGCAGGCCATCCTCCTAACCCAACCTCATGGATTTGACAACACAATGTCTTTGGTTATAGCTTATGATTCAAGTAGATTGAAATGCATTTTTTAATGTTTCTCTAATGGAAGTATGTAATGTCCCTAGGTAATTTTTGGCCTTGGGGTTCAATCCTTATCTAGTGTTTTCAACCAATCATGAAAAAAATCATAATAACAGTGCACATTTATCAACTCAGATAATGGTAAGAACCCTTCTATATAATTCACTAATGATATAAGGGATATTTAACAGTCATATGTTTCTTCAGCAAACCACCACAAGTTAGGGATAATTGCCTAATGAATAGTAGACCTATACAACCAATAATCTACCAATATAATTCTAACTGTAATGCCAATATTCAATAAATCAACATTCCAACTGTAACCCACACTAGCACTATCTAAGTTTGGTTGGTAATATACTAATTAACAACTCATTGTCTAACTATGTTGCCTCCAAACTTGTTTGTTGTTAAGAAGAGCTTGTGACAGCCCTTTCTCAGTGGAGTTTCCATCTTTGATTGGAGTAATCTCTTAACCTGGTCAAATCGTTGGTTAGATCTTATGACAGACCCCTTTTGATCCAAATTTCACCCAAGGTTGGAGAGTTGATCCTATTGTTGCATCACGTCAACAAATTACAAGTTTTGGAGGCTTTCTTGGGGTGTTTCATTATCAAATACCTCGCCTGTAAATATTGGGAGTGGTTTCAAAGCTTCATGTGATCACATACCGCTGAAAGAGATATTCGTTGCGGCCCTAAATACACTCAAGAGGAAGGCCGCATATAGGTGATGCCCTAAATGCTTCAGACTGAGCACTAAAAACCACCTAGTAACCTACTGATCTCATGTTTGGTTGAGAACAGCCTCGCTACCTCCTGTTTGTCTTTAGTGCCTCATAGGACCCCTCATAGCCTTACCTTTCCTTAACCAAGGGTTCTGAGCTTGGGTGCACCATAGACATATCACAGAGAAAAGATATTTCTACCCAGAAAAACTAATGGTGGCTAGGAATCCCACATAAAGACCTTCGTTGTCTTGAACAAGACTTATTGACCAAGAACAACCAGTGAGAATGCATTTCCCTGCTTACAAAAACGAATCATAGATGCTCCAAAATATTATGTTGCAAGAGTTGTAAAGGAGAGAGGGGTATTAGCTAGGGTGGGATCGCCTCCACCAAAACTAATCAAGAGAAGAAAGGAGTCTTAAAACTCTCAGAGATCTAGCTCAAAGAAAACCGAGATAGTCCATTCCAAATCGATGATGAGAAAATGACTCTATCTCTTTATTTATAGATTCCTCATGGGGGTCTCTCTTCGTAATTAATGTGAGGGTTTACAAGCATAACCCCCAATTCTACCTTTTCACTCCAACTACCCCAAATTTACCCAATGTTGCCCCAAAACATTGGATAATGGGTTTCCCCCTTTATCAATGACTATAGCATATGGGGATGGATAGACTACTTCGTCCTCCCTTGGGCACTTAGTCAATAGGGAACATTTTAAAGTAGTGTAGGAAAAGGGTCTAACCTCAATTTTCTTGACACCTATGTACTTAGAGAAGTGGGAAGGCTTGGCCTGATCGATATGTGTGTACATAGAACTGACATTGTTGTAAAATTAATCATTACTCATGTGTTGCAATGAAAAATTAATCATTAATAGATATTTGAATAACACCATGCTCTAAATGTTGCATACATAAGTGGCAAGCATGGCCCTTATTGTCTTTGCCATATAATCAAGTGTGTTTGAAGCCTTTAAGATATTTTTTCATGCATTCTCAAGCACATATGGGCAAACTGTTAGTTAGTATCTTCGTAGTTGCAGTGACACCATATGGATTATCAACAAGTATGGAACTTTTTTGTCTAATTACTTTGGTCTTTCTCAGCATATTAAGGACAACTTTGGCAAGTTCCTTTCTTTATGGGGAAGCCATTGTGAAAGAGATCCTTTTCATATGTATGAATATTTGTGGGACAAGAACAAAGGCAAGTGGCTGTCATGGAAAGCTCTTATCATTCTGAAAGACTTCAAGAAATTGATTGATTCTTCCACAATATATTGATGATTCCCAAAGAATGTTTTTTCAAGATAAGTAAATAATATAGATATTCTTTACTCCACTTGAAAGGATTGGAAATGGTCTCATGAGATACCATTTATGTGCACTATTGAACCAAGGAATTTTATGACAAGAACCGACAACTCATTCAGTGGAAACTCATCTCAACAGGAAGTGGAACGTTTGAGACCATGAGTCAAGGTGGCCCTAGAAGTGTCATGATATTGGAAATCCCATTCGTATTTTAAAACTGAAGTACTTAGATTGTTGGTTCTTCACAATATTTTGGTGATAAGAGATCAATTGCATTTCATTTGTCTAATGAGTGGTTATTGTATGGCATGTTGCAACTCTGAATCTATCTTTCAAGGCCATTAATATTAATTTCTGTTTTAATATTTAATTTTTTTGTTTCTTGTGTTCATTGGAATAATGCTCTATTTGGGGGCAAATGGATGGTTCGAGAAGCATGTACAACTGTGGGATGTTATCTTTCTAACAATCCCTTCCTACTTATAGAAGTGATACAGTTGGGCAACGTATGAGATGAACACTTTGTTCAATTTAGACGAAATTTCTATATTTACTATTTAGATCAAGTTTGACTATGTAATTTTTGTCTAACATTGTCATTTTTAGGTAAGATGTGGGCAGTCTTTAAGTTGGGGTCAAGGAGTGTTAACTGTTATTTCTTTTGTAGGCAAGCAACTCTTATTTGACTACCTTTTGGATCCTGGATGTAACAACTATAATTATTAATGCAATATCTGTGCCATTTCCCCTAAAATATTTTTTTACGGTGCGTATTACTTGCAGGTCTAATCCGTAGGTGTGAGAAGAGGTTAAGGGTGCGGCTGTATTTTATTTATTGTAATTATCTCTCTGTTATGGGCTGCAATAAATAGTAGCTTGTGAAGGAAGTATAGAGGGTCACGAGACCTAGTCTAGGGTCTCCTTACTTAGCCACAACCACTAAGAAGCCAATGCAATTGGATGAAAGGTTGCAGACCCTTGGATAGAAGTTGCGATCCCTGACAGAGGATTGTGATCCCTTGTTGTAGCGTATCTCTCCATGATCTTCTGTTGAACATATTTGTTGCAGGACACAGACAGAGGACCATTACTATAGCTAGTTTTTAAGTTGTTTGAGAGAATGAAGGCATGGTTAAGTCCTTCTTTCTAGGCCTCATATTCCTAGGCTTGAACGCAAGCTGTAATGGAGAAATATGGAAAATTCAGGCAGCCCTAACTAGTATTCAGAATTGCAGTCTAAGGTTAGATCTTCTATTTTGCAATTCAGTGTTGACTTTAAAATCATTGTACTCTCTCTCTCTCTTTTTTGAACATTTGCATATGAATAATAAGAAGACTTGATCAAGGGATTTCCCCAACTTGGGGTTTTTCCCTGGCTTGTGCCATATCCGTGTGTTATCTTGTCTTGGCTTGTCTTTTGCTTTGATCATCTGTGTTATTTATTTAGTTATTGTTTATATGATAATGAGCTATGTGATTGCTAATGGAATCTAAATGGCTTATGGGATAGTATATTCAGTGAAATTACTAAGTAAGAACATGCTCCAAAATTAACATGGTTTCAGAGCCAGATAAGGTCAATCCCAAGCAAGAGAAGGAATGCAACCATAAGGAATGTAATCAAGTTTCCATCAAGCAAGAGATTGTTAGAATTCCAGTTTGGGAATATGTCAGAGTTGGTCTCAATATCTCATAGGGGCTTTAAATCAAATTGTCAAACCATTATTGTAGAGTCCTCCTTCAACATTTAATGGAAACAGCCAACAAAGAGGAGAGCAGAGTCAATATTGTTTTGGGCAGTGTCTCTCATGCTAGATTAGACCACAGGTTAAGAGATAAGTATTTATGGTTTTCTGTACTTTTTTGTGTAAGGGTTTGTCTCTGTTTACAAGGTTGCTGGAAGGTGCTGCTACAGTAGTATGAGGAGAAGGATTTGAGAGGGGCGAGAGGCCTAGAAGGGACCTCCAGCCCTATCCACAATGATCTCAAGAGACAGTGCATGTAAACGAGGGTGGTTCCTTGTCCTAGAAGGAGATTCTCATTCTGCTCTAGGCCACATAGAAGGGATCGCTTATGCAACAGCTCGGAAAATTCTATTTTGAGGCCTAGATTAGGCTGCAGTCATCCTAAGGTACAGTTCAGTTAAGATCAAGTATATATTTGTATATATGAATACCTTGATGTAGAAAACACATGAATTGTAGGAGGCTTGAGGAGGAGCCTTAAAGCCCTCCAGCTATACTTTGAATGTCTAGTATAACAGCATAACGGGAAGCATAGTTGGTCATGAAAGCACAATGATTTGAAGCAGGGATCAACAAGCTTACTTTTCAAGGAAGTCTCTCAGATCTTCACTCTTGATACTGAACCTATGAAATAATTGGACGTTCGTTATATAGCTATGGTCTTGGTATGATTTTCCTATAATGTCATATGGCATATGCTTCAGTATGATTCTTTGCATTATGACATTTTGTCTTGCTTCAGTCATATATATGTTTCTCATATTACTCTACATTGGTATGGCTTCCCATATTGGAAATAATGGGTATCAACCCATTCCTATATACTCTCAACTTTGTGTATGGATGTCACTATGCAACAATTCCAATATGGTATTGCTATTACAGTAGTATAAGCTTGACCTCGATTTCATCAGCTGTATATGACTGATGTTACACTACATGAATATATGGAAGTGCATCCATCCATTCAGATATGGAATCTCTGCTCTATTCGTATGGTATATTCTCACTATCTATATTCGTTGAGTTTTGAATTGTATACAGAACAATAATATTACCCGATATATGGTGTCAGGAATCCTATTCGAGAATGATGTTGCAGCGGAGTAGTTGCAATATCCTCCATCTAAAATATCAATGCTCTCAATCACTTTGGGTTGTATTGATTGTGTTCATAGTCATGTTCCTTCAATAATGTCATCATTCATATATACAGTCACAATTTTATATTCTTTGCATCAAGCTTATTGATCCTTGTTCAATTTTGAGAAGAATCATTTTTTCACTTTGAAGACCTATAGTAGCATCATTAAAGGAATAAATTCCATAGGTATATGAAGACCAAACCTCCCTTGTGACAGAAATCAGTACAAGAATTCAGGTTGAACATTGGACATTCCATTAGCATAAGTCAAGGATGCATCAAGTAGTCTATCTTTAATGACAAGCATCAAAACCTGGAGGGAAGAAGGCAGTTCTTCTTCAGTAGTTTAAAGTGCATTAACTATTTGCCACATTCTTCTGCAATAATAATGAACATTGGAGTAAATTCAGTATATCAGATGTAGTATTTGTGGTTGAGAAGAAACTTGGGATAGTTTGAAATTTCCTTGGTCTATCTAGATATTAAGATCAGGCTAGAAGCTAGTATCCATGGCATAAGCAGACTTGGAAATCATTCCAAGACTAAATTCAGAGTAATTCCCTTGGTATCTTTAATTTCGGTTATTCTTACAATTTCAGTAATAAGGTTCTATTGATATACTACTATTGAGATCTGTCATTTGAATAGGTAGATCATGTGACAGAGTTCACCTATGTATTGTTGAGGTTTGGTATTCTAACGTGTCATCTTAAAAATAAGGAGTAGATTGATAAAAGGCTGAAGCAAGAATTAAGAGGGAGCTATATTGATGACTTTGGCACATGGACCAAAGGAATAGTGACTGGAAAAGTAGCATGTTGCAGATAGCTCTATGACTATAATTTTCGCAAGGTCACTTTCCTTATATTTTTAGAGGGAGTTATGGACAAGCCATGATGATTGGATTGTAAGGATGCAACTACTTCTGATTGATGACACTCTCGTTTGTCAACATAAGAGGGAGTTGACTTTCGAAGTCAAGATTTAAGACCTAGCCTTGATGCACTATTCCCTAAACTTAAGGATTGATGGTAAAATGGTCTGCATATATATATCTTGTGGGATACCTGATCACCACCTAATTAGACATATGTCTCGCTATGAAATTTCTCAAGTCAATTTATGGGTGAGCCCCATATATTGGACAACTGCTTATTCATATATCTCAGTGATTCTACATCATGATGTACACTACTGAAATCTAAGGTTTCATGAATATTTTGATGATAACTCAGTTGAAAATATGATGGATGGAAATAGCACATCTAAGTGTTATATACTCCAGCACTACTGCAGTCGAATGTATAAATTTAAGAAACCTCTTCAGTTGTCATTGTTGTATATTGCATAATAGGATTCAGAGAATCAAATGTTTCACATAATACCACTTTATATGGTACAACAAAGGACATTCCTATTTTATGTCATGTTTGAGTGATCTCACATTGAGCAGGATGCCTGATGGACACTTTGATTTCTAGAAAGACAAGCTTAGGCTTGTGATCTCCCTGCATAAGAGGGAGTAAGATCAGTTAAATAATTTCTTCATCAAGATAAGAAAGAAGCAGAGGATTTCTACATGATGCCAAGATCTCTGTTGGAATTTTTCTACCACTTTTTATTTATTTTTAAGGATCTAGATAAGGAGAAAGAACCCTTGAATTTCAAAGGACTAATGAAAAAACAAACAAAGACTAACAATGACAGTTATTTCGTGAACAGTTGATTGACACTTAAAATAACTAGTGACACAGCTTCATAACTTGATTCTTTCCCGATGACAAGTATTTGTGTGATCTATGAATTCAAATTGAGATCAATCACATACATGCTGGGAATTAGAAATAAAACCTACGAAAACCACACAAAAACTAAATTGTAAAGATAAACCAAAAATCTAGATGTGTGAATTTTTATACTAAGGTTTGTTTGGCGGCCTCCTGTCTAGCTGCAATGATCAAATAAAATGTACATTGTGGAATCAGGGAAGATCATGTTGATTATGGTAGCCAAAGAAAACTTTATCAAACAAGTAACTTGTCAAAGAAATTTTGTGGGGGCAGTATGCAACAACCCTTTTGATGTATATACAAAATCATCATAGCCAAAGCAGGAGGCCAATATGGAGACCCTTCATTTGTATTTACAGTAGAAAAATAGATGTAAAATATGGCCCATAAGATGCATAATAGTAAATGCAAGTCTCCAATGTGAGAAAATCCTCAAAATGAGGTGCTGCAACAATGTATTAAGACTGGAAAAGCCTTGCAACATTATTTTATTGGTCTGCAACAACTGTAGATTACAGTTTAGACATAGAGCAGATATGTGCATAACAAATCCATACACTATATCGACTCCTCTTCAGAATCCTGTTAGGGTTTTCAGCATTACACCATGTACAAGTTGTAGATCTGAGATCTAAGTCTGTAGATCTACAGAAATCTTCAGATCCAAAAAGTGGATCTGATCTGAAATGAACAATATAATGATCACCTTTAAGAGATCTCCAAAGTGAAGGGCAAACCCCCAACACTTGAAAACCAACTCTCCAAATGGTGTGCCCAAACACCCTGCAACTGCACCTACAGGAATAACATAGATTTGGAAGTAAAACTGCATTGTAGGGATGAAGCTCAAGTCATCCAATACTCTCCTCCAAATGGATTAGAAGCCTCCTCCACTGAAAAGGAGCACTAAAATGGCCTAGATATGAAAATATCTAGCCTCCACTTGATGTACCTTGCAAAGACAACCAAACCCTCAACAAGATCTGTGTTCTTGTTGAAAGAAGAAGCTTGGCCTTCAGCGAGATAGTGGACAATACAATGCAAACTCTCCCAAGAGCTACTCAATGGGAAGAGGTGGGATTCCCGACCAGGAACACCCAATGCTAAACAACATTAATTCTCATCTAAACAGCAAGAGAATGATATATGCCTAAACAGACAATATATTCATAAATATAATAATCATCAACAACCTTCTAATATTGCCATCCTCTTCCTTTTATAAGTGAAGAGCTTGCAAACCCTAAATCACTTCTAATGAGATCACTTTTTCACACAAGGAATCTCCATCTAAAACTGCGTTGTGCCTCACTGATCATTAGGGGAATTTTGAGGTCTAAAATGGGCCTCCTAAGAAAAATGTACAAAAAAATAAACTTTATAACAACCAATAGGATTCAAGATGATGATGTCAACCATGGGGGATAATTCACCATTTTTTAAATAAAAGGGTAAAAATATTAAAAAATAATAAAATAATAAAACTACTTTTTCAACTCATATTTTCAACTTATCTCCCAAAATTTTTACTCAAATTTCGAGCAGGAGTACTCGTTGGATGCTAAATTTAATTCCTCATCCAAGGAGTACCCATGTTGCATACTTTCAATGAACTCTACTACACGAAAAATGAGAAATACATAAAAAACGTGATTGTAATCACGTTTTTTTATGTATTTCTAATTTTTCGTGTAGTAGGAACCATCGAAAGTATGCAACATGGGTACTCCTTGGATGGGGAATTAAATTTCGCATCCAACGAGTACTCCCGCTCGAAATTTGAGTAAAAAATTTGGGAGATAAGTTGAAAATATGAGTTGAACAAGTAATTTTTTCCATTTTTCCCTCTAAAATTTGATGATGTCATCAAATCTTATTTGATTGTTTCCACTATTATTTTATAATTTCCTTAGGAGGCCCATTTTAGACCTCAAAATTCCCCTAATGGGCCACTCCTCCATGACAATGTTGTAGATTTGGTCAAGGTTGACGCAGTCAAAGTGTCGAGCCCCTTTCACACCTAAGGGTGCTTGATTTAGCAGCCAAGATTTATCCTTTTCACATTTTACATTGATTTATTCATTATTTAGAAGTATTATGGACCTCCTTTGTACTTTTATTCTTTAAACAAAGTGATAAAATAGAAATGAATATTCCAATTAGTTCATGAATAATTGGGAATATTACATTCCTCCCCTCCTAAATGTTTCTTTTCCTCAAGCGATTGACAAGGTGAGTGCTGCAACTCTTCTCCTCCTCCATTAGTGACACCAAAATGTGATAAGCTTCCTCAATAAGCTAAGTGTTCACTAATCCAACCCTCCATGAATTGCTCCTCCAAAGTTCTCATGAGATGTAAATAATCCATCTGATAAGGAGACAATAGCTCAAATGAAAAAAACATGGTTTTCCCAATGTTCTCCCTGAAACATGTAGCATAAGATACATGGAGAGTCTCCATCCCATAGGGCACATACATACCTCCCATCCACCCTCCATACATTCCCATAAAACTTACAAGTATATCATCCATGTATGGGATCAAAACTACATATATACAAACAATAATTTGTGCATATGGAGGTGGGTCATAGTCCCACATGTGGAACCAGCGCAGTGCATCTCCTGACTGCCTTAGATCGTGACGTGGTAAGTGGTTTCCCCACCACTTACTTGCTTCCCATGTCATCTCACCATGGCTAAAATTGTGAGATATATTTGGTTCTTTAGGAATGCATCCATCATGAAACATAATCTCCCTTTGTCCTCCAAGGGAGTGGCCATGTTTAGAAAATTTTGTGGCCCAAAGTTGGCCATGAAGCTTATAAGGTAAAATACTCCTCCTTGGAGTCATGGCCTGCATATACATGGTGAAAGAATGCAAACAATAATAAAATGAAACATCATTTACATGAGCATATTTTTCACCAAATTTTTTCCCCAAACAAATGGAGTGGTGCATAGATTTGTCCCCTTCCTCAAAAAGAGAAAGAGATGGTTGAGTTAACTCCTCCATAGAGTTATGTTGTTGCCCCATCTCCACATGGTACATGCATCTTTGAAAACACTGATGTAGTTATCCTCCAAAGCCTTTCCAAGTATAGCTCCTCATGATGATGTTGTAGAACCTCATGGAAGATGTGTGGCTAAAACAAAACTCTTCATAGGCCCTTTGTAGCAATTTCTCCTTGAGCTTGGAGGCTCTAGAAAAGAAGATCCTACCATGATAATAGATTACTCATTCTTGTACTGAATAGCCCTCTTCATGTAGTTGGTCATCAAGTATCATGCATGTATATAGATTCTTGGAGTAATCCACCAGCAACTGGGATTTCCAATATGGATCAATCTCCCATAGTGACAGTGTTGATGATCTATCAACTGAAATCTCTGTAATATGGCTGCTCTCCCCCTTAATGTCTCCCATGCCAAAGGTATATGTTGGAAGGTCATTCCTTCGATGCATCTCCTCCCACAACACAAAATCTGAAATGAGAGTGGGTAATGATGATATTAGGAGAAGATCTCCCTCCTCCTTGAGCCTACCCAAGATTTCCAGCATTGTATCATTGTCTTCCAATGCTCCCATCCCTCCTGGATCTATGCTTGGAGCATCATGTTGTGATACATCAGCCACAAAATCTGAATCAGGTGGCCTCCCAGGTATTTTTCCACTAGATAATAGTATCCCATGCAACAATCTCATGAGCATGATAGATGGGGTTGTAAGGTCCTTGCTTCCACTACGCAAATCCATCTCTGTTTTCGATGTGGAAGTCATATGTGAGGGATATGTATGCATGCCCTTGATCATTTGAGTTTCACCACTCTTCTTCTCCACCCATTCCATTTGCAAATCCTCCCAATCAGTGGTGACTTTTCCCAATGTAATCAACCATTGAACACCCAAAATCACATTGGTGTCAGGTATTTCAACCACAAAGAAGTGATCAATCAATCTATATGTCCCCATGGTGACTGATAAGGATGGTACATAATGCATGCATTGCATTGTTCTATCTCCTGGGACAAAAATAGAGAATCCCTCAAAAGCGTCAGTGGGTATTGCCCTTCTTTGCACTAGTTGGGCATCAATGAAATTGTGGGTAGCCCCATTATCAATCAAAATAGAAACCCTCTGATTCAAGATGGAATCTTGAACTCTTAAGGTCAAGTACTTACGTACTCCTCTCAAAGATGAAATAGCCCCTCCAATAGGAGAAAATGCTCCATTCCCATCTCCTGATAGTGTTGGATCTCCTCGTACAGTGTCAGCGCTGTGACCTGTTCTTGGTTCATCTTCTTCATCCTCCTCATCATCTGAGAAGACCTCTATGTAATGTGATTTTCCTGCAGTATATCTATGTCCAGGTGCCCATGATTCTTTGCAAGTGAAGCAGAGCTTCCTTCTTCTTAGATCTCTCCGAACATAATCATCAAGAGGTTTCTTGTATTAGCTCTCCTTCGAAGGAGCAACCTTTTCTTCCTTTCCCTTTGAAGAAAAAGAGGGCTCATGCTGAAAATTTTCCTTTGCTTTTGGCATGGCATCTTGAAGGTCTTTAGCCCTTTCAATAACATCATGTAGGGTAGTGGGCTTGGTAGATTTAACCAACCCATGAAGAGGTTCATCTAAACCATCAATGAACATGTACACCTTTCTTGCTACAGACAAATCAGGAACCATAACAGAAAGTCTTAAAAATTCAAAGATGTAAGTTTCTGTATTACCTTATTGTTTCAACTTTGTTAGGCTATGAATGGTGCCTTTAGATCTCTTCTATGAAATCTTTCCACTAGCCTTCTAGTGAACTCTGAATACAAAGTCACATTGGCATGACCAAATGTAGACAAGCCATGGAACCACCAGTCATGTGCTTCGCCTTCAAGGTGCAGTGCTACAATCTCAATAGCCTCCATCTCTGGAACCTTGTTCAGCTAAAAGTAGATGTCAATTTTTTCTACCCAAGATTTGGTATAACACTTAGAAGACCCATCAAAATTGGGTAAAAATAATATGCCCATAGTGTGGTTTCGATCATGATTATGAATGAATCGACCACCTCTATCATGATGCCTTGGTCTTCTATTTTCCTTTATGTGACAAACCTCTTCAAAAATAAAGTGATATTCAAATCTCTAATTTTGAGACTCATATTCTTCAAAATAGTCTTCAAGGGATTCATGCTCTTGAAACCCTTCATTTCCCACAGCTAAAAATGTAGGCATCGTAGAGTGTTGGGAAACGTGTGGCTAATGCACTAGTTGATCATTCCAGTGATGAGACAGGCAGAGCCTTCTCCAAGATGAAATCCTTTAGGGGATTCCTTGATTCTATCCATTCTCATCTCTTTGATCTCTCTAGAAAGATATTGCATGGCTCTAAGAAGGATCTTAGGAAAATCCTTACCTTCACCTTCACCTCCAGATAAAGGGGCTTTACTCTTGTCTTCATTATCATTTGTGTAATCAAACCTATTTTGTCTTCTCTTTAGATACCTCTTTTCTCGGTCAGTAATAGGACCTTCTTCTTCAGAAGACATATTGGCTCCTTAGAAAGCACAGGCTGTGCCAAGATGACGCTCTGATACCACCATAATATTCCCAAATGGGGAATACAGTAATAGAATGTAGAATGATAGAAAAATAACACAGATCATCATAGACAAATTAGGAGGCCAATATGGAGACCCTTCATTTGTATTTACAGTAGCAAAATAGATGTAAACGATGGCCCATAAGATGCATAACAGGAAATACAAGTCTCCAATGTAAGAAAATCCTCAAAATGAGGTGCTGCAACCATGTATTAAGACTAGAAATTGCCTTACATCGTTATTTTATTGGTCTGCAATAGCTGTAGATTAGACTTTAGATCTATAGTAGATAAGTGCATGAAAATTCAGATCTATAACAGGTCCATACACTATATAGGCTCCTCTTCATAATCCCCTTGGGGTTTTCAGCATTACACCACGTACAAGTTGTAGATATGAGGTCTAAATCTAGAGATCTACAAAAATATTTAGATCTCAAAAGTGGATTTGATTTTATATGAAAAATAGAATGATCACCTCTAAGATATATCCAAAGTGAAGGATAGATACCCAACACTTGAAAACCAACTCTCCAAATGGTGTGCCCAAACACCCTGCAACTTCACCTACATGAATAACGCAAATATAAGTAAAACTATGTTGTAGGGATCAAAATGTGGTTGGCCACATGCCAAGATCAGCAAAATGAATCTCAAGTCATCCAATACTCTCCTCCCAATGGATTAGAAGCATCCTCCATTGAAAAGGAGCGTTGAAATGGCCTAGATCTGAAAAGATCTAGCCTCCACTTGTTGCAGCTTGCAAAGAAAACCAAACCCTCAATGAAATTTTCGTTTTAGTTGAAAGAAGTGGGAAGAGGTGGCATTCCCGAGAGCTAATCAATGGGAAGAGGTGGGATTCCCGACCAGGAACACCCAATGCTAAAAAACATTAGTTCTAAGCTAAACAACAAGAGAATGATATATGTATAAACAACATATATATTTAGAAATATAATAATCATGAACAACCTTCTAATGCTGCCATCCTCTTCCTTCTATAAGTTAAGAGATTGCAAACCCTAAATCACTTCCAATGAGATCACTTCTTTCACACAAGGCATCTCCATCTAAAATTGCATTGTGACTCATTGATGGCCACTCCTCCATGACAGCGTTGTAGATTTGGTCAAGGTTGACCCAGTCAAAATGACCAGCCCCTTTCACACCTAAGGGTGCTTGATTTATCCAGGTCAACCTATACTTTTGAGCTAAGTCGACTAGAAAAATATTTCATATATCTTCATTCCTATGGAGTTAGAGGGAGTGAAATATAATATTGGAAATGTATGAAAATAATATTTTCAACTATATATCTTATGATCCCATTGATCTAGGTCTTTAAATTAAAAAGGACTTCAGAATTAGGGTATCCAAAATGGAGATCAAAAGCCCAAAATCAATATTTTTGATAATCTCCATCTTGTCATTTTTATCATAGATATTTGTGGTCTCCCCCTATGTTTGACATAAATGGAAACAATATTTCAAATAATATCTCACTTTTTCATTGAAGACAACCCTTAGTCAAAATTTCAAAAATATTTTAGCACTTCCTCTATCTATAACATTCTTCGTGTCTCCAATTCTTCCTCTATATGCAACCTCTACCCCTTTGATATAAATGGAAAAGGGATGATCCCCCTGACCTTTTTCTTCCATCTACTGATACTATTAAGTGGGTATCATTGCAAGCTTCTATTTATGATATTCAAATGCTTCTCTGGGAAGACATCTGGTAAAAGCATTTGCAACATGTTCCTTGGTCAAAATGTACTCTACATTGAAACTTTGTTCAACTACTTATTCTATCAGGAAGTTGTATTTAATGGGCATGTGATTCATATTTTAGTGCATAACATGATTCTTTGAAATTTTGATTTCACTTGTGTTGTTGTATTTGATTCAGATTGGCTTATCATGTTCCACATTGATGCCCTTTAGTGTCTACTTGATTTATAGAATGTGTGTGCAACATGATGCTACTACAATATATTTATATTCAATTATGGATAGAGATATTGAAGTTTGTTTCTTTCTCAACCATGATAATGGATGATTTATTATAGAAACTTCTCTTCCAATTATACTTTTAACAATGTTACCAAGTTATAGCAAAAAATCCAAGATGACTTGATCACTCCATAAATAACATTTTCATCCACCTTTAAAAACCCAAGAGTATTCCCCATATTCTCTTGCACACCTCAAATATATTCTCTTGGATGATATTCAAATGATCTCCTATATCCTTTATTTATAGAGTTTATATGTTTACTTATAGGGCCAAATTTGAAAACTAGATAGGCAAATCATACAAAATATTTCATATTTCCCCATTCCTATGGAGTTAGAGGGAGTGCAATATACTATTAAAAAGGCCTCATAATATTATATTCAGCCACATATATTTTTCCCCCATTTTATCTAGGTATTTATATTGAAAATATCTTCAAAGATAGGGTATCATAACTAGGCATCAAAATCCAAAATACGATATTTTCAATAATCTCCATCTTGTAATGTTTATCATGGACATATGTAGTATCCCACTATATTTGAAATAAACAAAAAAATTATTTAAAATAACCTCCCACTTTTTCATTGATGACAACCCTTATTCAATTCTTCAACAATAATTTAGTACTCCCTATGTCAAAGATTCTTTTTGTGTGTGCAATTCTTCCTCTATCTACAACTTCTTCCCCTTTAACGTAAATTACAAATGGATCTTCCCTTTATTTTTTTTCTTCTATTTACTCGTGTCATAAGGGGGGTATCATTCCAAGCCTTTATCTAATATATTCAAATATTCCTCTGGGAAGAAGTTTTGTAAAAATATTTACAACATGTTCCTTGGTCACAATGTATTATAGATCGACACTATGCTCAACTACTCGTTCTCTTAGGAAGTTGTATCTGATGGGAATATGCACCATATTTTAGTGCATAACATGATTATTTGAAACGTTGATTTCACTTTTGTTATTTTAGTTGACTAATATTAGGTAATCAAATTTTTTGTTTTGGATTTGATGCAATGGTGGACCAAATACCTTTATTATTTGGTAGCCTTGTTGCTACCTGCAAGAGATCTCGCAATAAAATTGTTAGAATGAAATACAAAAACAAACATAAAATGTAGCTAAAACTAATATACAAAACACAAACTTATGAATAATATGAAAGAAATAAACATAAGAGAGTGGGAAGCAAAACCATCTTTATTAGAATATGTAAAGAGATACAATACTCATCCTAGAGACATTAAAGGGAGTATGGTGAAAAATTTTTCTGTAAAAATTTCCTAAAGAAGGGTCCATCTCCTCTATCCTATGCAAGAAAATTCTCTCCTCAAAGAAGCCATATGAATGCTCGCAAAGATGAAATCCATATATATGCAAAGCTTACTACCTTAGCAATTTTGGAAACATAACTTTGGAAAAACTTCTTTTTTCTTCTTAGCTCTCATTTTGTTGGTATATATAGGCCCAATTCCAATTCTTGTCTCCCCATAAATTATTTATAAGAATATGATTAGTAGGAGACAATAATAGTCCTTTGGGGCTCCTTAATTCAAATCCAAGAGTAGAATGGTTCAAGACTATGCCATTAAGGATTTTCATTTTAATAGAAGTTGTCTCATTCAATGTGAAGTGGTCACCGAAGCTACTGAGTTGTCACTTTGTGAATCAGTGGATATCAAAGAAAAGATGACAGTGATTTGTGTAAAAATTAGTATATCTCCTTTCTGCAGTAATGAAACCAAAATTTGGGTGCAGGCTAAAATTTTGGAGGGTGTTTTCATCCTCATCCTAAGAACGAACTTCTACAACATATTGTGTATGCCATTTTGCAAAATGTTTTCTAACTACAAGTTAAAACATATATTCCATGTTGACATATTTCAAACAAATTTAGATGAACTGTTGGAACACCTAATCCTACATGGGTAGGTGTGGAATATGAAAAGTCACAATTGAGTCCAAGTGACCTTGGAATATGAAACCAAGAGTCACACCATTGTACTATAAATGTACATCTTTGTATAATGGAAAATAAGAAAGCTTCACGCTTATCTTTCATTGTGTGTTGTTTCTTTTGTGTGTGCATTCTTCTTCCTCATACACCATGTGTGTACTTCAACATGGTGTTTAACATGGTATCAGAGCGGGCGATTGCTGGCCCTGCTCCACTTTGAGTGAGCCATTTGTGTTTATGGCCTATGCATATCTGCAAAAATTGTTGGTTTTTTTGCAGCACTCAAGTGTTTGTAGCAGTGTTTTTTTGCCGCATTCAGAAGAAAGAGCAGCATTCAAAAATTGGTTTGAAGGAGGAGTAGCATTCAGAAATTGGCAACACTGTTTTGAAGAAGAGCAGCAGGTGTTGAAGAAGCCCATCTGAAGGTTTTCATTCTCATTTTTCCTGCAATTTCTATTAATTTCTGCATTGAAGAGTTGCTGGAAAACACTGTTTAAAGAGAGTTTCTGGCTTTCTGGCTTTTTAATGGAAGAGATTTCTGAGTATTGTTAAATTCTGCATTTCTCTGCTGCTGGAAAAATCATTTTTGCAAGTTTACTACTGTGTATCTAGAAAAATCTGCTGTGTATTTGAAAAGAGAAAAATTCTGCTGCTGAGTTTCACTGTCTAAAAAATGCTCTGCAATTCTCTGAGAAATTTCCGAAGTTGTTACCTACAGTGTATCTGTCCAACTCCTCTCTGCTATGTTTTAAAAAATAAAAATAAAATAAAAATAAAATAATAAAAAAAATTTAGTTCCTGGCCTTTCGGCCTTCCCCACATCTCTGCATCGACCTCACTCCTCCCACTCTACGCGGCTTCAGCTCCCTCAACAATCTGCGCTCAACCCACTGCCGCTGCCTACCCTTCACTGCATTTTTGTTACACCTCTCTGCATATCCCTACGCTCTCTCTTAACTCACGCCGAGTTAACTACATTACTCTTCCATACGCTCCAGTTTTTTGTTTAATTTTTTAACTCTGCTCAACATATTACAACCTACAACTCTGGCCCCTCTCCACGCGCCCCCTCACCTCTCTCATTTCAAAACAACCACACTTCTTAAACCCGCCCTCCTACGCGGCTCTCCTAACCTGCTATCACACATCTAAACCGTAGCTCTACGCCTACCCCATTAGCACCATACCCCGTGCGTCCATCCGATCCTATCCCATGCCCTACTCCATACAACGCTCCTCCACATAGCGTTGCACTCCTTATCGCCACACTCCTGCTAGACGCTCGAGCTACGCCCCGCCACCTGCGTTTTGCATCACGCTCATAAACTCCCTCTCCCCAAGCCTTACGGCCCTCAACTTCAAACCCTTATCACTCCATCTACGCCTCTCACCTGCGCGCATACCTTCACCTCCACTGCAATACGCTCCCCTCAAGCTTGCTGCTCACTGCTACCCGCGCTCTCCCACACCTGGGCGTTCACACTCATCTACCAAACTCCGGCTTACACCTGCGCAAATACCTCTTCACCTTCTGCGCACCATTTCTCCCTACACTCCCATGCGTTCCATCTCCCACTGCAAAAACGCCCTCTCCCTCTCAGCTCGGCTTTCAAAAGCGTTTTAAAATTTTTAAATCTTGTTTAATATTCACCTCCCACTTTTAAAAATCGATTTTTTAAAAAATTTTAATGCGCCTCCCATTTCATGACTCTCCATCCTTTTAAATTAATTTCCCTCCCTTTTAAATTTTTTAATTCCTCTCCCTTTTTTAAAACTCCCTTCCCACTATTTCACTTCGTTCCCACATTCAATTTTTAATCCCATTTCACTTTAATCCCATTTTAATATTTCCCTCCCCTCCCATTTCATATAATAAATTCCCCTCCTTTTAAATTAACTATTTATTCCAATTTTTTTAATTAATTTTTAATTAATTAAAAAAAAAAAAAAAAAAAACAGCAGAGAGAGAGAGGAAGGACATTGAAGAAGAAGAAGAGAGAGTTATGAATAGCAGAAAATGGAAAATGGCATATGAGGAGCACATGAATTGAAATTTGCAGATTTACATTCTATGATTTGTGGCATTGACATGAGAGTGATTTTTTGAAGAAATTTACAAGTGAAGACAGTTTGTTATCATTCCAAAACAGCTCCTTGAAGAAGAATTCAGCTGCCATAAAAAGATTCTTGCACAAGTGTTTTCAGCTACACATTTACAAATATTTTGCAGAGATATGTATTGAGCTAACATTGTATTTTGAGTGGAATTTGTAGCTCATTCATAGTTGGAATCAGTGTATTTGAGTTGTTGATGTAAGTCATTGTTGATTGCCCTCCATCATTTGAGGAGCAGCTTTTGTACTTTGAGATTTCCATAGTTGGAAATTCTTTTGAGTCATTTGAATTGTTGTTGCATCACATTGTAAACGGGTGCATTTTCGGTTGAACCCGACACCCTTTCATTTTTTAGCCTAAGTTGTTGAAAATGGCCAAAATCAATGAGGCATTAATGTTGTTGAATGACCTCATTCATTCAAATGTTGATGATGTGATAAAAATGAGCAAGGATGCTCTATGTAAGATTCAGAGTTGTTTTCTAGATGCACATGAAAAGATTGAGTTTTTGCAGTTGGAATCTCAGCTCCAACAAGACGAACTTCAGCAAAAGAGTCACCATTCTGAACTTGTTCCTGTTCAGAAGATTGTGAAGGACTCTCATCAGAAGAAAGAAGATAAAGATGCAGTTGATTCCCATTTAGTTCCTTGTACAAGAGCAGATTTACATGCAGATGCAGCAGCCCAACCTGCACTTCCTAAGCCCATCATTAGACCTTGGGAAGAGCTTGTCCACAACAAGCACCGCACTGGTCTTGGATATGACAAGGATGTGTCCTTTCATATTCCAGACTACACTAAGCCCATCATATTTCAGAGTGCCGGATTCATGTATGGCAGTTCACCTGCAGCTGTTCCAGATCCTGTTCCACTTCCACATCAGATTGAGAAATGCCAACACTGTGATCGAGTTGGCCATTTGAAAGATCACTGTTTTGATCTTCATCCATGCAAGCACTGTGGTCGGCACACCCATTCTTCAGACAGATGCTTCAGACACAAGCCTCCTGCAAGAACCAAGATTCATCTTGGATGGATCGCTTCTTGGCAATGGGCATCAGCAACCAAGAAGATGTTTACGACACATGTTAGAACTTGTTCACGGATATTGAGAAAACTTGCAGTTGAGTTTTCGCCATCATCTCACCTTGTCCCTGACAGGGGGGGAAATAGTGGTCATGTACAAGCTTCGACATCAGATCAAGCGAGCCTGAGCCACAATCTCTCATTCCATGTTCAGAGTTGTAGCTTGCAGTTCAAGCGAGCCCGAGCCACAATTCATCATTCCGGATTCAGAGATGTAGCCAGAGATACGGATGCCCATGAGCATACCTTTGGTTGGTGGATAACCTAAAACCATCATCTTTGGTTGGTGGATAACCTAAAACCATCATTTTTGGTTGGTGGATAACCTAAAACCATCATCTTTGGTTGGTGGACAACCTAAAACCACCACAGGTAGTAGACCTCCCTTCTTTTAGGTCGAAGGTCTCCTTTTTTTATGAGGGACAATTCCTCTAGCAGAAGCCTTCAGCTTCTTGCCAGTTTTGGAAGAGTTCCGGGAACTGCAACATGTATTGCGTTCCAGTGTTTGTGGTCATCCTAAAACCACCTCTTTTTTTCCAACATTTCAGAGAGTTGATTCAGCCCAAGTGCTGCCATGTATACTTTGCAGATTTGTATTACAACTCTTTTCTTGGACTCACACATACCCCTTCGGATTAAGGGGGGATGTTGGAACACCTAATCCTACATGGGCAGGTGTGGAATATGAAAAGTCACAATGGAGTCCAAGTGACCTTGGAATATGAAACCAAGAGTCACACCATTGTACTATAAATGTACATCTTTGTATAATGGAAAATAAGAAAGCCTCACGCTTATCTTTCATTGTGTGTTGTTTCTTTTGTGTGTGCATTCTTCTTCCTCATACACCATGTGTGTACTTCAACATGGTGTTTAACATGAACCAAAGTATAGAATTTATATCACAATTACATAGAGATATTTCCTTGTTCTCCTTATTATTTCACAATATGAAACATCTTATAAAAAAAATTATAGTGGAAATTCCAAACTGACTTGTTTGAAGCATATTTAAAGAGAATTGAAGAACCCAAAATATCTTAGAGCATATCTCTAAAAGTATACTAAAACAATTATCAAATATTTTACCACAAGTACATAAATATCTCACCTTTATCCATTTAGAATTTCATAGTTTGGAATATCCCAAAAGAAAATTTATAGCAAAATTTCCAAGATGACTCGTGTGCTCCATAAATCAAAGTTTCCTACACCTTTAAAACACCAAGAGTATTGCCCATATTCTCTTGCAAATTTAAAATATATTTTCTCTTAGATTATGTTCTAATGAACTAATATATCCTTTATTTATAGCATTTACAAAATCACTTATAGGACCAACTTGAAAAACAATCTAGGTCAACCTATACTTTCGAGCTCTGTCGACTAGAAAAATATTTCATATATCTTGATCCCTATGGAGTTAGAGGGAGTGCAATATAATATTAGAAAGGAATAAAAATAATATTTCAACCATATATCTTATGATCCCATTTGATCTATGACTTTAAAGTAAAAAGGCCTTCAAAAGTAGGGTATCCAAAATGAAGATCAAAAGCCCAAAATCAATATTTTTTATAATCTCTATCTTGTCATTTTTATCATAGATATTTGTGGTCTCCACCTATATCTGACATAAATGGAAACAATATTTCAAATAATATCCCACTTTGTCATTGAAGACAACCCTTAGTCAAAATTTCAACAATATTTTAGCACTCCCTCTATCTATAGCATTCTTTGTGTGTGTAATTCTTCCTCTATTATATGCAACTTCTCCCCCTTTGAAATAAATGGAAAAGGGATGAGCCCCCTGACCTTTTGCTTCCATTTATTGATACTCTCGGGTGGGTATCATTCCAAGCTTCTATCTATGATATTCAAATGCTTCTATGGGAAGAAGTTTGCTAAAATCATTTGCAACATGTTCTGTGGTCGCAACGTACTCTAGATTGAAACTTTATTAAACTACATATTCTATCAGGAAGTTGTATTTAATGGGAATATGATTCATATTATAGTGCATAACATGATTCTTTGAAATTTTGATTTCACTTATGTTGTTGTATTCATTTTCCACATTGATGTCCTTTAGTGTCTACTTCATTTAGAGAATGTGTGTGCAACATGATGCTACTAAAATATATTTATATTCAATTATGGATAGATATATTGATTTTTATTTCTCTCTCAACCATGCTAATGGATGATTTCTTATAAAAAATTCTCTTCCAATTATACTTTTAACAATGTTACCAAGTTATAGAAAAAAATCCATTATGACTTGATCACTCCATAAATAACATTTTCCTCCACCTTTAAAAACCCAAGAGTATTCCCCATCTTCTCTTGCACACCTCAAATATCTTCTCTTGCATTACATTCAAATGATCTCATATATCCTTTATTGATAGAATTTATATGTTTACTTATAGGGCCAAATTTGAAAAGTAGTTAGGCCAATCATACAAAATATTTCATATTTCCCCATTCCTATGGAGTTAGAGGAAGTGCAATATATTATTGAAAAGGACACATAATAGTATATTCAACCACATATATTTTTCCCCCATTTTATCTAGGTATTTATATTGAAAATAACTTCAAAGATAGGGTATCATAACTAGGCATCAAAATAAAAAATTCAATATTTTCAATAATATCCATCTTGTAATGTTTATCATGGACATATGTAGCATCCCACTATATTTGAAATAAATGAAAACAATATTTCAAATAACTTCCCACTTTTTCATTGATCTCAACCCTTATTCAATTCTTCAACAAAAATTTAGTACTCCCTATGTCGAATATTCTCTTTCTATGTGCAATTCTTCCTCTATCTACAACTTGTTCCTCTTTAACATAAATTACAAAGGGACTTTTTTTCTTCCATTTACTCATGACATGAGCGGGGTTTCATTCGAAGCCTCTATCTATGATATTAAAATGTTTCTCTCGGAAGAAGTTTGGTTAAATTATTTGCAACATGTTTCTTGGTCACAATGAATTATAGATCGACACTATGCTCAGCTACACGTTCTTTTAGGAATTTGTATTTGATGGGAATATGCATCATATTTTAGTGCATAACATAATTATTTGAAACGTTGATTTCACTTGTGTTATTGTAGTTGACTAGGATTAGGTAATCATATTTTTAGTTTTGGATTTTATGCAATAGTGGACCAAATCCCTTTATTCTATGGTAGCCTTGTTGCTACCTGCAAGAGAGCCCAAAATAAAATGGTTAGAATGAAACAAAAACTTATGAAGAATATGAAATAAATAAGCATAAGAGAGAGGGAAGAAAAATCCTCCTTATTAGATGATGTAAAGAGATACAATACTCATCCTAGAGACATTAACGGGAGTATGGTGAGAAATGGTGCTCTAAAAATTTCCTAAAGAAAGGTCCATCTCCTCTACATCCTATGCAAGAAAATTCTCTCCTCAAAGAAGTCATACGAAAGCTCTCAATGATGAAATCCATATATATGAAAAGCTTGCTACCTTAGAAATTTTGGAAACGTAACTTTGGAAAAGCTTTGTTTTCTTCTTAGCTCTCATTTTGTTGGTATATATAGGCCCAATTCCAATCCTTGGCTCCCCCTAACTCATTTATGAGAATAGGATTGGTGGGAGACAAGAAGAGTCCTTTGGGGGCTCCTTAATTCAAATCCAAGAGTAGAATGGATCAAGACTATGCCATCAAGTTTTCCTTTCAGTAGAAGTTTTCTCATTCAAAGTGAAGTGGTCACCCGAGCTACTGAGTTGTCACTTTGTGAATCAATGGATATCAAGGAAAAGACGACAGTGATTTGTGTAAAAACTACTATAGCGCCTTTCTACGGTTTGATTTTTTAAATGAACCTTAAGGACACTTGGTTTTTGTTGCTACATGATTTTTTCCATTTTCACTAGTACACTAAGTATACATGTAATTTTTTGATGTTGCGGATATCTTGATGCATACGATTCAGTGCTTTTTTTCTTACTGCTAACAATTTCCCCCTGATTTTTGAGGTTAGGAGAAAACGTATAGCTGAAATTCGTCATGTTTTCTATGACTTATGGTACTTGGGAGAGAGATAATTTCTTATTCAGACAGAGTTGAGTGGATCCATCAAATGAGATGATAAAATGTAGCGCTGATAAAGGGTATATACAAAAATATCTATATCATGCAAGCATGTCCCATGCTAATGACCATTACTTTGACTCAAATGATTACAAATTCAAACGATGAATTCTGTCAAAATATGTTGAAGAAATCATCTGTTGTATATGGAAGTAGATCATTGCTTTACTCGTGGGGGTGTCTCTTAGAAATGGATGTTGTATGTGCCCCCATGCATGAGGCATTTTTGCAGAGAAATGTAACTCGCGAAGGAGGTGCCAACTTGATGCATGGGTCTTTGACCAAATGAGAGAATTGCAACTATGAGTAGAGATAGTGTCGCTATTGGCGTTTAATGATGAAGAAATGGCTAGGCCTTGAGTCAAGGGACTAGATACTAGAGGTTGAACCTGATGGAGTGGCCACTTTAAAAGGAGCATAGGCAAGAGAAGAAAAAGTTGGTGAAGTCACAAGAAGAGGTGAAGATGGTGATAGCACTAATGGGGATTGAATCAACCAAGATTTGGGAGCTCCTCAATGGGGGGAGTTTTTGAGTGTCGTGTGGGAGAAGTTGGGCTCATCAATCCCTATAGAAGAAAAAGTAGCGAAATGTATTGAATCCATGCATGTTATCTAAAAGTAGTCATTATGAAAGGGCACTAATAAATCTTTTCCCTTCCTAAGAAATGACGTCAAGAGTTATGTCAAAGAAGATGACTCACTCAGTGGTTGTGAAGGAGAGGGGAGAGAAGGATTGATATATATATATATATATATATATATATGTATGTATTTTTTCAAGGTCATCTTTCGAGGATTACGAATTCTTTTTTCTTATTCAAACATTCCATTTCATGTAATGACAAGGAGGCCACTCCAAATATGTTCATTTTGGTGACGAAACACCGACCATTTCAACCATCTAGTGTTTGGTTGCAGTTTTATTTATGTTCGTACTCAATAACATCTATTTTTTTGCATCGAGCATGTCATTTGAGTATACATCTATCAATTGGTAATGAAATTCAAGTGTGTAAATTACTACGTGATTTGTGCCACCATGTCTTTATTGAAAGAGGTGTTTGACGTTTTCCAAAAGAAACACCAACCGATCGTAATTAGTGCACATGCAAAACCACATGGTCGCAATTATGAGGTGGGGACATTTTGTTATGTCTTCAAGTTGATCAAGTGTAAAATTTCAAGCTTTCTTTTAAATTCATCACCATAAGTGTCCAGGTGCTTCACTCGCATGAACGATTAACAAATATTAAGCATCATGCACTAAGTCAATGATTGGGTCACTACTTTTTCATCTTTTCTATTTGGAGTCACTTTATTCTCATCCACAAATAAGATGTAAATATAGAAAGCCAATCAATGGGTTAGTGCATAGTGCTTAATATTTATTGTGTTAACTAAACATTCTACATTTTGGACATTTTAGCCCAAATCTTGCAAAATGTTTTTGGGAAAATTTTAATTTCTGTTGTTTAAAATGGGTTTTTGAATACATATATGGTTGTATATCTTTATTTATAATATGTTTTTATCAGATATTTAAGCTACGTGTAATAACAAATGTGGAGATATCAAATAGAAATTAGAAAAGCGAACATATTGCAGAGATTACACACAAATAATTTTTATGTTACTACTTGGAAACCAAAATACATCATAGACATATAGTGCATATGAGATCCAAAAACTAATCTACAACCAATATAAAATAGTAAAAGTATAAATTATGAAATAAGAGAATATTATTGAGAAAATTTCTCAACAAACTCCAACAACCAATAAACACAAATTTCCAATATACTATTGTAAGCTTTAATTCTAAGTACCTCTGTTAACACTTACATTACAAACTTTTTAAAATAACAAAAATAAATTAAATCACAAATTACAGTTCACATATAAGCAGCATTTATCTGATATAATCTCCGTACCAGATGGTAAATTTAAATCGTATTGTCCCTCCATTCCTTAATTTATAAATCTCTAATTCCTTAAGGAGCTAGATATACATTATTGATTATCACGATGCACCCATCTGTGATTTGTTAGGGTTCCAATTTTGGATGAGCCGATCGGTAATTTCATTGGAATCAAGCGTTTGCATTTTTTTATCATCCATATGCTCATAACGTTTTAATTAAGTCATAGCCCCATCCTTGTTCAATTATATGTCATTGCATGACTTGGCGGGATTGATAGATTGTGTAATAAAAAGTCATTCACAATTATTGCTCTATTAATTTAGAGGAAAATCTCCACATAAATAAATATTTTACTATATATATATATATTTGATGAATGGAAAAATATATATGTGTGTTGAATGGAAAAGTCGTTGAGTAGTTTATGTGAATGGTCGAAATTCAAACTGAGCACAAAACCCTAAGTTATATTCATGCATAGCCAAGCTTGAAGCTGAAGCAAATAAGGAATAATTATTATATATCAAAAAAATGTATCATATTGAGATATTATACAATAAATAATGCCCAAAAAATATGGGGTTTATCGACACTCTAAGCCTACAAAAGAATATGAAACAGAAAAAAGAATATCGTGCTCAGCAGCCATAGCACAAAATGGCTCAAACGATAACCAGCAGCAGCCATAGCTCGAAATGACATGAATGTATCCCATCACAATACATCTGTAACTCCTTGAAGAATATTGAATGACTATTAAACACGCATGGGGGTAGGCTTAAAGAAGGAAGGCAGCTCCTCCAACCAGAGCGGCCCCAAAGATGGCCATCTTCCCTAACCTGGCGGTAGAGAGAGCCCCGCTGCTAGCGTTCGGTGGCGAAGCGGTGTCTGGGCCTTGAGCCGAGGGGCCAGAAGCTACACTTTGAGAAGTGGGAGAGGAGGCTGAGCTTGGCGGGGTGGCCACTATTGAAGGAGGAGAGACGGGAGAAGAAACAGTTGGGGAAGTCGCAGGAGCAGAGACGGGAGAAGAAACAGTTGGAGAAGTCGCCGGAGGAGGCGAAGCCGGTGATGGCGCTGCTGGGGATTGAACCGGCGGCGCCTTGGGAGCTGCTGCAATAGGGGACGGTGCTGGTGCCCGTGCGGGAGAAGCTGAGCTTATCAATCCGAACACGAAAAGGAAGCAGAAAAGCGTATTGAATCCAGCCATATTTGTAAAAGTAGCTGTTCTGAAAGGATACTTGTGCACGGAAAGTGGATGGAGTCGATCTATTCGCTTCCTCAGAAATGAAGTGATACTAGTGCAAATTTGTGAGTCGCTTCCTCAGAAATGAAGTGAAGAATGTCGAAGAAGATAACTGAGAGAGAGAGAGAGAGTGGTTGTGAAATAGAGGGGAGAGCATGATATATATATAAGTATTGCGTCGAGGTCGGCTTCCGGGAACGAGGGATTTATTTTTCTTAGTCAAAACCTCTTCGTTTCGGGGTATGTCCAAGAGAGAGAGGGGAGAGCATTTTTATCCGCGTTGTTGGAACCGACCATTTCATCTGAGCGTACATCTGTCCACTGGCGTGTAAATTAAGATGTGCTTCGTGCCACACGTCTTTGTTGAAAGTGACGTTAGACTTTTTCCAAAAGCAACGCGGGGTTCAAGGAAGCAACCATCGTGTTACAATAGACGATCGGGTAAACGGCCATGGAGAGAATGTTTCTTGCTCTGGGAAATACTGATGCACATGCACAATGGCATGGTCCCACTGATGAGGTGGGAACATCTTGGTACATCTTGAAATTTATCAGCTTTACAATTCCAACCTTTCGTTTGAAGTCTAAGTATCCACACGTTTAAAGTTCCACCAACATGAAAGGTTGTGGAATACATTTAAATTCTTTGGGCTGATTTTTTTTGTTTATTACCTAGAGAATTTTAATACAAATTTTATAAAGTTATAATTTTCTCATAATTAATAGGAATATTGACTAAATCGATTTTATTTTATTTTTAAATTTATTTACAAATGAGTTTGATCAAATTAGAGTTTAAACTCTCAAGACATATTATAACATTGGATTATTTGAGACAACAATTTACGCGACATACTTTTTGTATGGAATTTCCAACCAAAAAAAATAAGCTCCTACATAGAAAGCCATTTATTCTTTTCGATTTCTGAAATACCACATCAAATCTATTAATATCAATATGATTTTAAGAGTGCCATAGCATATTGTCTTATCTAATTCTAATACGATATTGCTCCTCATGAAATTTGTTATCCTATCTAGTACCCCACAAAAATGATGGGTAATAGGGCCTTATGTTCAGTGAGGGGAGTATTCTTCCTCAAGAAAAGGGGCACACAAGCTGGAAATACAAGCTAAAAACCAACCGCTTCACTTATTTTTGAGCATGCCTAAAACATTTTGTTAACATATATTACAATAGTAGTTGAAAATATGCATATATTATACCGAGATCAACCATGAAATACACCAAGATCTTATTACAAGAATTGAGAAAACTACACCTAGAGACCATTTGAAATGATAGTTTCTTCTGAAAATAGAACAGAAGGACCAAGCAAGAGTAGTAGTAAACACTTGATGATGATATCCAAAGGGATTTTCATAAAGAAATGGGAATTTCCCAACCTCAAGGGTGTACTTAGACCATCTACCAACTATGTCCCATTGTGTTTTTGAGAATCCTAGTGAGTAAGCTAGAGTGACTGAGAATCTAGCTCATTTTACTTACAAGGGGAGAATCAATTGTTTTTATTGGGATCTTATGAAAATTTTTAAAATCTTGATATGAACATCACCTTCCTACTTTGAGCATCCATTTTTTGGTCCTTTCCCACGAAACACCTTCAATTGAAAACCTTCTAGGTTCAGTGGTACGCCGGTACTCACTTTCAAAAAATATCACATCAACAACAAAATAAACACATTTCAAGTACAATTAAATGTTCACTTCCTTGTCCAAATTTTTTTTTTTCTAGACCTGCCAATAATGATATATATGCACTTAGACTATACTTAACTAATTACTATGCTTTTGCTTGCACTAAGAAAACGAAAAAAAGTCACCTCATTTGGACTGAAACCTACATGCCCTCATATAGAGCGCCCAAGCTTACAAATTATTTAAAAGTACTTACAAAGGTGGTTTGAACCATATCCACATGTGTTATATGCCTTTTCGAAAGAAAATTAATTTTAAGGCCTTTTAACCCTCACTATTTTGTACATATCCCACAATCAATATATTGCATGAAACAATATCAGGTGTAAGAATTTATGTTCAAACAACTTGTGAGTGCTTCTTGTTAGAGTCGGTCTTTACACCCATCTGTCAGAGATCATTTCTCTTTGTTGCATCTCATTTTTAGATGTCTCATTCCATTTACTCAGTTGCATTCCGCTAGGGGCATGCCATTATCTGACGGAAGGACCTTGTTATTCATTCCCCTCATGCCTTATCCTGTTGGCTTAGGTCTGTTTGTTGAATCAATTTTAAGGTCATTTATAGTCCTGTTTGATGTCTAGGTCAGCAAAGAGTTGTTTTAGTCATCAAGTCAAAGGGTTCGCAAATTTGGTTTTCAAAAGTGTCCAATAGTGTCAGCAGGCCAGAGGAAGGTTCAAAATATGTTTTTATTTCGAAAATTTCATTGTCATACTGACTGATCATGACTTTTCTTCAAAACCCTGTTTTGAAGAAAAAGTCGTCTCTTCGTCTTTTGAAATAATTGCCATGTAATTTTTCAAAGTTTTTCAGTCATGAAATGTTTCAGGCGCCGCCCTGATCCTTTTCCGGATTCAACATCAGTTATCCCTGCAAAAATAGCCAAAGGAACCATCATTTAAGTCAGAAAGTCAGATGGAAATGAAAAACAGAGTTCACATTTGAAAAGTTCAAAGTGCCAAAGTTCTACATTATTGGAAAAGAATTTGCCATATGAAATCAAAATCAAAAGCCCATGTCATAAAGATATTTTTTGTGTCTTCATATATCTTTCTCATACCAAGAGTTACGCAAGGGGTCAAAGTCTGCAACAATGGTAAGTGTGCTATTTTAAACCGAAAATCAAAGTTCAGGTCATAGTAAATATTTTCATTGTTGCATGCAAGAATCATTAGTTAAGCCAAGAGGAAAATCGTGAAGGGTGAAAACAGAGTTTTGGAGCCGGACTGTGGGTGAGTTAGGCTGCGCGACGCATTGGGTAAGCGCGCGACGCACACAGGCTACGCGACGCATTGGGTGGTTCACCACAGTGCATTTTTTCTCTGGCGCGGCGCATTGACCTGAGACCGGATTTTTTTGCCAATTTTCTCAAATATCAAATTTGCTCTGTTACTTCGTGTTGATGAAGATGTGCAGAATTTGGGTAATGTGATAGGTCTTATTGATAAGAGTGATACTTTGGTAAAAGTTTTGAGAGACCTTAAATCTGCGCAACATGATTTGGTGAATTTGTAAGTAGAACTGCAGGTCGACAGGATGATAACAGCGTGATACGTCTCACCCATAGTTTCAGCACCAATTTTCAGAATTGTTGTTTAAAACAGCCAGCGATTATGGAGCCTTAATTACAGCAATTACGGATTTCCAACAGAGTTAGAGTTTTAAGGATCCACTATCTGTCTTGGGAAATGCTGCGACCCATTCTAGTTGCCTTAGCATCTTGCACACGCTATTTTGAAACCATATCTGCAATGAGAGAATCAAATTCTGAACTTCACAGGCTACGTGTTGGTTCATCATCTCCAGTCACACCATCAAAAGATCCATCATGAATGTCAGATCAAGCAGATTCAGAATGTGTAACTCCTCCTTCATGGAGTGCAAATTTCAGTATGGATGAATCAAACTTAGGTGATGTTGTGATTCCTAGTTGCACACGATTAGACCAATTAGAGTCTTCCGTTGAAAACCCTGATTCTGGAGCGTTTTCTGATGCTGGGCAGTCTGATCATGATGGTCTGAAGCAAAGGTGGTTATCTTAGCCATTTTCAAGCGCTACACATAATATGGTGTAATAATGTTAGTAGATGAATCTCAGGATAATTGTTTTGGCTAACTCTCAAAAATGTATGGAAGGTTACTCTCAGTCCATTGTAATGCTGGTAATTGCAGGTTGTCTCATCAGAGTTTGTTTGTTTTGATTTATATGCATTTATGGTTGCCGCAATCAAGGTTTCCCAAGGGGGTCGTCGATACATTGGAGCCACTTAAAGGAATTCAATTTGTTGCTTCTATGAGCAGGAGTAAGTTTCCTTCTTTGGTATACTTTGCAGGAAGGCCAAAGTTAAGGAATCTGAAAGTTGTGGAGAGTCGTTTTCAATTCTACATAGATGTGCGAGATCTGTCATATTTATAACAATATCTAGATTAGCATCCTCGTTAGAAAACTCACCGAGGCATCGTGTGAGGTGAATGAAGACTTTTCTTTGGTTAATTTTGCAACCTTGGACATTCAGGATAAAGAAAGTGTTGGGAATATTGTTGAGCAAATGCATATGTTGTTTTGACGGAGAAATCGCAGCTGGAATTGACGGGACTCTATTTCCCTTCATTAAAGGCGAAATCTTAGTAAGAATTAGTTTTTATTCAAACGGTAGAAAGGAAAGCACGTCTAAATTAAAATGAAGAGTGTCTACCACAACAGAGAAATAGGATTGGATTACCTATTTTTGACTTTAGTTGCAATTCAAAGGGTCTACAGCTACAGTTTCTGCCTCTCCATTGGTCATCAGAGAATTTCAAGTGGAATGTTGTTCTGTCTTTAGAAACATATGAAAGGCTCTTATTCTATCTTTATAATTTCAGTTGAAACAACTCCCTATTTTCATCGATCTGTTTTCAACATTTGAGTTTATTTATTGTATTGAAAATATTTTGTAAAAGGTCTGAGTTCTGGGAAAGTGTGGAAGAAAAACTCAGTGCTTCACTGTACAGTTTTGGCAGAGAATTAATGAAATGATGCAGCTCTGGTTCATGAGATTCCTGTGGTATGATTTTGGCATATGTCTTTTCTTTCTGTTTCATATGTATCTCGTTATGTTTTACTGTTCATTCATAATCATTGCTAGATGAATGCTTTTAAGTAAGAAAGGTAGAATCCAGTTATTGCTTTGCCTTGGGAAACCGTTCATGTTTCTGTATGTCTTCTTTTGTTGAAAAGGATTCATTATATATGCCCTTTTCAAACTCTCAACAGTCTTTCCACCCCCATATTATTTCAAATTTGATTGCTAAACTTCCTGCCTATCTTGCCTCATGAAACACTCTGTGTCTTTGAGTTAATTTCTCAGCTCATGATGTTCTTTGTCCCATACATCCCTGAAACCCAGTCATTCATCAAAATACCTCTTTCATATTTATTTACTAGCCTAAAATCAACATCCATTTTTGAGTCATCACAGGTCCTATTGGACATCTTTGGCCGAGATTGACTCGGAGAGAGCCCTCTCCTGTCCTCGTAGGGGTAGCTACGAGGATGAGCGTGGTTTGGTGTTGTCCTTTTTCTGCCTTATTTCAGCTTGAGGTGGATTTGGGAACTAACATAGTGGTGACCATACTAGGGAGAAAATGGTTTGCTTGTTGATGTGATTTGTTTCATAAGTTACAGACAGAGCCTGAAGTCACGCCAGGTAGCCTTCGAAACGCTTTTGCTACGCATCAGCGAAGTAGATAAACGCTGCTTCAGTCAATCTCCAGTCTAGTTTGTGAATGTGACACTTGACTTGTAGATTGTCTTGCCCCAGTACATGTAATCAAGTTTAGATCTGATTGTTGATGGTGGACAACGATTAGACATCAGAAGGCTGAAATCATTCACCTGGCGATTTCACTGAAAAATCCAGAAATCAATCCTTCATGGTGACTCCACTGCAGGAAGATCAGTAGCTTTAATATTTTCAAGATGGAACGAGTTGCAAGAAGATACGCTCTCATGAGCCGAGATCACATCCCAGGTTTTCCAAATAAAATGCCCAAGGTGTATTGGCTTCAGAATTTGCCTATGTTCAGAAATGCGGAAGGTAATGACGCTGCTCGTCATCTGGTGAAATTTCACATTCATGTGCATAAATTAAAGATCGATTTTCCTGAAGACTGTTTGATGAAAATGTTTATGGCTACTCTGGAAGATGAAGCCCGATCTTGGTATGAAAATTTGCCACCTGCTTCTATTTATTGTCTAAAAGATTTTCATACAATATTCTTTGAAAGGTATAAAGAATATTGTCCATCCTTAATATTAGTGCAGAATTGTTGTGAAAATGTTAGAAGTTTCATTGAAGATCTTGAGAATTGTTATGGAGATAATGAATTAATGGACGAAGAAATCATGGAAGCATTGTATGAAAGTTCGTTTCAGCAGCACACAGAAAACTTAGAGGATATTTATCAAGATCAGTAGGTTGAAGATTTCTATATGGCTGAAAATGATGAAAGAGAAAGTTTCGTTTCAGATCTGTCCATAGAAGAAGACAGCATGCAGGGAAGTCAAGTTTAAATTTCAAAATGTGATAACGTCAAGTCGGCTATTTCAGATCTAGATTCAGATCGTGATGATCAAGAATACCTTGTGCTGAATCCCTTGAAGGAGAGCTTTGCCGTTGAGATCATAGACAGAGTTATGGATCCAAATGTTCTCAAGTCATCAGAACAAAGCCTTCATAAAGAGGTAATTCAGTCAGTTCATGAACAACAAGATGAGATCTTTGTTCAAGTAAGTGAAAAAGTTTCCTTAGATGAATCGTTGGTAGATGATAGAAATGATAGTGTTGGGTTTCAAGAATCATCTGAAGTTTATTTTCTCATGATTGATGAATGTAATGAGAATATGGCTGTTATATCATATGAAGATGACCTACAATACATTCAGACTGTAGAAGACCAGAGCAATCAGAACTGCCATTCAGATTCTTCTTCCTATGTTTCTTGTTTTGAAATGTTTTTTCAAGAGGAGATCTGCTCATCTACTTGTTCATAATTTTTTGAGGACCAGGAACATACTTTTACTGAAGTGCATTATGAAGGAAGATCATAATCAAAAGATAAAGACACCTTGTTTCTTCAGCAGGAGGTAAATCTTCATGTTTTTCAGGATCCACTGGCAAATCTGTTGCAGTCAACAGTGAAGGTGATTATTGCAGTATTCAGTGATGAAGGAGATCATGGTCGATTATGTTTTTGGATGCCCAGTTATCAGCATATATTGTCGACCAGGAGATCTGATCAGGAGAATCAATCAAGAAGGCATCTGCTTGATTGGTTACATTGGCATTTTGATATAGTTTGATGGTATATTGTCTTGTAAGAAACACAGGTGGTCATGTACTACCATCAAGCTTTAAGTTTTAAGTTCAGGTCTTAGTATTTTGAGTTATTTTGTTAGAGTCAAGTTTTTTTTTAGTCATTTCAGTTTTAAAATTGAATCATATTTTCAGTCAATAAATTAGTCAAAGGTCTTGTGTCAATTTGTCAAAATAATGGATTCCATAGCCCAATGGATGAAAGGCATTGTCTGCTCTTCCAAAGATCTGTAGTTCTTGGCACTTCCAAGGAGCTACCATCCCCATTGGAGCCAATGTTAGAGTCGGTCTTTACATCCCTCCGTCAGAGATCATTTCTCTTTGTTGCATCTCATTTTTAGATGTCTCATTCCATTTACTCAGTTGCATTCCGCTAGGGGCATGCCATTATCTGACGGAAGGACCTTGTTATTCATTCCCCTCATGCCTTATCCTGCTGGCTTAGGTCTGTTTGTCGAATCAATTTTAAGGTCATTTACAGTCCTGTTTGATGTCTAGGTCAGCAAAGAGTTATTTTAGTCATCAAGTCAAAGGGTTCGCAAATTTGGTTTTCAAAAGTGTCCAATAGTGTCAGCAGGCCAGAGGAAGGTTCAAAATATGTTTTTATTTCGAAAATTTCATTTTCATACTGACTGATCATGACTTTTCTTCAAAACCCTGTTTTAAAGAAAAAGTCGTCTCTTCGTCCTTTGAAATAATTGCCATGTAATTTTTCAAACTTTTTTAGTCATGAAATGTTTCATGCGTCGCCCTGATCCTTTGCCGGATTCAACATCAGTTATCCCTGCAAAAATAACCAAAGGAACCATCATTTAAGTCAGAAAGTCAGATGGAAATGAAAAACAGAGTTCACATTTGAAAATTTCAAAGTGCCAAAGTTCTACATTATTGGAAAAGAATTTGCCAAATGAAATCAAAATCAAAAGCCCATGTCATAAAGATATTTTTTGTATCTTCATATATCTTTCTCATACCAAGACTTAAGCAAGGGGTCAAAGTCCGCAACAATGGTAAGTGTGCTATTTTAAACCAAAAATCAAAGTTCAGGTCATAATAAATATTTTCATTGTTGCACGCAAGAATCATTAGTTAAGCCAAGAGGAAAATCGTGAAGGGTGAAAACTGAGTTTTGGAGCCGGACTGTGGGTGAGTTAGGCTGCGCGGCGCATTGGGTAAGCGTGCAACGCACACAGGCTGTGCGACGCATTGGGTGGTTCACCACAGTGCATTTTTTCTCTGGCGCGACGCACTGGGATGTGCACGTGGCGCATTGACCTGAGACCGGAATTTTTTGCCAATTTTCTCAAATATCAAATTTGCTCTGTTACTTCGTGTTGATGAAGATGTGTAGAATTTGGGTAATGTGATAGGTCTTATTGATAAGAGTGATACTTTGGTAAAATTTTTGAGAGACCTTACATCTGCGCAACATGATTTGGTGAATTTGTAAGTAGAACTACAGGTCGACAGGATGATAACAGCGTGATACGTCTCACCCATAGTTTCAGCACCAATTTTTAGAATTGTTGTTTAAAACAGCTAGTGATTATGGAGCCTTAATTACAGAAATTACGGATTTCCAACGGAGTTAGAGTTTTAAGGATCCACTATCTGTCTTGGGAAATGCTGCGACCCATTCTAGTTGCCTTAGCATCTTGCACACGCTATTTTGAAACCATATCTGCAATGAGAGAATCAAATGCTGCACTTCACAGGCTACGTGTTGGTTCATCATCTCCAGTCACACCATCAAAAGATCCGTCATGAATGTCAGATCAAGCAGATTCAGAATGTGTAACTCCTCCTTCATGGAGTGCAAATTTCAGTATGGATGAATCAAACTTAGGTGATGTTGTGATTCGTAGTCGCACACGATTATACCAATTAGAGTCTTCTGTTGAAAACCCTGATTCTGGAGCGTTTTCTGATGCTGGGCAGTCTGATCATGATGGTCTGAAGCAAAGGCGGTTATCTTAGCCATTTTCAAGCGCTACACATAATATGGTGTAATAATGTTAGTAGATTAATCTCAGGATCATTGTTTTGGCTAACTCTCAAAAATGTATGGAAGGTTACTCTCAGTCCATTGTAATGCTGGTAATTGCAGATTGTTTCATCAGAGTTTGTTTGTTTTGATTTATATGCATTTAAGTGTTTCCGCAATCAAGGTTTCCCAAGGGGGTCGTCGATACATTGGAGCCACTTAAAGGAATTCAATTTGTTGCTTCTATGAGCAGGAGTAAGTTTCCTTCTTGGGTATACTTTGCAGGAAGGCCAAAGCTAAGGAATCTGAAAGTTGTGGAGAGTCGTTTTCAATTCTACATAGATGTGCGAGATCTGTCATATTTATAAAAATATCTAGATCAGCATCCTCGTTAGAAAACTCACCGAGGCATCGTGTGAGGTGAATGAAGACTTTTCTTTGGTTAATTTTGCAACCTTGGACATTCAGGATAAAGAAAGTGTTGGGAATCTTGTTGATCAAATGCATATGTTGTTTTGACGGAGAAATCGCAGCTGGAATTGACGGGACTCTATTTCCCTTCATTAAAGGCAAAATCTTAGTAAGAATTAGTTTTTATTCAAATGGCAAAAAGGAAAGCACGTCTAAATTAAAAAGAAGAGTGTCTACCACAGCAAAGAAATAGGATTCGATTACCTATTTTTGACTTCAGTTGCAATTCAAAGGGTCTACAGCTATAGTTTCCGCCTCTCCATTGGTCATCAGAGAAATTCAAGTGGAAGGTTGTTCTGTCTTTAGAAACAGATGAAAGGCTCTTATTCTATCTTTATAATTTCAGTTGAAACAACTCCCTATTTTCATCGATCTGTTTTCAACATTTGAGTTTATTTATTGTATTGAAAATATTTTGTAAAAGGTCTGAGTTCTGGGAAAGTGTGGAAGAAAAACTCAGTGCTTCACTGTACATTTTTGGTAGAGAATTAATGAAATGATGCAGCTCTAGTTCATGAGATTCCTATGGTATGAGTTTGGCATATGTCTTTTCTTTCTGTTTCATATGTATCTCGTTATGTTTTACTGTTCATTCATAATCATTGCTAGATGAATGCTTTTAAATAAGAAAGGTAGAATCCAATTATTTCTTTGCCTTGGGAAAGCGTTCATGTTTCTGTATGTCTTCTTCTGTTGAAAAGGATTCATTATATATGCCCTTTTCAAACTCTCAACAGTCTTTCCACCTCCATATTATTTCAAATTTGATTGCTAAACTTCCTGCCTATCTTGCCTCATGAAACACTCTGTGTCTTTGATTTAATTTCTCAGCTCATGCTGTTCTTTGTCCCATACATCCCTGAAACCCAGTCATTCATCAAAATACCTCTTTCATATTTATTTACTAGCCTAAAATCAACATCCATTTTTGAGTCATCACAGGCCCTATTGGACATCTTTGGCCGAGATTGACCCCGAGAGAGCCCTCTCCTGTCCTCGTAGGGCTAGCTATGAGGCTGAGCGTGGTTTGGTGTTGTCCTTTTTCTACCTTATTTCAGCCTGAGGTGGATTTGGGAACTAACACTTCCCATGTTTCCTAACTTAACATAGTCAACAATCATAACATTCCTTCAAACTAGGTCTCCCTCGAGGATTTCTTCAAACCCTTTTCGTGCACCCCTCTGATGATTTCATGTTTGCAAACTCCTAAATATGTGAGATATGGAGACACCAACCACTTATCCAAAATAGAGTGACCATACAACACCTAAAGTGCACTTCACATCCACCGAAGGCTCTATTTTAGGAACATAATACATTTTTTTCCCCAAACATGAAAACCAACTGAATTTCTTCAAAATTTTCACTTATGAGTGGTTCCTTGAACAAATATATGGAATTACCATGATCATGAGATAGACCAGGTATCTCCATGCCTCCTTCCATGAAATATATTTCATTAAACACTCTTGCTATAATTGAAATTCCAGAAAATAACCCAACCCCTCTGCTTCGACTGGTTTATGATTCAAATCGAGCTAATATATTCCTCCAAATATTTGAGAACTATGCATTCCAATTAATGAAGTCTTGTAGCTCGATATTTGTGCTTTAGAGTTGATCCAAAGTTCATTTTGGTGAATGAAAATTTTAGGTCAGAGAGAAGAATGTTGGAGAGTGATATGTAGCCAAAGAATGCATTTTAATATCTCCATGATCTATTCTAATAGTAATCATGTTTGTGAAGCCACATAATTAACTAACAAAAAAATTACATGGCGGATTGTTTTCCCCACATGACTCACGTGCAAAAAAAAAAAACCCAACGAAGGAAATATTGAGTGGCTCAATTCCATACTGTCGCATTTGTTCAAACTAATTGAGGGCCTATTTTCCATGGCCATGTATTGCATACGATGTGATCAGGGAAACTTTTAGGGGTTAATATTCACAGTCGGGCGAATTTTCAATGTTTTTTCCAAAAAATATCACCAATTTCCATTTTTTCTAAAACTGATTCGCCCACATTTTATAATATAAAATTATTTTACCTTAAAAATCTCCAAAAAATTATATAAACTATTATAAAATCATTATAAATGTAAATATTTCTATAAAAATATTTCAAAACATTTTACAATTTGCATATTAGGGATTATTAAGATTCACCAAGGATTCTAAACTTTAAGATAAAATTCCATCCTTAAAAATTTTCCTTCGATGTGATCATCATAGTCCATAAGAAAATCCTTCATTGATGCATTTTGTCAAATGCTTCCCATGTCTTCTCTACACATCTCAATTTTTCATACATGTATACTAAATCACTTTCTAGAGATACATAAAATTCAAATCCTCTCTTAGATATTTCATTGTTGATTGTGGATATTTTCATCTTGTTCAAGGGAAGCCAAATTAGCACTCACTATGATGATACAGAGAAATTTCTTAGGTTTCATTTTACCCCAACATAGAACATTTGCGGAAAAAACTTCATGGTTTCTTCTTGCAACCAATTTTGCACATGCTCGATGGTCATGGTCATATGGAAGAGCATGTGTCACATAGACATTTTGAGTATGCCCAACCATATTGCAAGTATACTACAAAGTTTCTTTCATGCAATGTCAATTAGCACTTGAATGAATGGCATTTTCACTTTCATAATTTTCCAAAAAATTGATCCTTTACGTTTCCTCTTCTCAATGTGTTTGCACATATTATTTTTCATGCTCTTTTCCATATGATTCTATAAACATCATCGAATTTCATCATTGAAGTAAAGATCATGGATTAGGCCTCAAGTCCATGGCTACCATAACCATAAACTAGAGCCACCAAGGCTCACACACCAAGATGTATCCTCTATGGCATGGTTAATTAAATAAAAATGCCTTAGTCGGTTATAAATTCCAAACCTGAGACTCACCAATGCTTCATCAAGTTCTATAATCCAAGCACAGGGCTCAATAGTGAGTTGCTAAAAACTGAGTTCACCAGCACTCCATTTGTTTCTAGAGTCCACGCATAGGACTCACTAACTAAAATCCCTAGTTAGTTCCAAAACCAAATCATAGGGCTCACCAAATGGTTCATTACCATGAATCATTGTCCCACCGAATGACATGATTTAGTTCCTAATTAACTACCTTAACATCCATAATGCATTCCTACTATATGAATGACTAACTAACCAACCCTCATTTGTGAATAGTGGAGAACCCTTTTTATAAACATACTTTTCCATTATTTAATATTATAATATTATATTATAGTATTATAATATAACATTATGATCTACATTCCTTTTCCTCACTGTGGAGTCATGGCCCCCCCATACCCTTTTGTGTAGGTATGTCTACAGCCATTATGTTTTTATTAATTTTTATAAATTAAACATGTTCCCCACATCAAAAATTTTAGCCTCATAGCATAAAATGTACATATCTGCGGGTACACTAGCCCTAACGCATAGACACACATACACATAGGTGTACCACCCAAAAAACAACTCTTGGATTACCAACTTAAATAATTATGCCACGACTCACCAACCTAATAATCATGGTCCTCAGATCCATTACATAGGCACACCAACCTTAATGATATTCATAACTTGGCCCACTAGCCTAACATGTAGAAACACATAGAGGAGTACGAGCCTCATGAGTCTTAGGCTCACCAACCAACACATATTATATATTGATATTACATTAATCATTTGGGGGTGGAATTAGGGATGTTACATTCCCCTCCCCTTATAATAACATCACCCCCAATGTTGTCTTCAACAATACACACGTACTACCAAGTCATCAGTATTCATTATATTTGTAACTTAGTTCTCTTTATCTCCCATAGGATTCCTTCTATTTCCTTGATTTTCATGCACGATATTATTTTCTTAGTATACACCTACAAAATTCAACAAAAAAAAACGCATGTTATACACATGTCTATACAACAAGTATTGTATTTATAAGAATTTCAATTCATAATTGAAGAAAATATATTCATAAAAAAAGAGAAGGAAACCAAATACGTATTTTTATAAGTACTTTTCTTACTCCTAGTGCCCTCAACTGGATAAGGAACAAACCCTAGCAGCCTCTAGCTTACAAACTCATGCCGCCAATTAGCCCTTGTCTAAGTGGTTGTTGAGGAGGTAAATCCCCTCTGCGGACAGAGGCGATCCCTACTAGCCCAGCAGGGGTCTAGCAACAAACAAACAATGCTATGACGCAAGCTCCTAATTACGAATGAAAGACTTGGGATAGAAGCCTACCTGGATTCCAACGCTATGATCTGAAGAAGAAGTGTCCCCGTCCTTCAGTCCTGGAAGATCACAATCCTTCCACGATCTCCGCGGATGAACACCTGCACATAGAAGAAACGAACAGATACAAGCATAGGAACCAGCATACGTAACTAAACTCATAGAGGAGGTGCAAATCCTCTCGCGATCGTAGGCGATCCCCTCTAGCCCAAATAGTGGGTCTAGTAACAAACAAACAAATGCTATGACGCAGCTCCTACTACGAATGAAAGATTTGGGATAGAAACTCACTCGATTCCAGCGCTCGATCTGAAGAAGAGATGTCCCCGTCCTTCAGTCCTGGCAGATCACAATCCTTCCACGATCTCCGTGGATGAACACCTGCACACATAAAGAACAAACAGATACAAGCATAGGAACCAGCATACGTAACTAAACATCGGTCAGAAAATACATTACTCGCATTAACATAATGGAAAAAGGAGTGGAACCATAATCACAGTCATCTATTAAAATGATAAACGAACAGAAGTTACAACCAAGTTCTGACGCTGCAGCCTCCTTCGTACGGGTCTCCGGTCGTCCACGTCTCGCAAAGCTCATCAAGGGAAAGGGAAACCTCTCCAGAGTCTCGTAACAATGGTCTCCTCGCTCGAATGGGCCTTAAGGGAAAGAAGGGATTCTTTTCAGCACAAAGGCACTTGGGAATAGGAGATGCAAAGCTTCAGCACTTCAAGACTAGCTTGCATTGGATTTGAGCAAGCTTATATAGATGGGGAAGGAGGGAGTTGGGATCCCTATTATTATGGGATTGGCCCTATCAACAAGGAAGGTTCCATGGGAGGTGGCAAAACCAATTCCCTTCCATAGAACTCCCGCAGCCAAACCTCCCAACTCAAGATAGGCAATGGTTTGTGAGTTTGTTTAAACTCAACTTCCGCCATCCATATTTAAAAAACAGTCCCTAAAATGGGTGGCACGATTGCTGCTCTATGACAGAGCGCCAAGTGGCGCGACCTCTTTACAGGATTTCCCTGATTGGCGCGAGCACTGAACTGTCTACCCGCGCCAATGCAAAAAGAGCTGTTTTTCATGGATTTTGCAAGGAGATATCTCAAGGGGAAATGAAGCTCATGCTCAGAGGGATGCATTGATGATGTTTTCAAGGCATGACAGTGTTCACAGGTCACGGAATGGATCCTCCATTGTGCGGGACGGGGAATGGTAAGGACGGTGACAAATTACTGTGTAACAGATGCCCCCTAAAGTATGAGGCCCGAGAGTGAGAGGGGTGAAATGCTTTACGAGAACATGTCCAACTGAAGGCCCGCCGTCGGAAAATCTGTGCAGAAAGATACAACTGATATCTCAAGTACATGATGTATATATATGGTATGGACGCAGCCATCCGAACAGAGTATGCTGTAATACGGATCCAGGGTATGGGCGCAGCCATCCAACTAAGATCAAATAAATAGACTCAGGTATGGTCGCAGCCATCCAATCAGTGAGTCATGTACACAATGATAATAATCCACAATCGCAGCCTGGATTACAACAGACACAATCCAGGGTCTTGCGCTCCATCTCGACCCAAACAAGTACAAGTTCGAGCATGTGAATGTGTGAGCTGATGTCGAACATGCAAGAACATCGTCTGATTACCAGCCAATGATGAAAGCCGTTAACAGTCGCGAGAGAAACCACCAATAATGACAATGGTCCTCAAGGTACTACAGGTACAATCTACGGCGTGTGAATAAATGAGTTGACGTCGAACACCCGCAGAATCACTCGATCGGAGGTCAATGATGTAAACCTCACGTCGAATGCGACGAACCTGCCATTGAGGCATGCAGGCTCCAAGGTACCATCAGGAGTCTCTAGACCAACTTCCCGGATAATGAGTTGAAGTCGACAGGAAGTGACCTTGATCGAAGGTGGGCCACAATGATTCCCACATCATCAACACGAGACAGAGGAACATGATGTTTTGTTGTGAATCAGGATCGTATGAGAAACAGAGGAAGGTTGATATTCGCAGAGGCCCACTTCTCTTGAACACATGAACGGCACGACAATGGACTTGGCAGTATTTGACATCAACGGATCAGAGGTCATGGCGACGAGGCAGTGAACAGATGAGAGGTCAAAAGAGATTACCCAAACCCACGGAGGCAAAGTGAAGCAACGAGATGAGATGTCCCCAACTTGACACGAATGCAGACAAGTGCCATGTTCAAGAGCGACATACTGCCGACGATAACGAAGATGGTTCCATTTTTCCCCCACCATTTCTGGCGAGTACCCCAATTATTTTTAGTAACAAGCTTGAAGGGGATAGCATATGCTTGCAATATAAGTCCGCCCTTCGGGCGAATCCATCCTAGTGCATTTAACGAGTCCTAGGAAGGAGGAACTCGGAGAACGTCATTTCGACTAGATCCGATGTCATCAGGGTTTAACGAGCCTGACAAAGGAAGAACTCGGCGTCTTTTCATGTTTAGAGAGTTTGAAAAGACAGCGGAAAAGAAAACTCCACAGGTCCCTTTTCGTAAATAGTTCCCCATATCCGAAAAGGTAGAAAACAATATCCGGAAAAACCTCCTAGTCGCGATAGGCTAGGGTATTCCTTTTTCGTAATCGATCCAGCCCAGCCCGAAAAAGGGTTAAACTTATACTGGGTGAATGTCGATTCGTGTCCATTTTAACGAGATCGAAACGACAAGGGCCTCGGCGATCTTTTCATATTTAGAGAGTCAGAAAAGAGCTGAAAGATGACTCCAGAGTGACTTTTTCGTGTATTTACCGAGTCCGAAAAAGTATAAAATACAACTCGTTTCCATCTTTTAAGTCGCCAATACCTGTCACTGCACATACCCAACAAGCGTAAAATCCATTTTCGACATAATATATGCAAATATTCGATAAAAAATAACTTCTAAAGCTCATTTATCGTCGAAAAGTTATAAATATGTCTAATGGTAAAAAATGAAATTACTTTTTACTATTTACCTTGTGGAGAGCAACAGTGGTCCATTTGGAGCAGAAAAGATGTTTACACACCACACCATGCACACAAATGACAATCACACACCTATGTACACACACCACACCAAGAAATCAATTCAGGCATAGTATTTCTTAAGGTACAACCCATTCCTGGGTTGTGCCAATGAAACTCCTTCGTAGTCGATAAGCTCGTAGGCCCCATTTTTCAAAACACGTTTAACTATATAAGGCCCGTGCCACATTGGCTGGAGCTTCCCGGCACCAAGCTTGTCATGTGCCTGATCGTACAAGAGGACTAGGTCTCCTTCGATGAAAGAACGGGGAGAAACAGATTGATCAAAATGAGATTTGACCCTCTTCTTTTGTGCTTCGATGATCAAAGCAGCTAGACGACGGGTTTCATCCAAACGTTCGAGATACAGGAGACGCTCTTCCTCAGGAGAAGTATCTGGTAAGAGCTCCACAGCTAATTTGAGCGAAGGAATTTCACATTCAACCGGCAAAGTAGCTTCCAGACCATACACCAGTTGGAATGGTGTGAATCCGGTTGCACTTTTAGCAGATGTTCGGTACGCCCAGAGAGCTAAGAACAGTTGGAGATGCCAACTGGATTTATGAATCCCAACTGTTCGTTGAAGCATAGTGACCAAAACCTTGTTCACTGCTTCAACCTAACCGTTCGCTTGAGGGTAGTATGGCGTTGAGCTGTCGTGACGCAAGCCCAACGCAGCTGTCAGCTCCGCCATCATGTAATCGCGGAAATGAGTACCGTGATCAGTGACGATAGCTTGAGGGACCCCGAATCGTGCAATAACATGGTTGAATAAAAAAGAAGCAGCCGTCCTTCCGTCAGCAGCTAGTGTAGGCATCGCCTCGGCCCACTTAGTGAAGTAGTCGACGGCGACGATGATATACGCATGCCCCCCGGCCGAGTGAGGGTTACATGTCATAAAGTCTACGCCCCATTTCGCAAAAGGGCCAACGGTAATGACGGGATGCAAAGGCAACGGCGGCACGCGCATCTTGCGCTGAAAAATCTGGCATGCATGACATTTTCGGACTGCAGTGATACAATCCTTGAATATAGAAGGCCAGAAATAACCTGCCCTCAGAATCTTTTGGGCAGTGGCATATCCGGACATGTGTCCGCCACAGGCGCCACTGTGGCAGCCATTCAAAACTTTCTCAGCCTCGTCCAAGGTAAGGCATCGTCGGAGCACCGAATCTACTCCAATACGATATAGGGTATCTCCTACTATGCGGTAGGGTTGGGACTGGTGCCGAATCCGACGGCGTGCAGTTTTATCCAACTCAGACCGAAATGTCGCGGTCTGAAGGTACACTATGATGTCACCGTACCAAGGATCACGAGTATCGATAAGAAACAGTGTTTCGTCCGGTATATGATCCTCTGAGTGTTCAGGAAGAGAGTCCGTAGGGAGAGAACATATCAACCACAAGACTAGTGATTTAGTCAATTCCCGGCAAAGGGTAAACTTCAAGTCAAACTCCCGCAGGATGACGATCCATTTGAGTACTTGAAGAAAAGAATTGTTCGTAAAGAATAAATGTCATAAGGTACTGAAATCCATCATATCGTGCGCAAAAGGATGTAATGGCGAAAGCGTTGTACGGCGTGTACAGCTGCTAAGGCCAACTTCTCAACATGTGCGTAACGTGTTTCCAGGTCGAGAAGGTTCCGAGATAGGTAATAAACAACATGTTCGTCACCGTTCTCGTCATCCTGCACCAAGACCATGGCGATGGTGCTTAATGCGGCGGCTAGATACAAAGTAAAGTCGCGGTGGTAGTCCGGAGGACGAAGCAACGGAGCATTGACTAGCAATGTCTTCAACTTCTCAAAGGATTCTTGAGCAATTTCGTCCCAATGAAAGGGAACATTCTGCTTTAACAAACGAGTGAATCCTTTGGCCACCTCGGCGTAATTTGGGATAAAGCGCCTAAGAAAATTCGCTTTCCCTTGCAGACTCTGTAGTTGATACAAAGAGGAGGGTGACGGGAGATTTACAATGGCCTCAACCTTTAAAGGGTCAAGGCGAATTCCGTCTTTCGAGACTATAAAGCCTAAAAGACGGCCAGAATCGACGCAGAAGACGCACTTATGAGGATTGAGCCTAATGTTGTAGCGTCTGCAACGAAGAAATATCTGGCGAAGATGTTCAGGGTGGTCAGCTCGCTTACCCGAATGGGCAGGCAAGTCGTCCAGATAAGGCTGGACGATATGGCGAATATCATGAAAGGCGTACGACATTGCACGCTGGAATGTGGCACCAGCGTTCTTCAAACCGAACGGGAGTTTTTTATATGCAAAAGTGCCCCATGGACAGATGAATGTGGTCTTATGTTGATCCTCAGGTGCGATATTGATCTGGTTGTAACCTGAGAAACCGTCCATTAAGGAATAGACCTCACTCCCAGCACAATCGTCGATAATCTAATCGATGAACGGAGTGGGATAATTGTCCTTAGGACAGGCGCGATTGATATCGCGATAATCTACACAGACTCGAATGGTACCCTGTTTTTTATCGACAGGGACGATATTGGACACCCATTCTGTAAGGGGGATGGGATAAATAAACCCCGCGTTCAGAAGTTTTTCAACTTCTTCCTTAACAGCGGTGGCTTTCCGAGGATGCATGGGACGCAAGCGTTGGCGCACGGGTTTTGCACCCGGATAGGTTGGAATCTCGTGCATGACAATACTAGGATCAATTCCCGGCATTTCCTCGTAGGACCACGCAAAAACATCTCTGAACTCTTTGAAAAGTTCCGTATAGACCTGAATCTCCTCGGGAGAACAAGTCACACCCACATGAACGTTCTCAACAATCCCTGGTTTAACAGAGATGTTGATAGGAATTGTTTGAGTAATGTTACTCAGATTGCCCTCTGAAAAGACCTCGTGTGTCAAGATCGGTGTTTGAAGAGGCGGAGAAGGAACCTGAGTAGCATAGCGCTCTAGACAATCAGACATTGCCCCCAAGCTGGGCATAAACGAGGAGTGATGATGCCCATCGCCCCAGGGTAGCTCCTCAAGAGACATAGTTTCGATGATGGCTTCATCTGAAGGAAAAGTCTCTCGGAGAGGATCAGGTGAATCAGCCTGACCAAGCCAGGGGGATTGTGAGTAGACGTCAAGAGCCATGCTCATCGGAGCATGCTGAGGAGGTGGAGGATCCGATGCGGCAACAATCTCACAGTAGCTAATCTCTACTGGCGTTAAAGGCATGGATTCTCCAAACTCATATACCTGCTCAAGTGAAGGAATGAGCCAGGGGTCATCAGTCCTGGACAACATGTTGACTTGAGCGGTATCCGGTGGCGGTGCGGGGAATATACCCATGAGAACAGGGTCTTTGAAAAGACCAGGTCCTATGTTGTCTGGGGGATTCGGAATTTGATCCACATACGGCACGTTGTTCTCAGAGCTCGAGGTGAAAAACGACAACTGATCTACTGTAACAATCTTGCCCTCATGGGGGAATTTAATGAACCGAAAGACAGTAGACGGCACGCAGAGCATGGCATGGGTCCAGCTGCGGCCAAGAAGTATGTTGTAGTTGAGTTTCGCGTCAACCACTTCTACTTCCACGTTGACGGTTTTTCCCTGTAGTGTGATCGCAAGACTCTCAAGAACTCCCAGGGGTTTAGACTCCCGACCATCGAATGCCTCAAGGGCATTAGGAGATGACGATAAGGTTGGAGAGCCGATGGCCTTCCAACACGCGGAGGACATAACACAAGTAGATGCACCCTCATCTACGACGGCCCTGTGAACGTTCAGACCATTAATCCCGACTTGTATGACCAAAGCGATTTGATGCGGAAGTCGAGGAGTAAAATTCTCCAGATCAAAGGTGAGAAGGCTCGAATCGGCGGGATCGATGCCACCGATGGCAGACAATAAAGCCTTCCGTTGTGAAGGACAACTCTGAAGAACCTCAAGTGCCGACATGGCAGATGGTGCTTGTGCCAAATCCTCAACGATACTGTAATGTTGAGCAGCACGAGCATTTGGATTGTAAGAGGATCTTCGAAGAACACCCTTGGGAGGTGGCTTCACAACGGGTTCGGGAGTCGGCTTCTCGATTTCCAATGAACCAGAAGCAGGTGGGGGAGGCGGTCCTTCCGCCACTGCCTTCCCGGGTGCCTGCTGCTGACTATTGTAATCCTTCGATCTCGTAGCGATAGTGATAGGTGCATTAGTCTTCATCATGAAAACCTGAGACCCGAACGGTGCAGATGATGAACCTTGTTCGACCATCTGGGTCTGCTGAGATGGAAATGGCTCTTTTAAAACAGCCGGAGTTCCCTTTGAGCCTTTAAGAAGTTGACTGATTTCGGATCGTCGTGGACAATCCTTAGTGTAATGATCACCTTCACAGATGAGACAAGGGAATTTCGGCTTACGTTGGGAGCCATCCTCAGTTCGAGTTTTAGATTCTGGTTTCGGGGCATCAGATTTTGATTTGCCTTTGCCCTTCTTCTTCCCCTTGGAGGATTTGTCTGCAGGATTAGCCTGAACAGCATTTACCTCCGCGGATTTACCAGAATCGGATGAGGCGGGATTAGCAGAGGTATTGCTGGAAGAATTAGCCTTCTGCTTCCCATTCGAAGACTTCTTCGAATTTTGAGAGACGGAACCAATGACGCCATCCACCGTAGGGGTAGGCGGGGTCTTTTTGGCTCCGGGCCGTGGAGCATCAGGCAGGATGTCATAAAGCGTGCCAGATTGCGAATAAACAAGATCCAGATACTGGGCACGCGTGATAGCTTGTTCCTCCGTCACACACGCTCCCATCGCGCGATATCCCGAGCGATTTTATTTATTGAAGGAGGTCGTGGAACTGCTGAGGTCAAAGTTTTAGATCAGGCATGTGGAAACTTGATCGGGCCGGGACGACGGGGCGCCACGACCATGGATGTGGGATCCGAGATGTGAGTGGCCGAGTCCTCGCTTTAGGAAGACAGAGGCAAGGTCCACCATACCGGATCGGTAACTGGAAATGCGTGAGGAAAGCCATAAATGAATCTAGGATGAAATCCTGGAAATACCACTAAGAAAGTGCTCTATGTACCACTTAGCAAAGCAGCCTCAACGTATCACTGAAAGACGTAAACAACCGAATCATAGTTTGGCCCAGAAGAGTAATGGAACACCAGAGGTGATACGTCATCACATGCGCCGGGGGGTCTTCTCCAGATTTGCCCTCAAACTTGGGACAGTCACCTGGTATCTTGGTCGGAACCGGGGGCCAATATGGATTATGAGCAATCGGATCATTGGTCAACTTCGAAATGTCCGGTAGATCCAAGGTAGCCAGGAATGGCAATGGAGGGTTAATTCCCATGCCAGTCCCAGAATAAGGTCCGGTACCCATGCTCCACGATGGTTGTGAATATCCCTGCCCCCATGGGTTCTGTCCCGTAGGATTCTGACCGTGAGGGGCATAATTCGTATAGCCAGACTGATTTGGTTGCTGGTAACCATTGTGTGGGGCCCGATAACCAGGGTTCGGGCCCTGATTAGGCGTTTGCCCCGTATAAGCAGCATTTGGATTTGGCTGCTGAGCATAGTTAGAACCGGGTGGAGGAGGTTGATACTGAGAGCCTCTAGAGTGGTTATAGTTCGGTTGAGATTGACCATGAGGATAATAACCACTCTGAGGATGAGTAGACTGCTGATAAGTGGAACCCTGCGGAGCCTGGTACGTAGGGCGCAGCTGTTGATTTGGCTGCATGCTGGAAAATGAACAGTCATTGAGCGCAGGAACGACGAAGGGGTTGCCCGAATGAACAAAGGACTCCGAGGAGGGGGCGCCCCGAATGAACAGTTATTCCAAAGAGGGCGGTGGCCTCGTCGAACAAAGGCCTTGGCGCTCAAGGTTGCGTTAGGCCGACCAAGCCAGGTGAGCTTCCAGTTGCACCGAATAAGTCAAGCTGGCCCGGAGGCGTAATGAAGATGTTGTACCTGATGTCCCAAGCACTGTAGGAACAAAGACGGTGTCATTGAAACCAGTTTGACCTGAAGCAGAACCATAAAGTGGTCCTGGCTGATATGCAACGTTAGAGACAACAGGATACTGCGGTTGCATCGGTAAAGAAGGCTGGATTTGCCCCCCAGGACCATAGGCCGGTCCCTGTTGATATCCCGGCTGAGGCTGAGCAGGTTGACCAGCAGGGTTATAATATGGTCCTTGCAGATTATAGAATGGCCCTTGCTGGCCCGCAGAGTAGCCTTGATTGGGCTGTCCTTGCGGGTCGTACTGATAGCCAGGTTGGCCTGCAGGTTGGCCTTGGAAAGGTTGTGCCTGCAGGTTCTGAGCCTGGTTGTACGGTAAACCTTGAACATACAGATAAGCCTCAGGAGCAGGAAGACGCAAAATGTCCCCATGCTCATCAAGCTGACCCGGGAAACCATACACGGGAGTGCCGTCCTGTGCATAGTGCGAAAAGAAAGATCGGTAAGGATCTTGGGGAATTTGTCCAGCTCCGGCGTTCGGCTGCTGTAAAAACAACCGATACTCCTCCGGAGAGATATTCTCCGGTATAGCAGTAGCTAGGTAAATGTCCTCCGGAGTTGGCCCAGATCTAGTAGCAGATGCTGAGACAACAAGCAGGAGGCAACACATGTCAAACATGGGTCGCACCTGGAATGTGGCGGACGGCGCCGAAGGAGACACCCCCGGTGTAGTGGCAGCGGGTCTCGGCGTGAGATGATCCCCAGAGGCAAGAATGAGATAATCTCAATCTTTGCAGATCCTCAGATCCCCGTGGGCAAAGAAGGACCACTTCCGACGATGTGGTAATGTCACTGCATCGTCAAACAATCTACGGGATGCGCTCGATAGTCATCGACCCGGAATTTCCCCAACGTAATCACTCAAGCTGATCCCGCGTTAAATCACGCAGGAGACGGCGAGGACTAGGAGGAAAAACAGCAGCAATAAATGGTGAACCCGATGTAAGAGAAAGGAAATCAGCTCCTAATCTCAATTCAGACACAGGGTCCGAAAAGGGCCAGTTGAACTCAACTGGTTCTCCAAAGGGTTGCTCGGCGAGGACCGGTCCTCCGTCAGGGAACTCGGAAACAACAGGCTGCTGTGGTTCAACAGAAGGCTCAGAAGCCTCTGAAGAATCGTCCGTGTAAGGACTACCAGTAGACGAAACCGAGGGTTCCGCCACCGTGACAAAAGACTAGAAGAAGAGAGCACACACACACACGGGCTGAAAACGAGCTAAGACACACGATCAAACAATCACAAGCAATATCTAAATGGGTGTGTAATCGTGGGAGATTGATTTTACCACATTGGAAAATAAACAAATCCTACCGTTTCATGTTTCAAGAGTCGAGAAACGATAAAAAGATGACTCTATCTCTTTCAGAGTTGACACAAGCGTGAAAGGACAAGCGCTTGACGGTCTTTTCAAGTTTAGGGAGTCAGAAAAGACCAAATGACTGCTCAGGAAAACTAGGCACAAAGGGTGTACCAAATATCCGTGAACTGCAATATACACCTTGGTTTCAAATAATGAAACAGAAATCGACCAAGGACTTTCCGTACGTGCAGGTAGTCTCCCCGAATGTTGTGTTCGGTGTATCACAGGTATAGGGCGATAGACTCGGCTTCCTGTGGATAAAGGATTGAAAACCTAGAGGGGTCTCCCTTTATATACGCGACGGTACGGGGAGCGCAAGTCCGTACTAGCGCTGTCTAAAGCCAACAGGCGAACGACAGCTGCTAGGTTTAACGACGCCGGAACACGTCTCTAGCCTAGACCTTCTAAATGTGTTTCGTTAAGTTCCAATGTTGCCTTAGGTTAATTGAATAAATTTTACAGTTGATCTTCAATTAAGTTTCAATTTCCAGGCCCTATCGTATGTAGTGTCTCGAAAGACTCCTAGATGCAAGCTATATGCCACAGTGCAACATTTCGTTCGATGAAAACTAGTTAAATGAGAGTTGAGAGCTTTTATGCAAACGAAATGAATGGAATACAAACAAGAATGTCTCTAATGCAACTAATGCAATTGCACACTTTTCACTCAAACACTAATTACTAGCAATATGGAAAAGATCACAATTTGCACTAATTTAACAAAAGTAAAAGAGATTATATTTTTTTTTTTTTTTTTTCAATGTTTAATGGCTAATGTGCACCGAAAACAAAAGGAACAATTTGAGAAATGATATCTAAGAGAGCGAAGCAAACAACATTCACTCAACGAAACAAGCAACCAAATCTCTAAATCGACCCAAAGTCCCTCAAAGCAAAGAAAGACTTGAAAACTTCCGATGGACCGTGTGATCTAGGTCCAAAGCAAGACAAACGAATTCTGAATGAAGGAATGAACAATCGCTCAAAAAACGCAACAAAACAATCAAAGACTGTTAAGAGAGCGTGGAGACTCAATCAACAAGTTGACAGGACAATCAGAACACCAAAACTCCCAAGGAAGGCTCGATTCACTAAGCCACTAGATGCCCTAGGGCTCAAAACGTGAAATCGGTAGATAGAGGCAAACAACCAAAGGATAGAGGTGAATTCCAATCAAACAAGATCCCAACAGGCTCAAACAGTCGAGAAATCAAGAAGAAAAGTACTGGTCAAGCTCAGAAAGCCAAAAAATGAAGAAACTCAAAAAAGTCACAGGGGTGGCGCGACTGTGGCCTTGAAACTAGCGTCAGAAGCCAAGTGGCGCGAGACAGACAGAAGCAACAAGCGCCAAGTGGCGCGACTGTCGGGTTAAAACCCGCGCCAGTCGAGTTCTCCAATAAAAATTAAAAAACAAGCTACTCTGAAAGCAGACCAATACAAGCTAAGCAAACCAAGAAGCTAAAATAGTGAAAGAATCCAACCCAGAAGGTTCATCAAGCAAGGAGAAACAATCAAAGTGAACCAATCATAAACGGGACAAGGAAAACCGGACGATCCCCAGCGGAGTCGCCAATTTGTTGAGGAGGTAAATCCCCTCTGCGGACAGAGGCGATCCCTACTAGCCCAGCAGGGGTCTAGCAACAAACAAACAATGCTATGACGCAAGCTCCTAGTTATGAATGAAAGATTTGGGATAGAAACCTACCTGGATTCCAGCGCTCGATCTGAAGAAGAGATGTCCCCGTCCTTCAATCCTGGCAGATCACAATCCTTCCACGATCTCCGTGGATGAACACCTGCACACAGAAGAGACGAACAGATACATGCATAGGAACCAGCATACGTAACTAAACATCGGTCAGAAAAGACATTACTCGCATTAACATAATGGAAAAGGAGTGGAACCATAATCATAGTCATCTATTAAAATGATAAACGAATAGAAGTTACAACCAAGTTCTGACGTCGCAGCTTCCTTCGAACGGGTCTCCGGTCGTCCACGTCTCGCAAAGCTCGCCAAGGGAAAGGGAAACCTCTCCAGAGTCTCATAACAATGGTCTCCTCGCTTGAATGGGCCTTAAGGGAAAGAAGGGATTCTTTACAATACAAAGGCACTTGGGAATAGGGAGATGCAAAGCTTCAGCACTTCAAGACCAGCTTGCCATGGATCTGAGCAAGCTTTTATAGATGGGGAAGGAGGGAGTTGGGATCCCTATTATTATGGGATTGGCCCTATCAACAAGGAAGGTTCCATGGGAGGTGGCAAAACCAATTCCTTCCATAGAACTCCCGCAGCCAAACCTCCCAACTCAAGATAGGCAGTGGTTTGTGAGTTTGTTTGAACTCAACTTCCGCCATCCATATTTAAAAAACAGTCCCTAAAATGGGTGGCGCGATTACAGATACAAGCATAGAAACCAGCATATGTAACTAAACATCAGTCAGAAAGGACATTACTCGCATTAACATGATGGAAAACGGAGTGGAACCATAATCATAATCATCTATTAAATAACCAGCGAAGAGAGATTACAACCAAGTTCTGACGTCGCGGTCTCCTTCGGACGGGTTTCCAGTCGTCCACGTCTCGCAAAGCTTGCCAAGGAAAGGGAAAACCTCTCTAGAGTCTCGTGACAATGGTCTCCTTACTTGAGTCAGCCTTAAGGGAAAGAGAGGGTGCTTTACAACACAAAGGCTCTTGGGAATATGGAGATTCAGAGCTTAGACACTTCAAGACTAGCTTGCCATTGATTTGAGCAAGCTTTTATAGATGGGGAAGGAGGAGTTGGGATCCCTATTATTATGGGATTGGCCCTATCAACAAGGAAGGTTCTATGGGAGGTGGCAAAACCACTTCCCTCCATAGAACTCCCGCAGCCAACCTCCCAACTCAAGATAGGTGATGGTTCATGAATTTGTTAGAACTCAACTTCCGCCATCCTTATTTAAAAAACAACTCCCAAATTGGGTGGCGCGACTACGGCTCTATGACAGAGCACCAAGTGGCGCGACCCCTTTGCATTAATTTCCCCATTGGCGCGAGTACTGAACTGCTTTCCCGAGCCAATGCTAAAAGGGCTGTTTTTTATGACTTTTGCAAGGAGATGTCTCAAGGGAAAATAAAGCTCATGTTCAGAGGGATGCATTGATGATGTTTTCAAGGCATGAAAATGTCCACAGGTCACAGAATGGGTCCTCCATTGTGCGGGATGGGAAATGGTAAGGACGGTGACAAATTGCGTGTAACGATGTCGATCTTAATTTTACAAAAGAAAATATCAACCAAGAGAAGTTGTTTTTAGCATGTAATATGGCTAAAGAAAAGAGTGAAGATATATGGTTTCTAGATTCTGGATGTAGCAACCATATGACTGGAAACATTTCTATGTTTTCAATGTTAGATGAAAATGTAAAGTCTCAAGTAACATTGGGGACAGAGAGTAAGGTCTCTATCATGGGAAAAGACAGAGTGAATTTTTTGACAAAGAAAGGAGAAGAAAGATCCATATCAGATGTTTACTATGTGCCTGGTATGAAGTGTAACCTCTTGAGCATTGGATAGCTCATTCAAAAGGGGTACAATGTTTTCTTTGAAGATGATGTATGCTCCATCATGGATAAACCACCAAGAAAAAAATGCATTGTACAAGTGAAGATGACAAGGAACATAATGTTCCCTCTCAAGATGAGAGCAGATTTGAAGAAAGGAGCTGAAATGTCAGCAATGACACAAGAGACATTCCAAAGAGAAGCCAAGGATGAAAATTGGTTATGGCACTTGAGATTTGGACATCTCAGCTTTGGAGATCTGAATTTATTGCATAGAAAAGCTTTGGTAAAGGGCTTACCATTGATTGAGAAACTAGACAGCCTATCTGAAGGTTGCATCTTGGGCAAACAACACAGAGAAATATTTCCATTAGGAAAGAGCATAAGGGCAAAGGCACCCTTAGAAATTTTCCATTCAGATTTTTGTAGGCCAATGGAAACACCATCATTAGCAAGCAGCCAATATATGGTGACTTTTATTGACGATTTCACAAAAAAAACATGGGTTTATTTTTTGAAATTTAAAAGTGAAGTGTTTGAGAAATTCTGCCATTTTAAAGCTCTTGTAGAGAATCAAAGTGGGCAACGTATTAAATTCTTAAGGACAGACAGAGGAGGAGAATATATCTCCAAAAAATTTATGCATTTTTGCAGAGAAAATGGGATAAATAAGAAATTTACAAAAAGGTATACACTGCAGCAAAATGGAGTTGCTGAAAGGAAAAACTGAACCAACATGGATATGGTAAGAAGTAGGTTGAAGGAAAAACATTTTCCAAATGAATATTGGGCTAAAGTTGTACATTGTGCAGCGTACATTTTAAATAGATGCCCAACCAAAGCAGTGATGAACATAGTTCCTAAAGAAACGTGGAGCGGCATAAAGTAGCATGTCACCCACATGAGAGTATTCGGTTGTGTGGCTTATGCACACATTTCGGATCAGCTAAGGAAGAAGTTGGATAGTAAGGGGGAGAAGTGCATATTTATTGGTTATAGTGAAGAATCCAAGGCATACCGACCGTATAACCCATCCACCAAGAGGTTTGTTATAAGCATAGATGTACAGTTCATCGAGGTAGAAGCTTGTGATGGAAGCATTTAGAAAAAAGTGAATGTGAAGAGTTGTTTGTCTCATGATGATAATAAGGAAGAGATGGTTGAAAGGAACACCTCATTAGCAGCACCACCTCCACCAACAGAAGGATAATAAGGAACACCTCAAGCAGGTATGAGAAGACCTTTGAGAAGTGATAACAGTGCTTCTCCAAGCACATCACAAGGAGCATATTTGAGTGCTTCTACAAGCACATGTTCACCAAGTGAAAAAGGAACCAAATTCAGAAATTTGAATGATATTATGAGCAAGAGGTAGAAAATGGAAGTATGAACTCTTTATTTGCATTGTATTGTCATGTAGATGATCCTATTCATTTTGAAGAAGCTATAAAAGATAAGAAATGGATAGATGTTATGGATGAAGAAATGAATATTATAGAGAAAAATAAAACATGGGAATTAGCTGATCTCCCTAAAGGTAAAGAAGTCATTGGAGTAAAATGGGTTTACAAGACCAAAAGCAATGTTGAAGGTAAGATTGAAAGGCACAAGGCCAGACTTGTTTTCAAAGGCTACAAACAGCAACAAGGAAGATACTGTGAGAAAAATTTTGCACCGCTTGCAAGAATAGAAACAGTAAGAGCAGTGTTGTCCATAGCAGTACAACACAAGTGGAAATTTTACCAAATGGATGTGAAATTAGCATTCCTAAATGGAGTATTGATGGAAGAGGTATACGTGGAACAACCTCTGGGCTATGAGAAAAAAGGCCAAGAGCATAAAGTATGCAAATTGAAGAAAGCTCTGTATGGGCTGAAACAAGCACCAAGAGCATGATACAGTAGAATAGATGCCTATTTACTGGAAAATGGGTTTGAGAAATGTGAAGGAGAACCCACACTATACATCAAGGAGAAAGATGGTAAGATGCTCATTATTGTTTTATATGTTGATGATGTGATGTTTACAGGTAATGATGCTTACCTCATTGAGAATTTTGAAACTGTCATGAAGGATGAATTTGAAATGACTGATATGGGATTGCTGAGATGCTTCCTAGGAATAGAAGTAGAGCAAAATGAAAATAAAAATTTTATTTCTCAAGCAAAGTATGTGAATGAATTTTTGGAAATATTTAACATGCAGGATTGCAAAGCAGCAATTACTCCTACAGTAATGGGATTGAAGTTAAGAAAAGAAGACAACAACAAGGATTTTGATCCAAGTTTGTATAAGAGCATAGTTGGCAGCCTCATGTATTTGACTGCAACTAGGCTAGATATTATGCATGCTGTGAGTTTAATTTCTAGATTTATGTTAAGGCCAAAGGAGGCACATTGGCAAGCAACAAAAAGAATTTTGAGGTATGTGAAAGGAACAAAGAGGTATGGAATTTTATATACAACTTCAGAAAATTTTGAGTTAATTGGATATGCTGACAGTGATTGGGCTGGAAGTATAGATGATAGGAAAAGAACCTCTGGTTATTTTTTTCATATGGGTTCAGGAGCCATTTCATGGGCTTCCAAGAAACAGCCAATTGTGGTGTTATCAACAACAGAGGCAGAGTATGTGGCAGCTACAGTAGCAACATGTCAAGTAGTTTGGATGAGAAGAATGTTGAGGATTTTGTTTCATGAACATGAAAAATACACAACAATTTATTGTGATAATAGCTTAGGAATAGCGTTATCAAAGAATTAATTGTTTCATAAGAGAACGAAACACATTGATGACAAGTATCACTACATCAAAGAGCTAGTGAACAATGGAGAAATTGTTTTACAACATTGTAGAATAGAAGAGCAGTTCGCTGTTATTTTAACAAAATCAGTGGGGCAAAAGAGTTTTAATTACTTGAGAAAATCCTGGGTATGGAAGAAAATCCAGTAGTTGAAATTAGGGGGGAGTGTTGGAATTTAATTCCAAATTCCACACAGATGTAGGACGACAGAGTTAAATTTTGATGGGAATGCTAAAGGACAAAAATGGCAGCAACAATCTCCAGCCTCTAATCTTCACGCAACCCTCCACACTTAACGATTCACCCACCAGAAATAAATTATGCTCCAACCAGTTTGAATTACCTCTTTTTGATTTGATCTCCAACACCATTCCGGGAGGTAGCAAGGATGGGCACCGAAGGAGGAAGATGACCCATCGGAATGGGTGATGTCATCTCCTCTTTGGACCCACCAAAGTAATTTCGGGGAGCAGCAGACTTGAGTAGCCAAGGGGGAAGATGACCCCACGGAATATGGAATGTTTGCTTTAATGTTTTTATTATTTACATTTTACCATGGTACATTTTTATTTTTAAATTTGGTTTATGTTTTTATAAGAGCCGTAACATAAGTTTTATGTTTTGTTTTAATTTTTGGTTATATATATATATATATATATATATATATATATATATATATATATGGAATATTTATAATATATATTTATTGTAATGTAATATGCCGTGTGCATTAAAAAAAAAAGATATGGTTGTGTATTAAAAGAAATAGAGAGCAGTATAGCAGTGTATTGTGAAAAAGCCCGAAGGCAGAAAACAAAAAGCAGAAAGCACTGTGTGAGTAGCAGAAAATAGAAAAAGATAGAGACAGTAGTTAAATGAGTTCTTAGAAGAACGATGTGTTTGTAGTAGCATATACCAGAAGTTGAAGAGCTGTGTTTTGTAGCAGCAGAAAGTTTTTTTTGTAAATCTAGAACGCTGCAGTTCTGAAGAATTTCATCTTGTAACAGAGTTTTTTTCCTTTCATGAAATAGAATTTTTTATGCCACTTCTATGTCCTCATTTTTAATTAAATTTATGTGTTGAGTTGAGGAATTTTATTTCCTCTACGTGTTAAGGAATTGTTCAGAAATTCCAACAATTGAACAAAACTAATATCTAAATACTACAATAACAAATTAAGCTCAACAAAACCCCAACCTATAATAATGATATGATAATATCTTAGGGCTACAAAAATATGCTAACGTGGGTTAGTACTTTGAAACAACAAGAACCAGTGGAACAAAACTAGTACCTTAATCCAACAACACTTTAAACAAAACACTTCTAACAAAAGTTCAATCTACAAAAATATTGTGATAAGATAGTGTCAATGACATGAGAGTGAGAATTGAAAATCGTACCTTTATCATTTATATAACGCAGGCTCATCTAACTTTACATAACACAAGTTTATATAACAAGTTAGTTATCCAAAAAACTCTCATAATAACTTACTTTTCTTACAAAGAGTTATCTAATTATGTTAAGCTGCATCACTAATATCGCCACAACAATGATTTCCAAATGGTTTACAACCAGCCTAGATCCATCTAACTCTGGATCTATCATGCACCGAGAGGGATCAAATCTCTCGAGGTGCAAACCTATTTTTTGAGTGCAAAACTTGAGAAAAGGTTTGCACCTCGAGAGATTTGATCCCTCTCGGCGCATGATAGATCTAGAGTTAGATGGATCTAGGCTGGTTCCAGTCGGAGGCATCAACATCACATTTTTCAGATTATTAAAATTTTTGTATATTTTTTAGATGTAAGATGGATCTAGGCTAGTTTCAGTCGTGTGATGCCAAGGAAAATCTATCAAAGATATGATTAATTTTATCATTAATATGTAAGTATATCAAATATTAATATAATCATTTTAAATATGCTAAATATTTCTGAGATTAACTTGGTCATTTTAATTTTAAATTTTCTTAGTTACCTCAGTTCGTTGAGATGATAATTATTGTTAATAACTATAATGATGAAAAATGATGAAATATTTTTTTTAAATGCAAAGTGACAATAATGGTGTTGAAAGATAGAAAATGTGAATAATAAGAATGTACTCATGTTACAATCAATCTCAAACTATTTTCTTCTATTATTCTTATTTCCTCCCTTGTTAGTTTTGTTATCTTTTCATATCGATTATATGAAAAAGAAAATTTAAATCGTAAACCATTTAATTCTTTAGCTCGATCTGTTGTAGTAAACATGATACCTTGTCTCTCTTGCTCTCCAATATTAATAGCTTAAATTACTATAACACAAAAATCAATCTACATTGTTAATAAATTTTTGTGCTTACACTAAAATCAATGCATATTGTTAATCCAATCACTTTAATATTAATGTACCATCATATATCCAATTACTTCAAATCATAAATCAACATATACATTGAAATCAATGCATTTAATGCAAGCAATCAAATAAGATTAGAAAATAACTTATACATTGAAATCAATGCAGCTAATGCAATCAATCAAATAAGATTAGAAACCAACATCTACACTGAAATCAATGCATTTACTCAAAGCAATCAAATAGGATTAGAAATTTCCATCTACATTGAAATAAATGCATTTAGCGCAAACAATCAAATAGTATTTGGAATAATCTACATTGAAATCAATGCATCTAGTGCAAGCAATCAAATATAATTATAAATCGACGTCTAAATTGAAATCAACACATCCAGTGCAAGAAATCAAATAGTATTAGAAATCACCACCTACACTGAAATCAATGCATCTAGTGCAAGTAATCAAATATCATTAGAAATAAATATCTACACTAAAATCAATGCATCTAGTGAAAATAATCAAATAGGATTATAAATCACCATCTCCACTTAAATCAATCCATCTAGTGCAAGAAATATTCTTCCCTCTCTCCACTCTCCTTCCATATCTATATCCCCATCCATATTTTTTTTTTGTCTCTGTCTCACCCCCCTAAACACACACGCTCTCGCACTCCATATATATAATTCTCTTTATCAATCACCCTCTCTCCCCATCTCTCTCTTCTTCCCTCTGTTCCCCTTCTCTCCCTCTCCCCCGCTAATATCTCTATTTCCTCCTTTTTTCCTCTGTCTCTCTCTCTCTCCATCTTCCTTATCACTCACTGTCTCTCTCTTTAGGAACCAACACCTACACTGAAATCAATGCATTTACTCAAAGAAGTCAAATAGGATTAGAAATTGCCATCTACACTGAAATCAATGCATTTAGTGAAAACAATCAAATAGAATTAGAAATCATCTACATTGAAATTAAGTCATCTAGTGCAAGTAATCAAATATAATTATAAATCAACATCTAAATTGAAATCAACACATTTAGTGCAAGCAATCAAATTGTATTAGAAATCTCCACCTACGCTGAAATCAATGCATCTAGTGCAAGTAATCAAATATCACTAGAAATAAATATCTACACTAAAATCGATGCATCTAGTGCAAATAATCAAATAGGATTAGAAATCACCATCTCCACTTATATCAATCCATCTAGTGCGAGAAATATTCCTCCCTCTCTCCACCCTCCATCCATATCTATATCCCTCTCCATCTATTCTTTTTTGTCTCTCTATCTCACCCCCCTAAACACACGCGCTCTCGTACTCCATATATATCAATCTCTTTTTCAATCACCCCCTCTCCCCATCTCTCTCTTCTTCCCTCTCTTCACCTTCCATATATATCTCTATCTTCCCCTTCTCTCCCTCTCCCCCATTAATATCTCTCTTTCCTCCTTTTTTCCTCTCTCCCTCTCTCTCCATCTTCCTTATCACTCTCTCTCTCTCTCTCTAGAATCCAACATCTACACTAAAATCAATGCATTTACTCAAATAAATCAAATAGGATTAGAAATCACCATCTACACTGAAATCAATGCATTTAGTGCAAACAATCAAATAGGATTAGAAATCATCTACATTGAAACCAATTCATCTAGTGCAAGTAATCAAATATAATTATAAATCGACATTTAAATTGAAATCAACAAATTCAGTGCAAGCAATCAAATTGTATTAGAAATCACCACCTACACTGAAATCAATGCATCTAGTGCAAGTAATCAAATATCATTAGAAACAAATATCTACACTAAAATCGATGCATATAGTGAAAATAATCATATAGGATTACAGATCACCATCTCCACTTATATCAATCCATCTAGTGTGAGAAATATTATTCCCTCTCTCCACCCTCCATCCATATCTATATCCCCCTCCATCTCTTCTTTTCTGTCTCTTTATCTCACCCCCCTAAACACACATACTCTTGCAATCCATATATATCAATCTCTTTTTCAATCCCCTCCTCTCCCCATCTCTCTCTTCTTCCCTCTCTTCACCTTCCATCTATATCTCTATCTCCCCCCTCTCTCCCTCTCTCTCCATCTTCCTTATCACTCACTCACTCTCTCTCTCTCCACCTTTCTCTCTCTATTTCTTTCTTCTTACCTCTCTCCTCCTCCCCCTCCAATTCCATCTCTCTTTCCCTCCCTCTCTCCACTCTCTCACATCCTCTCTCTTCCTTCCTCTCTTTCCCTTTCTCTCCCATCTCTCTCTCTCTTCACCCACCAACTATGTTACTATATCCCTCCCTCTCTCCTTATATCTCCTTCTCCCCCCTTATCTCCATTCTCTCCTTATTTGTCTCTTTATCTCAACCCCAAACATACACGCTCTCTCTCTCTGTCTCTCCCTTGTCACTCCTTCTCTCTCTCCACTTCTCACTCTCTATATTTCTTATTTCCCACATCTCTCCCCCTCCAACTCCATCTCTCTTATCGATCCCTCTCTCCTCCTCTCTCTCAAGTCCTCTCTCTCGTCCTTCCTCTCTCTCTCTCTCCCCTAAATCCCTTTCTCTTCCCTGATCTCTCTCTCTCTCTCTCTCTCTCTCTCTCTCTCCAATACTCTCTCTTCCCCCATCACTCTCCTCCTCTCTCTCATCCTTCCTCTCTCTCCCTTTCTCTCCCACCTCTCTCTCTCTCTTTTCCCTCCAATCCTCTCTCTTCCCCCATATCTCTCTCTCTCTCTCTAATCCTCTCTCTTCCCCATCCCTTTCTTTCTCTCTCTCTTTCCACCCCTCTCTCTCTCCAACTACATTACTATATCCCTCCCTCTCTCCTTCTCACTTCTTCTCTCCCCCCTTCTTTCCATACATCTTACTTTGTCTCTTTATCTCACCCCTAAACATACACACTCTCTCTCCATCTCTCCCTTATCACTCTCTTTCTCTATTTGTTCTTAGTTATGTAAACTAATGAGCATAAATATTGGTAAATATAAAGCAGATTATGGACTAAATATGAAAAGAGGTTTTATTTACTTACCATACCTCTAGTTTATTTATATTTTTATTTATTTACCATACAGCTTTTCTTTACAATGGTATTTGGCCCATAGGCTTGTTATATAATTAGATTTTTATTTATAATCCTATTTGATATATTGTTATTTATTTACCTTACCTCTTTATGTCTCTTTTATATTTATTTATTTACCATACATCTTTATATCTATTTTATATTTATTTATTTATTTATCATACTTGTTTATACCTCTTTTATATTTATTTATTTACCCATGGTATTTGGCCCATGATATCAATATTAATTTGTCCCATGGTATTCGTCCCATAGGCTTCATCTAAATAAAACCTCTTTTTTAAAGTTTTTTTAAATATGAAAAAGTTTATGGAATAAATATAATTTTTTTTTTTATTTATTTACCATACATCTAGTTTATATATATTTTTATTTATTTACCATAGCTCTAGAGTAAGTATAAATTCATTTTACAAATATTTAATTAAAAGAAATATTAAAAGATTTTGGATTTTGATTGTTTGTGTTGAATTAACTCTTTTCCTTTGGATTAGGAATGGTATTGACTCTAGTAAAGAGTAAAGATGTTTAAAATTTTAGTTAATTTGGAAATTCAATGTGGTAATTTTTTTTGTTAAAGGTATATTTATGATCCATTCAAATTCACATATATAATTTACTATCCATTCAAATTATATAAATAATACATAATTGTATTAGAAATTGATATATGTTTTAACACAATGGGATTTTTTTATTTTTATTTTTTTAATTTAAAACTTAAGCCGACATTTTGTATGAGGACGTCATAGGAGTCATATTGGACTGTAGATGCGCCTCTTGACGCAATGATGACACACCAAAAAAATATGGTTTTACATTCATAATAATAACTAAATGTATTCGAAGAATACAAGTTAGTTATCCAAAAAAAACTCTCATAATAACTTACTTTGCTTACAAAGAGTTATCTGATTATGTTAAGCTGCAACACTAGTATCGCCACAACAGTGATTTCGAAATGGTTTACAGTGATAGCAAACCAAAAAATATGGTTTTACATTCATAACAACTAAATGTATTCGAAGAATAAACAGCTATTTTAAAACAAAAAAATCACTTCGTATTTGGTATTACAAACGAAAAATGAAACGCAAATATGCCGGGAAAATGCAATAAGTTAAACCTGTTGTCAAAGATCGAATGGCGTTTGCACTGCAGAGTAGTAGAAGGGCAGATACAGGTAAAGGGAACGTGCTCAGGTGCCTATTAATCCAAGCCATTTGATCCTTCTTAACTGCCCGGAAAATCTAACTTCCTTGTATTGTTAAACTTTCCGGTTCACATAAGAAATAAGCGATTCCTAGTCCTAATGGAAGTGGAAGAAAGCACACGATATTGCTAAACCAAAATAATTGTGGAAAGCAAAGAAACAAGAACCGAGGAAAAATAATAGACTACAACAATAGAATGCAGATCCAGATGGGGAGGTCTACAAAATGCACGCCTGTAGATATACCGTAGTCTAACTAGCCAGAGGAATCGCCCTGAAAATCATGAAAATTTCGATAAGATTTTCAGAAAATCCGGCAAGAATTTTTCTAAATCCATGTTATAACTATCAAAGTTTAATATTTTGGGTGTCCTACAGGTTTTTGATGGTGCCGAATCCATTTCCGATGTCAAAATCAAGATTCAAACACTGTTTCTGCAAGATTTTTTAAATTTTTTTGGCCTGAATTCCGGCCAATTTTGACCGTCCGGGCAATTCCTCCGGCTCGTTAGACGACTCCTATTATTATATAGCAGACCCGGCACGGAAGAGCTTCAAATATTTCAATAAAAAATGGTATAAGAAATTTGTACAGATGCCACACAGCCATATTTCGCCGTCACGACAGTGAAATCTGTACTGGGTTGCAAGGCAAATGCTACGGTGTAATATCAGTCTGAATGCATGACATATATATATATATGCTCCGTGGCATTGAATTACTTAAAAAAAACATATTGTGCTAATTGTAATTGCCATGAAAGAGCGCGTAAGTGTACCGACAACATTAAAACTAGAACAGTTGATCACAAGAGTTTGTCGTGCATGGGAGCCAATGGGCCTATTGTGAGGATGGCGGCATGGGCGGCATGGCAGCCGCCGAGGACAAAGACATATCTATCGTGACTCGTGAGTCAGAAAGGAAGAAAATGTTTGCGTAGGGAGCAGTTCGATGCACTATTCAAGACCCAATCTTTCCAACTGAATACGACCTGTTTGGGCCAACCTTGACGACAAAATATACTGTCTTTAAAAACAGCCCATTCGATCATTCAATCAAGATTTTAGTTCGTTAATGTCAGATTCGTTAAATAGGTTATCGACTTCATTAATGGATGGTACAGATTTGGGGAATGGTAAGTCCAAAAAATTGATCTCCTTATCGGTTAAATTTTTAAATATTTTAATTGATCTTTTTATTTCTGAAACTGGATGCTCATATAAATATGTTTGATTTATATGCAATAATATAGGGGTGAAATTTCTGGAATGTGAAATTCTGTGTGATATGATTAGAGAGTTTAAGGTTTTTGGTGAACCTGTCACTCATCTTCACAATATGATTAAAGAGTTAGAAAAAATTTAGGGTGAACACTTCACTCTCTTGGAATTTCTGATTATTCAAAAATATACAAAGGAATAAAAATAATTTCTCCTCTAAACACAAAGATTAAAAAAAAATTGTTTGACAAAAATGACACACAATCATGAAACTTAAAATTCTATTACAAAGATGCCACAAAAATTTTGTTCTAACATTTACAAAAAAAAATGACAAGTTTATGTTAACTGCTACAAAGCACAGTACCAAAAATCTGCTCTCTATCTCTTCCCAAAAAAAAAACACAGAGTGCAATTTTTATTTTAGCCTTCTGGCTTTTCCAATACACAGTTCACTCTTTTTAAAAATTCTGTTCCTGCCTTCGAGCATTTTCATTATACTCTGCTTTTACAAAATAGAGTCACACACACAGTCACCTCTCTTAAAAAAAAATACACAGCACTTTTTTGTTTTTTCCTTCGGGCCTTTTTTTAAAAGGTTGCATAATAAAACTATTTTTTAAAAAATAAAACAAACTAACATATTATTTATATATATTATAAACTTAATTTTTTTTATTATATATATATATATTAACCTGATCGAGTAGTCTTTAGTGCGACTTTCTGAAGGTTTTTACGGTGACTTTTTACGGTGTAATTTCTCTAAATTCTGGTAGGAATTTATTGAAAAGAAAAATTTGATTGTTATTTTTGCACGATCGAAGTGCCTTAGAAGTTTTTGAGGGTGCTGAATCCATATATATCAAAAAACCAGTTTGAATAACAAAAACCAAAATTTTACCTCAAAAATTTTCACCTGATTCTAGCACCTGAAACTTTAAAAAATCACACTAAAAACAACTCCTTAACCTTATATATATCTAAAAAGTCAAACTGACTTTCAATATAAAACATACATTGCAGCATTTTCTTTTAAAACATTAAAACATGAAACTTATAAAAATGTTACCCTGAGGTTTTTAACTTTGTCGCGGATATGAAAACGGGAATTAAATCCCATTGCGAACGATTTCGCGTACCAATTCCCTTCTCTGACGTGGGAGTAAAAATCTGCGCCATGGCTCTCTGATTTGTTGGGGATGGGACCCGTCGCATACCAAATGGGTGCTGTGAGGTCCCTCTCAAAACTGCACGATAAAATTCTATTCACTGCTGCTGTTGTGCTGCCATGTGTCACCTCCCTCGTTTGAATTAAATCAAAAACAGAACTAGCCTGAAAAGACTGTGGTTGCTGATGTTTAGATGCAAACTTACAGAGGATTGAATGCAGGGTTGCTTGGTTTGATAACCACGGTTCTTTAAAACATTTGCAGGCTAAGGCTTTAACCAAGAAAATAAACTTGCAGGTTCATTAAACGCAGAATTTAAATTGCAGGGGTTGTGTGTACGTTTTTAAAGATTTATGAACGGTTACTTCCTCTGTCTTTAGGTTCTACAGTAGTTGAATTTAAAAAAAATTCAACACGCCCATCTTCAGTAAAAGAAAGCTTCAATCATATCACACAGGATTTCAATTATATTTTCCAGAAGTTCTGCACTACATTATGTTGGAAATATTTCAATTGATCTCCTTATTTCTGAAACTGGATGCCCATATAAACATGGAGCTTTTTTTATCGGAGGACACAATTTAGCAGAGTAGAAGAATTTCAAATTATGGGGGATTTAGCTAAAACTGGATGCCCATATAAACATGGAGCTTTTTTTTAACGGACGCCACAATTCAGTAGAGAAGAGGAATTTCAAATTATGGGGAATTTAGCTATTTTTTTAGAAATAGATTTAGCATCATGAAGAATCTTTAAACACGAAAAATATGATAGCTTGAAGCGTGAACCAATAAGACACCCAAAATCTTGAACTAACAACTATAATCCACATAAAAAAGATAGCAAAGATTTTCTCAAAATCATCTGAATATTCTATTGTTTCTGTATTTTGATAAATACCCTTAAATATAGCAAAATGAAAAGAAAATTAAAGTGAAATAATTTTATCAAAATTTTAATATAATTAAAATGCAATATATCCTAAAATTTAAAAACTTAAAACTACAATTTTGCCTTTAAACAATATCTACCGGAACTGCTACCAACCTCCCACCGTGTGTTGTGGTGCATGTTCTCTTCCTCTTTCAGAGCCTCAACCTCCACAGGCTTCAGCCACCGAATGTGATAGTCAGGTCTATATGTATGTATAACATTAACTTCCAAATGTAATTTTTGAATTTCTTATTGGATGCGGCTCGAAAGGCAAGGAACAAGAGTTTTTCATCCGGGGACTAACAGGGCCACGGGCTCCATTCGGTCCAAGAAATTTGACAAACCAAAAGGCCGCTCCAAAGTGGTCCTAGGCTAAAACCTTTACGTCTAACAAATTTGGTCCCCTCACCTTGGAAAATTTATCAAACCGTGCCAAGAGAAGACATCCGTTTTTTCATGTAAAAAGTTAAAACGGTGTATTATGTCTATATATACACATTCTACAATTAGGTCGGAAGGAAATGTACAACTTCCACAATGACTGATCTTAAAAAAATTAGAATGTAATCACCCCTAAAGATATTAGGGGTGTAACATGTTTTCTAAATTATTTAGAAAATAATTATAAAATACATTATTTTTTTTAAATATAATATATACAATACATACAAAATTATTCATATTTACTTTTAATTATAAATTACATAATATTTTTTTTTAAATACAATATACAAAATTAATTATAAATTATATAATATATATTTTTTAAATATAATACATACAAAATGACTCAGATCCACAAAATGATTCAATATTTTTTCTTTAAATATAATACATACAAAATGATTCACATCAACAAAATAATTCTTAATTTTAATGTTTAATGTTTACATGTATAGGTAAAACACTATAATGATTTCTAATGTTGATTATGTTTTTGGTACCTCAAGTAACATTGTAGTTTTTATATTTTTAAATTTTGCTTAGTACCCAAACTTGGTTGGACATTGTATTCAAACTATGCTCATTCACTCATGGACATCATATGGAAACTTTGTTCTTTCACTAGTGGATATTATATGGAAGTTTTGCTCATTTTCTCATAGACATTATATGGAAATTTTGTTAATCTATTTCCTTGTTGTCAAATGTTTTATTTTATAATTTCACGGTTATGGCTTTACTAGGTTATTGATTTATCCAAAAACCACTACATAGCCTAAGGATGAGAGTTATTGTTACTTATTTATTTATTTATCTTTATAGGACCTTATGTTACCATGTTCGGTGCATAATACGTGTTATAACCTTGATGTTATATTTATATTTATTTCCTTTGGCGGTTATATACTCTATGATATAGGATGAATATTATTAACCTTTGAAGGCCCTTGTGGCACCTTGTACATACGTGGAGGCCTCATGGCATTCTGTCCATGTGAGGAAACTACATGGAAGCGGGGGGTCAACATAGCCCTATCAAACCCTATGCATGTGTGTTTCATCAACAATGGCGAATACCCTTTTTTAATCGACGGTGGGGATGAATCCATCACTATTAGGGTAAATACCTACCCTTAGGCTTTCCACCAGAGTGGTGCCATTTGCATTTGAACCGGTTGAGAGAAAAACTTTGCAACCACAAAGTTAACTTGATAAAAACAATGGTTTTTTCGTGCATTCAAAGGTTTTTTGACCACAGTTTGATTTGTCTTTCTAGTATTTGATGAAAATATATATAGCTTGTCATGTCGAGAAAATTTGCACACTAGGTCCTACATTCTACGATGTACATTTTCAACTTTTTCTTTCTTATTTCTATTTAAATATTTTGCAACTGTTGGCAAGGATTTAGAGCAATGTTCAATGGTTAATTTTCCTTGTTTTGAGTATATTCTACAAAAAAACTCCGGGCTTCTTCTGGAGGTTCTGTTGTGGTGACCATTCTCTACAAGAATTCAACATTGCTACATATTTCCCAAGGAATTTTTTATCGGGTAAATTATAAGAGCTAAGTCTAAATTAAAATCTATAGCTTTGTTCTTTTCCATAAAGGTTTCTTCTTATATTTTGATGACATTGAACATATTTTCTACTAAAATAGGGTGATTCAAATGAGATTTTACTTACCCTCCTTCAAGGTGAGATAATTTTTTGCAATCAAATTCCTTTTATCATATTCTTATAATCAATTTCAGGGTAATCTAAGACCAGACTAAGGGGTGTTTTTTGTGCTGGCAGGTTAGTGCTCTACCACATGGGGTTTTGTTATGAGGCATTTTTGGTGTTAATTACATAGAAGATTACTTATTTCTACTTCATACATTACATGTACTCATTTATCATTACCCTTTAGAGGTTCTCTAATCCATCTTCAAGCTTCAACATATTGCTCAACTACATATAATTTATTTTTATTATGGATATATAAAGGAAAGGCCTTAACCATCCATGATTTCCCACTTTATTGTATAATTTTTCCTTAAGGGTTTTCATTTAATTGATTGGGAAAAATACTTGATCAGTATAAATGGAGCCTTCCAACATTTGTTTTAATTAAAAGGTTTTCCCCTTCTTCCTAACTCAAATATTTCATATTTTATTATTTGAATTGTGGTTGGAACATGCATGGCTGGAGATGTGACTTTCTTCTTCATTTTAACAAGTGAAAGCTATATATTTATTTTATTTGTGCTATGACATGCTAAAGTAATTTAAATCATGGTTTTATGCCATTGTTTATTTCCATATTGTTTTCCATACATGTGTACAAGGGTATTCTTTATAGATACTAAATGTGTATTATGTCTTAGACATCATCATGAACGCATACATGTAAGAACTATATGGTTTTTCTTTAGTTTTAAAAACACAAGGTAGGCCAGAAGCATGATGAAATTTTATCATGGGCTTCCTCTTAAGGTGTTTCTTTAGGCCCTACTGTCATCTTGCCATAGTTTGCGTGAATTTTGGCTAGTCTTTGGTGTTTCTCTTCCTCGTATTTGGCATGCAACATGCTAACCTAGGCATCAAGTTTGTACTTCTATACACTTGGATTCATTACTATCTTATAATATATTTTTTCCTATATAGTCTGCAAATGAATTCATTTTTTATACAAATGAAATTTTAAGTAAGGTTTAAGAAAAATTTCTTTCATATCTCTAATTTTCATTGCTACTTGGGTAAACCACAAATTTATTCAATCCATATTGTTTTTGTTTTAATATTCACTTGTACACTGAGTAAAAGGGTTGATTATTGTTTAGGGTTTCTTTTCCCCAACTTTTCCAACAAAGCAATGCTTAGCCTTTACAATTCAAAAAATATATAGTTAAATTATGTGTCCCTTGTCCATTAGCCTTCCCGCAACAAAAAAAACACACAAACACATGCATATACACAATTTATTCACAAAGATAGTAGTAAAATTTAACCATTCACTTCCTTGAATACACACATGGAAACACATGTCATCATAATGAAATCCTCCTAATTCATTCATAATCCTAAACTAAAAAAGAAATATGTTGCACTCATAGTTTTTGAGATGTTCATATACCTATCTAATAATGGCTAGAAACATATTAAAGGCTGCAACGTTCCTCCTAAACTTGAACTACGTTTTCCAGTATTTCTCCTCGAGCTCTAACTTCTCCCTACTATGAAAAAAGCTCAATATTTTGTACTCATTTCCCACCTCCTTAACCACAAGAAATGTCATGGTAATTCTGGATTTAGGTCTAGTCACTCTCTCCCACTGGCATCTTTCTTTTGTTTTGCTGCCTTTATCTCTTGAGGTGTTTTTAAAAGAGATTTCACCAATACCATTTACCTCCAGTCATGTATTTCCTTAGTGGTATGCTCAATCAATAGTTCTCTCTGTGGAAAAATGGAGATTTTTTTTTTTCCTTCCCCCTTCTTGGGCATAATTGATTCCAACTATTTCTCCTGGTAGTTAGGAGTCTGATATCCCATATGATAGCCTTTAATATAGTTCCAAGAATAAGAATACGCAAAACATTTTTTTTTAATAATCAAAATAAATATCTACATTTCATAACATATTACTTGTATCACATTAGTTTTCAATCACACGTACAATATAGAATATACAAAAATGAAATTGAACATGGGTATTTTCTAGTCAATTTAGCGTTCTAAATTGCTAACATAAATTATCGACGAGGGCTAGTAAACTCATGAAGTGTGACACACTATATGTGCCTAAGAAACCTACTTCTTACTTCGTTGTTTTGATGTTTTATTATTGTTTTGGGGGTTTTATGTTTCGATTCTTAGTGTTCTACTCTGAACTAGAAAGATGAGATTAAGTCTGATTAAAAGGAAGGAAAATGAAATGTTGTCAAATGAATTAAAGTAGAGTTTTATTTGCAAGTTCTGTTCCTAACTAAGAAATGATGAAAACAGAGAGTCCTAATCCATGGATATTACATCTTCTAAATGAACATTCATGAAATGAAAAGTAACTCAAAACACTACAACTTAATATGATTCATTTAGTTAGAGATTTGTTGGGAGAGCTTGTGAAAAAGATTAATTTTAATGCAATGAGGATCTCCTAAAACATAAAAGGAAATGCTGAAACAAACATTAACTTAAAACATTATAGTGAAATCTCATTCATTTGATAGAAGTTTATTGGAAGAGCTTGAGAAAAATATTACTATAATGTAGTAAGGATCTCCTATGAAATGTTGAAACAAATTATAACATTACAACTAAATATCATTCATGAGTTAGAGGTTTATTGGAAGAGCTTGTGAAAGAGATTAATCATAATGTGATAAGGATCTTCAATGAAGCAAAACAATCAATAACTCACAATACTACAAATCAGTCCCATTTGTGAATTAGAGGTTTCTTGGAAAATCTTTTGAAAGAGACTAACTACAGTATAATGAGGAATCTGAACTGAAATTGTGTGAACAAAATATTTCTTATACAGAGATTGACAGTAGGGGCTTTTACTAGTTATTTCACCTTTACTAGAAAGGATGAAACCAGAAGCTTCTGGCCCTCTTACTGACTCTCCCTAAATAAATATAATGTAAACACTAAATAGATCTGACAAATGAGGATCTTCTTTTTAACTAAATAACAGAAAATTAAATGCTAATAACTCAAAATATCACAATTGAATCCCATTCATTTAATAGAGATGTATTGGAAGAGCTTGAGAAAGAGACTAACTGCAATATCATGAGGATCCTTCATCTAAGCAAATGAAATGAAAAATAATGCTAAAAGCTATGATTTCATAAAGCAATCTAAGTAAGGAAATATGACAAAACAGAATTGAAAACAACTTATCTAGAAAATATGTAAAACCTCCTTGAATAGCAGGGGCCCTCTGCTACCAATTTGGTGTAATCCTTAACTCCTTGAAGACGTGATAAAAAAAAAAATCAAAGAACTGAACTTCTTTATTGAAAAACTAACAAATCTACATCCCATTCCATCTTAAGCTTTGTTACAAAATACTCTCTATTCCTTTCTTTCCTTTTCCTATTTTTTCACTACTCATGATAGGAGAAGGCTTCTCCTATTTATACAAAATATGAGAAGTTATCTCATTAATGGGAGTCCATGAATCTCTCCCTCCATCTCTAGAGTTACAATCAAAATAGGAAATGATAAGAGACATGTCTTCTTAGAGTTTCAATACAATTAGGAGATGTGACACATATCTTAATGATCCCATGATTCTTGCCACTCAAATTCGAATTTGGCCTTAGAGTGCCACATAAGGGTCTTCTAGAAGTCTCCTTTTGACCTACACATGTCAACAATCTCAACCCACTTGTTAGGTATAAGCATATGCACATTATTTTCTAATTTTTAACCACAAATTCACTTAAAAAGGCTAAGAATTAATAAAGTTTGGAAAAGCATAAATGTAGCCCAATGATAATGAAAATGGGATGAATGTAGTGACATAGTAGTGAAATGGAGGTGATATAATGGACATAATAGTGAAAGTGTAATGGAAATGAATGACATTTTCAAGACCCAACATACCCCCCAACTGAAGTTATTGCATGTCCTCATGCACTATATATTACATTAACTCTTTTGATCTTTGAGCTTTGGCTTAACTTTGCATGATATCATCTGATAACTTCATATTTCTGCAAAGTGTTTTACTTGAATTGCAACATCGTTGGTTCTTGTGTTACAACCAATTTTTTTTTTTTTTTTTTTTGCATTCTATTTTGATCTTTGAACTTTGCATAATGATATTTTGATTATTTTTGCAAATTATATCTTTATTGGATTGCATGATGGTTGGCTCTTGTGTGAAAACCATGATTTTGTTTGTATCCAATTTATCCTTTAAGCACTTTTTTTGAAAAGCCATTGCATGCTCATAATAACAATGTAATAGTTAATATATGTTGGAAGTATGTGGGCTCCTGAGTATGATATGAACATGGTAAGATATGAAGATGAATCTATTCCCCCCCCCACAACTGATGGTATTGAAAATTTTATGAAATGATGAAGAGAAATGTTTTTCCAACAATTATCATTCTAGCTTTTTTATGGAATTCTATGGTCAAAAGTTAGAAAATGACGTACCTTAACTTACCCTTTGGAATGGATAAGTTGTATGTGTGGTGGATGCAAAATTCTGATTATATTCTTCTTCTACTGGCTGAACAAGAGGAGTCATGAATAAAGAGATAAGATGACTTTTTATTGCTCCTACTAAAACTTGTTGAATCTGCTCAAAAATGCTGAAAATAATAGTCTTCATGTCTTCAAAACTCATAGGCGCAATTCCTACTATGTGAAAAGATGTTCTGATGTCGAACATAGTAGGAAATTGTTGACTTAGTGGCCATTAATGGATGCCACTAGTCAACACGAGAAATCTCACCATTGATGAAAATGAGAGTCAAGATGCCCAAACACATCTTCTTAGGTACAAATGATTTTGCTGATGTCGAGTCACCTAGAAGATCTGATGAACAAGGGACATTAATTTATTCCCATTGTTTGTCAGCATGAGAACTTGCCATTAAGGCATGAAAGACTCAAGGTATTTTTACAAAGAACTTAGACTCAAAGGACTATGGCCTCAATAATTTGTATTAAAGCAGGGCTTATTTGAGGAATGAAAATGACAAGAAATGGAAGATGAAAATGGAAGATGGCAATGGAGAGTAGAAATAGTAATGGAAAATAAGCATGTGAATGAGCCTCTTGCTTTTATTTGTGGGTTATGAATGGAAAAAAAGAAATGGAAAGTGAATGTGAATGTAAATGGAAAATATGAAGTAAAATGAGGTGAATAGTTTATTATGAGGTATGGATGTGATGAAGACAATAGTATCTGAAAGTTTTTCAAGTGTTTGGATCTGATTTTACATCAGCATATTTCCTCTTTGGTGCTGATCATCCTCTTATGAAACAAATTGGTCTCTTAGAGAGACACCATTCTCTTGTAGTCATTTGTCCTTCCTCCTGGAACCTACAATAAAAACCAATACTTCTTCTACAATGGAATGCAAGATTATCAAAGGAGAGAGGTGATCAATCTCTCTAGTTATGATATTTACACACAAAAATAAGAATTTGTATTAATCAAACAAGTTCTCAAAGGAAAAATCAAAAGAATTTATACCTGTTTTGGAATTAGTGCCTCAAGTTGAATGTTGCTTCTTTTCAGCAATTTATTTCATTATTTACTGTTTCAAACTCTAATGATGGATTTCTCACTGTGTATATCTTGTTGAGACCTTTCCAATGATACTTGAATCATCAAAATTTGATTTTGTATGAGAAAGTTAGGCTGATTTGAACAATGAGGTTTTTCAGCTGCGGAAATGACAACAGCTGCGAAATTGGACTTTAGCTGCGGAATGTCGATAGTTTCTGTAGTTAAAAATCTTGAATAAAAAGTTAGCCATTCATCTTTCATCATCAGTCCAAAATTAATCAATACCTTCAGAAAAGTGAGCAAATAACTTATTCATTTCATTGATTCAAAATTATTATTATTATTATTATTATTTGACATGCGGCGACTTAGTGTGGCGACTTAGTGATAACACACAACTTGACTTCCCTTTGACTAGGGTATTTTTCATCAACTTGGATCAAATGAATAGGACACCATCCATGTACTCACATTTTCCCAGCTACCCATGTGGCTCGTTTCGTCTCTTGACACCTATAACCTATAGAAGTAATAAAAAGGCTGCGGAATTGCCAGAGTTCGCAAAAAGCCCCTTCAGTTTCTGAGATGAACTAATCTTCAATTCTGTGTAATTCCCTGCCCAATTACTACTACGTCCCACATGGCATTCAGATATGGTGCTGATACAGTGGGCGGGTTCAGTAAAAAAAAAACACTTTCAGTGCTGCAAGACATAATGTGATAACGAGTAATCCTCTACAACTCGCCATGGATACATTCGCAAGCAAAAGGGACATTCAGGGATGAAGGGATTCTCAAAACTTTGGCAACCCTAGCAAGCACATCACTCCTCTCTAGTAGTTACAGGCAACAAATATAATTAGTGGCAATTTTGGGTTTAACTCACACGAAATATACATGAACATAATGTGAGTGAGTTTTCGAATGGCCTCTACATCGAATGCCAAGAAGCTCCATGCCACGTCGATTGGTTGGTTGCGTATCCAATTAAGATTGTTGTTAATAGGTGTTATGTCTATCAGCAAAGAGCCATATCCAATTAGAACTGTTGTTAACAAGTGTTACATCTATCAGCAAAGAGCCGTATCCAATTAGAACTGTTTTTAACAGGTGTTACGTCTATCAGCAAAGAGCCGTATCCAATTAGAATTGTTATTAATCGGGAAGTGGCAGAGCAGGTGTTAGACGGGTGGCAAAAAGCGGGATATGTATAGTTAATTATCAGTATGCTATTGATTTCAAATCAGAAGCAGCCGAATTTAATCAACTGTCAGTTCATTAATTGAAATTCTGTTTTTTTCACGCGGCAGGCAAAAATGGGCTTCAAAGAACCGAGAAATTCTCCCAGACCGTCATGAATTTCTTAAAACGATTTCTAGGTTATCTAATTGACCCTATTGGCGAAAAAACCCATGTTTTATTTTTTCCAAATTCACCTCTGTTTGGTCAAATTGTGCTTTCAAAGTTTGACATTTTTCTCTATTTTGCGTTTTCCTAAATTGCTACATTCGGTTGTGAAATTGATTTTGAAATTTTTTTAGATGTGATCACAGCACAGACAGATGTAACCATTCTTTAGTATCTTCTTTGAAGTCTTCAGCAAAAATATGCCTTCTTGCTCTTCCTTCAGTGCAACCTGAAGACCTGCCATCAGCCTGCAGTTCCCTGCGACCTTTAGAGCCTGAATTGAACAAAGACAAATTGCAAAGACGTCTCACAAATTCTATCATCTTCGCATCTTCATTATTCTTTCCTAAACAACTTTGTTTTCCCTTATTTAAACAACCCATGTTCTCTAGAATTTAAACTTCGCCATTTGCAATTTGAAATTTGTTTGCTGGCGAGATCTCTTCAACATATGAAGGTTGTGGCTGCCAGCACTCTGTATTGATTTCAAAGTCATGGATTTTGTTTGGGATCAGATCTTGCGATTAGACTATGTAAGCTTCCAATGCATATTCCACCATCGTTATGATATAAACTCACTTCTAAATGCATTTTTTTTTTATGATTTTGCAGGTTTGTTTCAGGCCAAAGCTTGAATAGGAATGCATATTTTCTACTGAGGCCACATTGAAATCTAGGATTGAAGATAGCCATAGATTTTTTTTCTTTTCTTTTCCTTTTTCAGAAATTGTAAATTTTTATAAGAAGAATTAATGATTTTCAATTTCAGGCAGCAAAGACTTCAAGAAAAACATGCTAAAAACAGGACTTTGACTGAGGTTTTAAACTAATTTTTTATCAGATTGGGTTGGGTTACTAGGATAGGATCCATGTCGAGACAATTCCGGAGATGCCCATGTGGTTAGTTTCTTCATTGGATGCTTGTAACCTGCTAAACCTTGAAATCAGCTGCGGAATTCACAATTAGCTGTGGAATTGGGCCACATTCCGCAACTAGGTTGCAAAATCTTATTAAAATAGGATACAATGTTTTGAGGACCACTACAGACCATAACCAGTCAATCTTGGACAGCTGAACCTCTCAAAGCAGTTGGGTTTCATATTTTATTTTTTATTTTTTATTTTTTTATTTTTTTATTGAATCAATTGAAATGATGAATTTTATTTTGTCTCCCTTTTTTATTCTTTTTCCCTTTTTTTTTTTACATAACAACTCTTTTTCTAATCTTCCAGATCACACAAAGTGCAGGAGGAGAGCATACTCAAGAATTATTAAATTTTTTTTTACATAACAATCATTTTTCTGATCCTCTAGATCACACAAACTGCAGGAGGAGAGCATACTCAAGAATTATTAAATTTTTTTTTAGATGTAAGAAATAAGGTCTCCTAATTACACTTCCCCGGCAATGGCGCCAAAATGTCTAGTCAATTTAGCATCCTAAAGTGATAACATAAATTATCGAGCAGGGCTAGTAAACTCATGAAGTGTGACGCACTATATGTACCTAAGAAACCTACTTCTTACTTCGTTGTTTTGATGTTTTATTGTTGTTCTGGGGGTTTTATGTTTCGATTTTTAGTGTTCTACTCTGAACTAGAAAGATGAGATTAAGTATAATTAAAAGGAAGGAAAAGGAAATGTTGTCAAATGAATTAAAGCAGAGTTTTATTTGCAAGTTTTGTTCCTAACTAAGAAATGATGAAAACAGAAAGTCCTAATCCATGGATATTACAACTTCTAAATGAGCATTCATGAAATAAAAAGTAACTCAAAACATTACAACTTAATCTGATTCATTTAGTTAGAGATTTGTTGGGAGAGCTTGTGAAAAAGATTAATTTTAATGCAAAAGGATTTCATAAAACATGAAAGGAAATGCTTAAACAAACAGTAACTTAAAACATTATAGTGAAATCTCATTCATTTGATATAAGTTTATTGGAAGAGCTTGAGAAAAATATTACTATAATGTAGTAAGGATCTCTTATGAAATGCTGAAACAACTTGTAACATTACAACTAAATCTCATTCATGAGTTAGAGGTTTCTTGGAAGAGCTTGTGAAAGGGATTAATCATAATGTGATAAGGATCTTCAATGAAGCAAAACAATCAATAACTCACAATACTACAACTTAGTCCCATTTGTGAATTAGAGGTTTATTGGAAAATCTTTTGAAAGAGACTAGCTACAGTATAATGAGGAATCTGATCTGAAATTGTGTGAAAAAAATATTTCTTATACAGAGATTGACAGTAGGGGTTTTTACTGGTTATTTCACCTTTACTAGAAAGGATGAAACCAGAAGCTTCTGGCCCTCTTACTGACTCTGCCTAAAGAAATATAATGTAAACACTAAATAGATCTGACAGATGAGGATATTCTTTTTAACTAAATAACAGAAAATGAAATGCTAATAACTCAAAATATCACAATTGAATCCCATTCATTTAATAGAGATCTATTGGAAGAGCTTGAGAAAGAGACTAACTGCAATATCATGAGGATCCTTTATCTAAGCAAATGACATGAAAAATAATGCTAAAAGCTATGATTTCAGAAAGAAATCTAAGTAAGGAAATATGAAAAAACAGAATTGAAAACAACTTATCTAAAAAACATGTAAAACCTCCTTGAATAGCAGGGGCCCTCTGCTACCAATTTGGTGTAATCCTTAACTCCTTGAAGATGTGATCAAAACAACATCAAAGAACTGAACTTCTTTATTGAAAAACTCACAAATCTACATCCCATTCCATCTTAAGCTTTGTTACAAAATACTCTCTATTCCTTTCTCTCATTTTCCTATTTTTTTGCTACTCATGATAGGAGAAGGTTTCTCCTATTTATACAAAATATGAGAAGTTATCTCATTAATGGGAGTCCATGAATCTCTCCCTCCATCTCTAGAGTTACAATCAAAATAGGAAATGATAAGACACATTTCTTCTTAGAGTTTCAATACAATTACGAGATGTGACACATATCCTAATGATCCCATTATTCTTGCCACTCAAATTCGAATTTGGCCTTAGAGTGCCACATAAGGGTCTTCTAGAAGTCTCTTTTTGACCTACACATGTCAACAATCTCAACCCACTTGTTAGGTATAAGCATATGCACATTATTTTATAATTTTAAACCACAAATTCACTTAAAAAGGCTAAGAATAAATAAAGTTTGGAAAAACATAAATGTAGCCCAATGATAATGAAAGTGGGATGAATGTAGTGACATAGTAGTGAAATGGAGGTGATATAATGGACATAATAGTGAAAGTGTAATGGAAATGAATGACATTTTAAAGACCCAACATACCCCCCAACTGAAGTTATTGCATGTCCTCATGCAATATATATTACATTAACTCTTTTGATCTTTGAGCTTTGGCTTAACTTTGCATGATATCATCTGATAACTTCATATTTCTGCAAAGTGTTTTACTTGAATTGCAACATGATTGGTTCTTGTGTTACAACCAATTTTTTTTTTTGCATTCTATTTTGATCTTTGAACTTTGCATAATGATATTTTGATTATTTTTGCAAATTATATCTTTATTGGATTACATGATGGTTGGCTCTTGTGTGACAACCATGATTTTGTTTGTATCCAATTTATCCTTTAAGCACTTTTTTTGAAAAGCCATTGTACGCTCATAATAACAATGTCATAGTTAATATATGTTGGAAGTATGTGGGCTCCTGAGTATGATATGGACATGGTAAGATATGAAGATGAATGTATTCCCCCCCAACTAATGGTATTGACAATTTTATGAAATGATGAAGAGAAATGTTTTTCCAACAATTATCATTTTAGCTTTTTATGGAATTCTATGGTCAAAAGTTAGAAATTGACGTACCTTAACTTACCCTTTGGAATGGATGAGTTGTATGTGTGGTGGCTGCAAAATTCTAATAATATTATTTTTCAAGTGGCTGAACAAGAGGAGTCATGAACAAAGAGATAAGATGACTTTTTATTGCTCCTACTAAAACTTGCTGAATCTGCTCAAAAATGCTGAAAATAATAGTCTTCATGTCTTCAAAACTCATTGGCACAAATCCTACTATGTGAAAAGATGTTCTGATGTCGAACATAGTAGGAAATTGTTGACTTGGTGGCCATTAATGGATGCCACTATTCAACACGAGAACTCTTACCATTGATGAAAATGAGAGTCAAGATGCCCAAGCACATCTTGCTAGGTACGAATGATTTTGCCGATGTCGAGTCACCTTGAATATCTGACGAACAAGGGACATTAATTTATTCCCATTGTTTGTCAGCATGAGAACTTGCCATTAAGGCATGCAAGCCTAAACGTATTTTTACAAAGAACTTAGACTCAAAGGACTATGGACTCAATAATTTGTATTGAAGCAGGGCTTATTTGCGGTTCATGAAAATGACAAGAAATGGAAGATGAAAATGGAAGATGGCAATGGAGAGTAGAAATGGTAATGGGCAATAAGCATGTGAATGAGCCTCTTGCTTTTATTTGTGGGTTATGAATGGACAAAAAGAAATGGAAAGGGGATGTGAATGTAAATGGAAAATATGAAGTGAAATGAGGTGAATAGTTTATTATGAGGTATGGATGTGATAGAGACAATAGTATCTGAAAGCTTTTCAAGTGTTTGGATCTGATTTTACATCAGCATATTTCCTCTTTATTGCTGATCATCCTCTTATGAAACAAATTGGTCTCTTAGAAAGACACCATTCTCTTGTATTCATTTGTCCTTCCTCCTGGAACCTACAAAAAAAACTAATACTTCTTCTGCAATGGAATGTAAGATTATCAAAGGACAGAGGTGATCAATCTCTCTAGTTATGATATTTACACACAAAACTAAGAATTTGTATTAATGAAACAAGTTCTCAAAGGAAAAATCAAAAGAATTTATACCTGTTTTGGAATTAGTGCCTCAAGTTGAATGTTGCTTATTTTCAACAATTTATTTCATTATTTACCATTTCAAACTCTAATGATAGATTTCTCACTATGTAGATCTTGTTGAGACCTTTCCAACGATACTTGAATCATCAAAATCTAATTTTGTATGAGAAAGTTAGGCTGATTTGAACAATGAGGTTTTTCAGCTGTGGAAATGACAACAGCTGCGAAATTGGACTTTAGCTGCGGAATGTCGACAGTTTCTGTAGCTAAAAAACTTGAATAAAAATTTAGCCATGCATCTGTCATCATCAGTCCAAAATTAATCAATACCTTCAGAAAAGTGAGCAAATAACTTATTCATTTCATTGATTCAAAATTATTATTATTATTATTATTATTGACATGCGACGACTTAGTGTGGCGACTTAGTGATAACACACAACTTGACTTCCCTTTGACCAGGGTCTTTTTCATCAACTTGGATCAAATGAATAGGACACCATCCATGTACTCACATTTTCCCAGCTACCCATGTGGCTCGTTTTGTTTCTTAACACCTATAACCTATAGAAGTAATAAAATGGCTGCGGAATTGCCAGAGTTCGCAAGAATCCCCTTCAGTTTCTGAGATGAACTAATCTTCAATTCCGTGTAATTCCCTGTCCAATTACTGCTATGTCCCACATGGAATTCATATATGGTGCTGATACAGTGGGCCGACTCAGTAAAAAAAAAACACTTTTAGTGTTGCAAGACATAATGTGATAACGAGTAATCCTCTACAGCTCGCCATGGATACATTCACAAGCAAAAGGGACATTCAGGGATGTAGGGATTCTTAGAACTTTTGCAACCCTAGAAAGAACGTCACTCCTCTCTGGTAGTTCTAGGCAACCAATGTAATTAGTGGCAATTTTGGGTTAAACTCACATGAAATATACATGAACAGAATGTGAGTGAGTTTTCGAATGGCCTCTGCATCGAATTGCAAGAAGCTCCATGCCACATCGATTGGTTGGTTGTGTATCCAATTAAGATTGTTGTTAACAGGTGTTATGTCTATCAGCAAAGAGCCGTATCCAATTAGAACTGTTGCTAACAGGTGTTACATCTATGAGGAAAGAGCCATATCCAATTAGAACTGCTGTTAACAGGTGTTACGTCTATCAGAAAAGAGCCGTATCCAATTAGAATTGCTATTAATCGGGAAGTGGCAGAGTAGGTGTTAGACAGGTGGCAAAAGGCAGGAGATGTATAGTTAATTATCAGTATGCCATTTATTTCAAATCGAAAGGAGCCGAATTTAATCAACTGTCAGTTCATCAATTGAAATTTCGTTTTTTTCACGTGGCAGCAAAAAATGGGCTTGAAAGAACCGATAAATTCTCCCAGACCGCCATGAATTTCTTAAAACAATTTCTGGGTTATCTAACTGACCCTATTGGCGAAAAAAACCATGTTTAATTTTTTCCAAATTCACCTCTGTTTGGTAAAATCATGCTTTCAAATTTTGACGTTTTTCTCTGTTTTGCGTTTTCCTAAATTGCTACATTCGGCTGTGAAATTGATTTTGAAATTTTTTTAGATGCGATCACAACACAGACAGATGTAACCATTCTTCAATATCTTCTTCGATTTCTTCAGCAAAAATTTACCTTCTTGCTCTTGCTTCAGTGCAACCTGAAGACCTGCCATCAGCCTGCAATTCCCAGTGACCTTTAGAGCTTTTAGACAACGACATATTGAAAAGACATTTCACAAATTCTATCATCTTCACATCTTCATTATTCTTTCCTAAAAAACTTTGTTTTCCCTTATTTAAATAGCCCATGTTCTCTATAACTTAAACTTCGCCATTTGCAATTTGCAATTTGTTTGCTGGCGAGATCTCTTCAACATATGAAGGTTGTGGCTGCTAGCACTCTGTCTTGATTTCAAAGTCATGGATTTATTTTGGGATCAGATCTTGGGATTAGACTATGTAAGCTTCCAATGCATATTCCACCATCGTTATGATATAAACTCACTTCTAAATGCATTTTTTTTATATAATTTTGCAGGTTTGTTTCAGGCCAAAGCTTGAACAGGAATGCAGATTTTCTACTGAGGCCACATTGAATGCTAGGATTGAAGATAGCCATAGATTGTTTTTCTTTTCTTTTCTTTTTTCTGAAATTGTAAATTTTTATAAGAAGAATTAATGATTTTCAATTTCAGGCAGCAAAGACTTCAAGAAAAACACGCTAAAAACAGGACTTTGACTAAGGTTTTAAACTGATTTTTTATCAGTCTGGGCTGGGTGACTAGGATAGGATCCATGTCGAGACAATTCCGAAAATTCCCATGTGGTCAGTTTCTTCATTGGATGCTTGTAACATGCTAAACCTTGAAATCAGCTGCGGAATTCACAATTAGCTGTGGAATCAGGCCACATTCTGCAGTTAGGTTGCAAAATCTTATTAAAACAAGATACAATATTTTGAGGACCACTACAGACCATAACTAGTCAATCTTGGACAACTGAACCTATCAAATTAGTTGGGTTTCATATTTTTATTTTTATTTTTATTTATTTATTTTTTATTGAATCAATTGAAATGATGAAGTTTATTTTGTCTCCCTTTTTTTTTTCTTTTTCTTTTTTTCTTTTTTGACATAACAATTCTTTTTCTGATCCTCCAGATCACACAAAGTGCAGGAGGAGAGCATACTCAAGAATTATTAATTTTTTTTTTTACATAACAATCCTTTTTCTGATCCTCTAGATCACACAAAGTGCAGGAGGAGAGCATACTCAAGAATTATTAATTTTTTTTTTAGAAGTAAGAAATAAGGTCTCCTAATTACACTTCCTCGGCAACGGCGCCAAAATGTCTAGTCAATTTAGCATCCTAAATTGCTAACATAAATTATCGACCAGGGCTAGTAAACTGATGAAGTGTGACGCACTATATGTGCCTAAGAAACCTACTTCTTACTTCGTTGTTTTGATGGTTTATTGTTGTTTTGGGGGTTTTATGTTTTGATTCTTAGTGTTCTACTATGAACTAGAAAGATGAGATTAAGTCTAATTAAAAGGAAGGAAAAGAAAATGTTCTCAAATGAATTAAAGCAGAGTTTTATTTGCAAGTTCTGTTCCTAACTAAGAAATGATGAAAACAGAGAGTCTTAATCCAAGGATATTACAGCTTCTAAATGAACATTCATGAAATGAAAAGTAACTCAAAACACTACAACTTAATCTGATTCATTTAGTTAGAGATTTGTTGGGAGAGCTTGTGAACAATATTAATTTTAATGCAATGAGGATCTCATAAAACATAAAAGGAAATGCTGAAACAAACAGTAACTTAAAAAATTATAGTGAAATCTCATTCATTTGATAGAAGTTTATTGGAAGAGCTTGAGAAAAAAATTACTATAATGTAGTAAGGATCTCCTATGAAATGCTGAAACAACTTATAACATTACAACTAAATCTCATTCATGAGTTAGAGGTTTGTTGGAAGAGCTTGTGAAAGAGATTAATCATAATGTGATAATGATCTTCAATGAAGCAAAATAATCAATAACTCACAATACTACAACATAGTCCCATTCGTGAATTTGAGGTTTATTGGAAAAGCTTTTGAAAGAGACTAACTACAGTATAATGAGGAATCTGATATGAAATTGTGTGAACAAAATATTTCTTATACAGAGATTGACAGTAGGGGTTTATACTGGTTATTTCACCTTTACTAGAAAGGATGAAACCAGAAGCTTTTGGCCCTCTTACTGACTCTGCCTAAAGAAATATAATGTAAACACTATATAGATCTGACAGATGAGGATATTCTTTTTAACTAAATAACAGAAAATGAAATGCTAATAACTCAAAATATCACAATTGAATCCCATTCATTTAATATAGATGTATTGGACGAGCTTGAGAAAGAGACTAACTGCAATATCATGAGGATCATTTATCTAAGAAAATGACATGAAAAATAATGCTAGAAGCTATGATTTCAGAAAGCAATCTAAGTAAGGAAGTATGACAAAACAGAATTGAAAACAACTTCTCTAGAAAACATGTAAAACCTCCTTGAATAGCAGGGGCCCTCTGCTACCAATTTGGTGTAATCCTTGACTCCTTGAAGACGTGATCAAAACAACATCAAAGAACTGAACTTCTTTATTGAAAAACTCACAAATCTACATCCCATTCCATCTTAAGCTTTGTTACAAAATACTCTCTATTCCTTTCTCTCCTTTTCCTATTTTTTCACTACTCATGATAGGAGAAGGCTTCTCCTATTTATACAAAATATAAGAAGTCATCTCATTAATGGGAGTCCATGAATCTCTCCCTCCATCTCTAGAGTTACAATCAAAAAAGGAAATGATAAGACACATGTCTTCTTAGAGTTTTAATACAATTAGGAGATGTGACACATATCCTAATGATCCCATGATTCTTGCCACTCAAATACGAATTTGGCCTTAGAGTGCCACATAAGGGTCTTCTAGAAGTCTCCTTTTGACCTACACATGTCAACAATCTCAACCCACTTGTTAGGTATAAGCATCTGCACATTATTTTCTAATTTTTAACCACAAATTCACTTAAAAAGGCTAAGAATTAATAAAGTTTGGAAAACATAAATGTGGCCCAATGATAATAAAAGTGGGATGAATGTAGTGACATAGTAGTGAAATGGAGGTGATATAATGGACATAATAGTGAAAGTGTAATGGAAATGAATGACATTTTCAAGACCCAACAGGTATCACATCTTCCCCCCAAAAGGGAACACCATCGTTTATGCTTTCATACTTCACTTTTCCTTGAAAAAACATAGGAAAAGCTTATTTCGTTTCATCTTACATCTTTCTTAGGCCGAAAGCATTTACAATTCACTATAACCTTCAAGATTTCTCAATTATGGAGTGTAGTTTTCCTCTGGACCAAAATTTGTAGAGGCTCAACTTGGAAGGCACCTTTCGGTTCTCTTAGGGTCCTATAATTTAAAGGATCTGAAGGAGATTGGATATTTTATCTTAGTTATTTGTTATTGTAAATAAATTTTCAATTTGCAAATGATTTCCAAAAAAAGTATATAAAAGAAAATGAAAAGAGGGTATTTAAAAAAATGAATAGAGGGACAAAAGAAAAGAAAGAAAAATAGTCAAAAAAGAATAAAAATAATATGAGAACCCCACAAAAGAAAAATAAAAAGAAATAATAATGAAATTGATTGAAATTTAAATGCCACTACTTATAGATAGTTTCAATTTTTTAAATAAGATGAAAGTTGTGTGCATCTTGTTCAAAATGACACAATCATTAGTCATTTGTTTAATCATACAATTTTATCACGGTTTAACAAGTTTAAATTTCAAGTAATTATATTAGAGAATAAGATTATCCAAACTATTTAGTCTTGCCTAATGTTAGTTAAGTAGAAAATGATATTGATTCAATTATGTAAGCCGAACCAATGGAGAAATATGTAACAAATATAATTTGTATAAAATAGAATAAATACAAATAAATGTAATTACTAAATAATCAAATAGGATTATGTTAAATAGTCATTAGGTTAATGAAAGGGCATGTCTAAAAGACATGCCCATCCGTGAAAAGGCACCTGCATGGGTATAAAAGCAGGCCTTATTGTAATCATTCAATAATATTATATCTTATCATACACTTTTATAATAATATATTATTATAAATACCTCTTGTGTATTTTTATAATTAAAGCCATTTTTGCTATCAATGTCAACAAGCATACAATTTTTGTTGTTACAGTGGTATTAGAGCCATATCAGAGCCATATCGAAGCCAAGTTGAAGCCATGTCGCACAACATTGTCTTACAAGCTTATGAACGTAGTATATAAGCCCGGGAACATTGTTTACCATACAACGTACCATTACGTGAAGAACCTGAAAAAAGTGAAAAATTTAATAAAATTCTATAAAGGCTTCAACAATTAGAAACTTCATGTGCAAAAGTCACAACCCGTGTTAAAAAAAATTATGCAGTAATCCATAATAGAGAAAATGAATGACCTAATAATAAGAGGGAAGTTAGTTATGCCAAGGGAAAATCAAGTAGAACATCCATGGAAAATTCAAGCAAATATATTCCTCCACCAATGTGTAATAAAGGAAAAAAAGAAGAGAAATGTTGGAAATGTGGAGACAAATATTTCACAGGACATAAATGTTCCTTTTATACAAGAAATATCATTTCCAGCAACAGTAAAAAAACACAAAAATATGAAGAGCATGCTGATGCAGATAAAGATAAATTGGAAGCAGGCTATGCTGAGAATCAAGAAGGAAACCACTCAAATTTCAAATCTGGTTGGGTATATGAAGAAAAAGAAGAAAATTCTCAAGGTGACACTGAACAAGCTACCAAGAATAGTTCTTTGATGGTTCAAACAAGTGTAATACCACCTGCAGTAAAAGAAAAGGTTACTAATATTAATTATAATGTGCAGGATGAAAATGAATTCATTCCAGGTGCTTCAAAAAAACAAGAAAACACAGCCATAAATTTTGATGCTTATGATGATATCTCTGTTGACATTAGTGGTGACAATGTTCCCCCTCCTGTAAAAGCGAAGAAAAATATTGTAAATGAACGAGCCGGCAAGAGTGAGAATAGCCTCATTCAAGAAACTACCTTGCCACTGTATGTAGAAGGAAAGAAGCTAGATGAAAATGCAGTGGGCTTGCATGATGGAGCTCGGGGACCCTCAAATGAACATTCTGAAACTCTTTTTAATACAGAATATCATTGTGTAAAGCCTGTAACATATACTCAGGCCCCTATAAATTTCTGTCAAGAGAGAGGGGTAGCAGTAGAGATGGCCCATTCCATGAAAAGGTATTTGGAAGTAAATTTTTCATCCTCATCAGTGATGCAGAATGATCAATCTTGTCTATGGGACAGAGCTGGTATACCAGGGATCCCAGTAGAATATTTGATTTTCTCCAAAATGGGGAAACGCGGGAACCGTAGTAGAAGGAAGAGCAGGAGTTACAGCCCAAGAAGAAGTCGAAGCCAAAGCCGCTCTCCTCCACCTAAGCGTAACAGGAGATATGACAGCAGGAAGAGGTTTCAAGATCGATGTCCTGCTCTTCCTACGACTCTCCTCATTCGAAACATTTCTCGTGACACCAGACCTGAAGATCTCCAAGTTCCATTTGAAAGATTTGGAACAGTGAATATCAGGTCTACACAGGATTACCGCAAAGGCGACAGGATCAACTTCATCAATTTAGACAGTGCGATATTGTGGTTTATCACCAACGATATCCGTCGATGTGCATTCCATGTAAATTTTTCTTGTGATTGTTCGAAGGTCTCTGCGCACGAGTTGATAACCGTTGGACTGGGGGAGGGAGGAGGAAGAAGATTGCACTTATTTTTGTGGACATGATATTTAAAATTGTTCGTGGAATATTTGGAATTGGGTAAATACTTAAAACAATATTGTTCCCTGCATTGTTCCTGCGATGCTAGTGCAATGGCAGCCTCATGGCTTTGTACGCTGGAGGGCAAAGCGTTGCAGAAATCTGGCATTGTAAACATCGTCCAAGGTCACGAATTTAAGAAAAAACATGGTCAAACATCTAATTACCTTTCTGATATGCTGCATCGATATACGGTGGACATGATTATAGTTTATGCGAAGGGGTGGCATCGATACGCTTGGTCATTTCAGTATACATAAAGGTGGAACAGTGATATTAATTCATAGCATTTCATAACCTATATACTATATAGCAATACAATATATTTTCTATATAATTTTATAATTTTATAATATATATATTTCAAAAAAATGGAATAAAATTTAATTAATTAAAATTATTTAATTAATTAAATTAAATTTAAAAAAAAAAATAAGGTTATTGAGTTATTTAAAATTTTTTTGATAAAATCCAAGATAATATCACTGCGACATTATACAAGACGACGTACAAGTAACGTCAAGTTTTAGTTATATATGACAAAAACAAGATGAAGCTAATTTCCAACAATATAGCTTTGACGGAAAAGCTTCTGAAGGAAGAGGCAATGTAATGAATATAATTTGTATAAAATAGAATAAATACAAAGAAATGTAATTACTAAATAATAAAATAGGATTATGTTAAATAGTCATTAGGTTAATGAAAGGGCATGTCTAAAAGGCATGCCCATTCATGAAAAGGCACCTGCATGGGTATAAAATAAGGCCTTATTGTAATCATTCAATCATCTTATATCTTATCATACATTTTTATAATAATATATTATTATAAATACCTGTTGTGTATTTTTATAATTAAAGCCATTTTTGCTATCAAAGTCAACAACCATATAATTTTTATTGTTACAGTGGTATCAGAGCCATATCAAAGCCATATCGAATCCAACTTGAAGCCATGTCGCACAACATCGTCTTCAAATTGAAGCCAAGTACATTCTGCCCAACCTGATCCCAATCTTCAAATCCTTCAAGTCTTTGATAAATTGCAATATTTATTTTTAAGTCTTGACCTATCTATCCATGACGCATACATCCAACAACTGTTGAACTCTCTTCATTAACTTCTTTTTCAGTTTCATCCACTTCATCTTAATTCATTCATCGAATATCCTCTAGCCCCACTCCTTCTATAGTTTCCACTAACACCCTAGTGATTTATCACCAGGAAACTCAAACTCCATCTTCTCCCCAATATTCACCTACAATTCAACCTACATCTTCAACACAACCTCAAAATTTAATTCAACCTCCACCTTTCATTCAACCTCAACCTTTCATTCAACCTCCACCTTTCATCCAACCACTACCTTTAAGCAATCCACATATTATCCATCGTCATATTCCCATAATTGTAGCAAGATATGTTCCACTTTTTTTTCACAGTCCTTTTGCAAACATGCCATGGGAATATCAAACTAGGATCCCCCAGTTTGATCGTACTCAACCCATAACTTCTCAACAACGTGTTTATAGGATGAATGATTGTTTTTAGCGCAAACAAGTTGAGGAAGAAAATGTTAAAATGAGATTATTTTCTCAAAGTCTTACTACACAAGTTATAAAATGGTTTAGGGCCTTACCACCTTCTATAATTAATGATCTCCCTACATTTGATTAGTCATTCCTTAATAGATGGGAAGTTAAAAATAAACCTGTTCATATTCTATCAGAATATGAAAGTATTCGAAGGGTACCTGGGGAAAGTGTGCAGAATTATTGCACCAGATTAATAGTGTTTATAATGCAATTCCTAAAAACATTAAACCACCACAAGGTTTATCCTTAATTAAATTCCCTAATGGATTTGAGGTAGGCAGGTCTTATCAGCTAAGAGAGATAAACTCTTCAACTTTAGAAGAAATGCAAAGACATGCAGTGAGTGTAGAAGCCAATTTTTTAGCAAAAAGAGCTAAGATAAGAACATAAAGGACAGTGAAAATGAAATAAGAACCATAAACATCTTTTGTTGATGATAAGATAGATTCTTTGGTTATAAAAATAGAGAGAATTATAGAAAGAATTAATCTAATAGATAGAATTCCCAGAAGAGAAAATCAACCTGTCACTAAAAACCGAAACCAAAATGTTAGGAGGAATCCTTCACAAATCAAACAAAGGGGACCAGACCAGAAAATTAGATCCCCTTTCCAATAGAATTATTTTAATGATGAAGGTGAAGTAGTTGAAGAGGTAGAATACAATCAAATAAATATGATGGGAATAAATGATGATGAAACAATTTTTCTTACTTAAGAAGAACAATAACTTTTTCAACTTTCTCAAACTGAACTTGATTCTAAGGAATCAAATGATTATAAACAGGGATTTTAGAATGCTATTATGGAAGTTCACAGACAATGTAACCTTAGGAGTAAGAAAACTTCAGACACCCCCAGCAGCAAGACTTTTGATATTCCTGCTAGGAAAACCTATGAGATTGTTGTTAAGAAAATGACAGATACTCCTACCAAGAAAAAAATTGAAAATTCATGTAAAAGAACAGTAGAAACTCTGGCTAAAAAGATAGTTGATATTGCTTCAAAACCAACTCAAAATGATATCCCAAACACTAGTCAAGAAAAAAAAATCCTATCTCAAAAGATGTTGTTGATAAATCAAATTTCCTAAACATTAGTAAAGTTCACACATCCTTCAATATTGAGAATGAGTTAGAATAACTAAAAATACCTATTCCTCTAACAAATTTAATGAAAAAAATGTGTACATATCTCAGGTAATGAAAGATATTTACATAGGATGATGCAGGAGCATTAAGGTAGATCCAGCAATGTGACAAGCCGGTCACATGTTGTGGCTTGGGAAGAGGACTAGCAGTGCAAAGAATTTGAACACTTTATTTTTAAAGTGTTTTTTTTTAAGTTAATTTGGGCTAACATATCTATTGTAATTTGCAGAATAAAATAATGGATAAATTAGTGTTAGTTAAGTATTTAGTTGAATAAACTGTTTTGAAACTCAATGACAGTTTCTCAACCATATGGGAATTTTGGGGAAGGCATAAAACCGAACCAAATCCACCATTACGGGGTTCTCTCATCCATAGGGCGAAAGAGAGAACAAGAAGGAAATAGGTGTGAGAGAGGGTTGAACAGAGAGTAGGAACAAATGTAAAAACTAGCGATCCTAGGGCTTGGTTCTTTGTATTTTCATTTCTAAATAAATTCGACGTGTTTTGGATTTTGATCGGATTCTCTGTTTTAACCCGTTTGTTTTATTTCCCTGTCGTAACTGAATATTGCATTTAAATCGCACATCATGAGGTAAATCTAGAATTTTTTGTGTCTGTGTATTTTATATATGCATGTTATTTCTGTTAATGAATAGACCGATTGAGCGAGAGGACAAAGTTACTATGAAATTTACGTAGAAAATCTATGGTAGAGATAGAGGGATGAGAGATGAAGAACAAGCTCAGGAGGGATTCATGCATTTATAGACTGAATAAAGCTTAGGAGAGATAGCATTAAAGAAGACAGAAGGAGTAGTGTGGAGGAAGCAGTATCGTAGAGCAGTGATAGTTGGAAGCTGAGCAAATCGACGAAAGACATAAATACTTAGGAGAATTCCATGTGAGGAATCAATGACGATGAACAAAGCATAGAACCAAAGGTTTAATAACAACAGAGGTTAGTGCAGGTAGAGGAGGCAAAGAAGACCCATGAGAAGGTGAATGGACGATCGTGATTAAATCGCAGATTGGAGAGTGAAAGATAAATTGCTGCGAAAAATTCACAAGTCAACCAATATAACGGGTGATGAGTTGGCAGAGATAGATGTGACAACCGGATTTGTAAGCAGATCAATGGCAAAAGACGATTCACAATTTCGCAAATCACAGATGTTAGAAGATACCGCTAAGAGTTGGCAAGGTAAATTGGTTACAATGAGATAATATTTCAAATCTGCGATGTGATGAGCGAGGCCACATGTCGGCATGGCACACAAGAGCACATCCCATGTCTTATGGTTTAACTCTTATTGGTATAACCTTAAAAGTTGGGCAAGAAATTTTGATGTATTATGATTGGTGGAAAGTACATTTGTATTGGGTTTTGGATGTGATCTGCATAAATTTTTCAGCTATGGTCATTTAGTGAAGCGTTGTTGGGTTTCTATTGTATGTATGTATTTAACTATAAGGTTGTAATCTGATGTGTATAAAAGGAGTTTATGTGGGTCCTAACCCACATGTCCACGAATATATGTTAAACTACAACTACGGCTGCATCGATTGGTATCAAAGAATATAATATCTGAGAGTCGGTGTGAAGGACTTTGAACTAAAGAAGTTGAGAAATATTGCTCATTTATTCTAATCGATTTTACCTTGAGAGGTAAGACTAGGGACTGAAGGCTGATGAAAAAGCATAAGAACTATAGCAACATGTATGAATTAGTAGCACAAAAAATAAGTAGCAGCGGGAGTGAAAACATCTCAACAGGAAAATCATAGCCTTAAGGGGCAGTGATGAAGGAAGCTAGCAAGGGTTTTCTAGGAGGAAGAAGAAGTATGGTCAGAACCTATTAATTTAGTTGAGGTTGAAATATAAGAGGACATTAGTGTTCTCAAGTGCATATGAGTTGTGAGGGTGAGCCTAGAAGGAGCATAGAGGAGTGCTCAAGGAGGGTTCTAGATTGAGGACCTGTAATTGCCAAAATACCAAGCAGAGAGAAAGTTTGGTGAGGTAAGTTGTAGCGGGAGGAACTGTTACTGCAGGGGCTAGTGCAGCTTATAGAGGGTGAAAGAGCTCAAGAAGATAACTATTGAAAGTCATAACAGAGGTTAAGGAGGCAACACAAAGTGAAGAAGGAAGATGCCAAGACAAATGGCATATGGAAGTAGATTATTGATGAAGAATATAAGAGAGAAATAGCTGAGATGAGAACCCATATTGATCTATTGATGGAGTTGCTACAGAGGAGTGATGAATACCAGAGGTGTGGATATATTATGAGGAATAAATTGAAGTGGTGTGGGCTGCAGATAAAGAGGGAGCATAATCTGGATGATTAAGAAGAAGAGGCATTACTCACAGCAACATGGTATGAAAGGAAAGTTCTTGGATATGAACTGGAACATGGATTATTTTTTGAAGAAAATGATAATAATACTAACAGGATGTCTATTGAAGAAATTTTAGGTATGGAGGATGAAGGAAAACCATTAATAATTGTCATGGAAGATGGAGAGCGAAATGGAGTTATTAGAAGAGATGAGCACTGATGGTTATCTGAAAGGCTCAAGGAGAAGTCACAATCAAAACAAATAAATTAGTAGAGATGCCAGTAAAATACTAAGCATGGAAAATATTGGTGTGTTATCTAGAGACAAGTTGACTGAGTCAAATTGTAGAGATGAATTGTTTGTAGTCCATGATGAAAAAAGAGGAGTTCATAAAGGAAAGAAGACTATGGCTATTGATGATCATAATAAAGATTTTAAGGGAGATTATGAAATATCAAGTAAGAATAAACTTGATAGAGAATTAGCTAAGGTAAAAGTGTAGCTAGAAGTGTTGAGAGAATTCATACAAGGGAATATGCAACACCAAAGGTATGGTTAGATTCTTCTGAAGAAAAGAGTCAAGTACAGCTAGTTACAGAGTAGGCTAAGATTTGACACGAGAATTCAAGCTAGAAGAAGAACTCTAAGGAGATGAGTTGCAACATAGAATGTGTGCTGAGGGAGATGTTTACTTATGTAAACCTAAGCAAGGGTCCATTCTTAGCGATAGTAGTAATGAGGATGAAGACATGAGACCAGTCGATGGTTTCATGCATCCTTGGAAGGATGATTACCAGTGCAAAGAGCTGATGTTTGAGAAAAGAAGAGAGGTTATGGATCGTTATGGTATCAAAACAAATTATTATTGTATGTTTTCAGGTGAAATAGTTAAAGAAATACATTTTATTGATGTTGTCATAAAGGATGAAAGAGAGGGTAGAATCTGAATTATGTTCAAGAGGAAAATGAGACAGCTGAGTCTCATGTACATGCACATGTACAACTAAGTGAAAGAAATGATTTCCAGCCTACTGTGAAAGCTAAAAACAAGGAGGAATTGGCTTAAGATGATGGCCAAGAATATAAAGAGGAAAAATATGATATCAAGCATTCATATATTATGCTTTTGAAAGATGAAAAGAAGCCCAGTAAAGACTTCCTAAGTTCTAAAAGAGACTTAGAACAACAAGAGAAAGATTTGTTGATTGAGTTATCAAATAAGACCACTAGGTCTTGTGAGTTTAATGCTAACAATTTGAATGTGTTTTCAGGTCGTGTAGAAGATAATATATCTCTTGTAATTGTCTCAAGTAAAGCTGAAGTTTATCTAGAAAAGCATAATGAAGAATAAAATTGTCAAGCAAGGTATGACGAAGAGTGTCTTTCTGATGAAAACCAAGTTGAGTTGTTGCAGTAGAAGGAATTCATAGATATCTTATTCAGTGAAGGGAGTAACTTTAATGGAGATGAAGTAGAAATACCTCATCAGATGAAGCTTGTTCTTGATGGGAAGAAAGAGGAATTGGCTTGATTAAATCACAAAAGGAAGATTGTTGGATGGACATCTAGGAATATCATAGAAATAGAGAATCAGAATTTTATTATGATTAAAGATGGAGAAGAAGTGTCACAAAGAGGTTTGTTTAGTAATGAGGAAGAAGAAAGCCATAAATATGAAAGTGAGGCAGTTATGTCTCAAGCTAAAGGAAAGTCAGTCCTAGAAGTGGAAAAGACTGAATTGACTATTACGACTAGTCAAGAAGTAGAAGGAAAAAAATGGAATGTTGTCAAGGAAGAGGAAGCGAGTTATGTTGAAACTATAATACATCATACTAAAGAGGTACTTGAAGGGAATCAAGTATTTAGTGAATGGATGAGTTTCTTGTCGAAAGCGTTTGAGCAAGAGAAATAGGTTGCAAGCAATAAGATGGGACCATTTCAAACTGTAGTTGAAACAGAGATAGATTCTAGTTTCCAAAACCTAATTACGTTAACTATTATAAAACAAAGAGTGAATAAATATATTACTGTAGTAAGAGAATTAGAAGGAAATTTACCTTTTGATAGTAAATTTGCAAACAAGGAAAAGAAGAGGGATGTTGTAGAGGAAGATATCTTTAGATATATTCAGGAATTTTGGGTGGCAGAAATGTCTAGAGTAATTGTTGGGTGCCTGTTTTGCACACTTTTCCTACATTTGTATTCCCTATTTTCCCTCATGACTATAACCAATGGGACTATATTTGCCTATTTTTCCTACCTTTCTATCTTACCTTGAGTTGTTTCACCTTATTTTCATTACTATGCCATTTCATCAATTATTATAATGATATATCATGCCTTTTTTATGACTAATTGAGGATGAATGTTTGGAGAAGATATATGGTCTTTGTGTTTTCTTTCTATATGTCATTTGTACCACAAAATATCCCAACCACGAGGCACATAGGAGAAGTTAAGGGTGTGTTGTTACAGTGAGCTTTTTACACCATGATTATGTTACACTTTGTTGTTACAGATCCACTGGTGAACTGCTGTTACAGTTGTACCACTGAATGGATCTCATCAAATTCTGTTTTTGACCTATCCTCTAGATGTTAAGCTACAAAAATGGTTTATTGTGATAGTTGTAGAAGTTGTTAAATATTGTATTTTTGGATACTAGCCTCTGGCGGTTTTGATTTTAATCTATAATTTTCCAGTCAAAATTTTATTAAGAAGTGGTTATAACCATATGTATTCTATTTCGATCATCATGAAAATCATAAGATTATCATGACTGATCTATCCCTTGCTTTTTTGAGATGTAACCACTATATAGATCTCGGCCCTTGAGGTTGAAAGGTTAGGGGAGAACAACATTGTTTTGGCTCTATAATTTTCTCATATTAATACAAATTATCTTGCTATTGTTGTTACATGTGTTATTTGATTTAGTTTCCGTTAAGTTATTTCTCTACACACGCCTTGCTAAGGAGGAAGGGCCCTCCTCTTTAGGAAAGATTACAACGATTAAGGTAGTCGTGTATATGTGTTTGTATTTTGGTTTAGGTATCAGTAGAGGTGTTGTTGCTATTGTTTCAACTGTGAATATATTTGCTCTAATTTCAATATTTTGTATGTTGTTACATATATGAGATTAGAGACACCAGCAGGATAATTGTTGTGTGGCGCGCTAGAATAGGTTAATTGAAGTTTGATTATAGTCTTGTAGATCATTTTATTTCTATATGAATGATTTACTTCAACAATGATTTCTTTTATTTCAGAATTTCTTCTAGTTGGGTATATCGGCAGTGCAACTTTCATTGAAATAAAAGACATTATTGGATTGATAATTTATGTGTACTGTTTTAGTCACTCAATAGTGATTAATATAGCCGAGTATTCTGGCACCGTTGTCAAGGATGGAAGTGACGATCCAATCAATCAAATTTGTTTCTTAGAGGTGCAATTTCCGTGTGTTTTTATAATGTCTCCATCGACATAATTTCCAGGCAGTAAGACGAGAGGTAAGAACTTGTGAAGCGCTCTAACTAAGTTTAGCAAGCTCACCAATGTCTTGTTGAGACACTTAGGAGTGTGAATTTTTTGGAGTTTTGTTTTTTTAGTTGTGTCCAGCGACACAATTTCCGGGCTGTAAGACGACAAGTAATAACTTGTGCAACGCTCTAATGAACTTGAGCGGGTTCACCAATGTCTTGCTAGGACAATTAGGAGCATGAAGTTTTGGGAATTTTGTTTTTTTAGAGTGTCTCCAGTGACACAATTGCCCGGTAGTAAGAAGAGAGTTAAGAACCTACACATCGCTCTAACGAACTTGAGCAGGCTCACCAATGTCTTGTTGGGACACTTAGAAGTTTGAATTTTTGGGTGTTTTTTTAGGGTGTCTTCAACTATACAATCATTGGGCAGTAAGACAAGAGGTAAGAACCTACGCATCGCTCTAACGAACTTGAGTAGGCTCAATACTGTAGAAACTGAAGGACTTATAGGATGAATTGATACACATACGGTCCATGTGTGTGTGTAGGACAATATCAACATCTACAAACACCCCCCACTCTACTGAATATAGGAAAGATAGGTCATAAGAAGGAAAGAAGATTGTAGATTTGGGAAGAAAGACATTATTTGAAGATCTAATCTCAAGGGTTGCAAAGGAACTCTCCATTTCATATAGATATAATAGGAAGACATGACCATAGAAAGAAGCTACCATATCAAGTCCTCGGTCATTAGTGTCTTCCATGTCTAGACCTCACCACTCTTCAAACAACATTTCCACTACTGATATAAAGAATCTAGATTCAAAACAACTGTGGAAAATCATTTATCAAGATCTGGGAATTGAAGGACACAGAGAGACCAGTGGGGAACATTAGGGACCTGAGGAACAACATTTAATTTACCATTATTTGGAAGCTACTAGCATTGTTAAACAACTAGTCCTAGAATAACCTGCTCATTTTATTTATCAATCTCTAGCACACTCTGAGGTCAGTTCATCCCATCAGGAAGAATCAGCCATGGGGGATGAGAATGTCAAGAGAGATAGCTCAGTTACTTTTGAATTCCCAATAGTAGTAACTCGAGATGAGGCTCGTATGAAGAATACTCTTTTATCATCCCTAACATCCTTTCAAGGGATGGATGTTGAAGACCCTGATACCTTTTTGTTCGAATTCGATGTGATGTGTAGTTGTTATGACTACACTTCGGACGCCGAAAAGATGAAATTATTCCATACTAATTTGAAAGGAGAAGCATTAAGATGGTTCATGAGACTAGGTGTTGGGATGATTCGAACCTGGAATTACATGAGGGAGGCCTTCGTCTTTAAGTATCAGGATTATTTTCGAACCAGGGATTTGAAGGACAAGATTTTCATAATTTCATAGAAGCAAGAAGAAATTTTGGAAGACTATATGGAGTGATTTCACTATAATTTAAAAATGTCTAAGTTCAATAACTTAGACCCAGAAATCATAAAGTCAATATTCTTAAAAGGTATAAGAGATGATTGTCTAGAGCATCTGAACCCATTGGGAAAATGGGACATATCTCAAGAACCACTTGACCAAATAATGAAGCTTTACCTGTACAACTCAAGATGATCGGTCAAAGGGAAAAGTTCAGTTCGGGACCCTTCAGTCTAGATACAGAAGTCCACATCTAGAGGAGTAACCAGAGTAGAGATCAAGAATCTATTTGAGGATTTTAGAACCAACCTCCTTAGCACTCTCTCTGCCCAGATCACTATGGTACAAGTTAAGAAAGAAAAAGAAGAAGCTAAAGCAGCCTTAGAAATATTTTGTCCCCAATGCAAAAAGAAACATTTGGAAAGATAATGTGGACTGAAGTGGATTGAATAGCATCAGTCTGTGACAGTATCTATGAGTTGGTGCATTCTACGAATCAGTGTCCTGAGTTTCCTAGACTAAAGGCGATACTTCAAGAATCAAGTGAGGATGTCCAGTCTTCTTATTTCATCAAATCGAAGAGACCATGTTAGCCACGACCTATAGGTATGCATTCATTTTTTTTCTCTTTTTATCATTGTAATAATGTTAATAATAGTCAGAAATATCCATGGCAGTATCCTACTCCTTCCTCAACACAATTTCCTTCACCATGGAACCAGTGGTTGTCTCCTCCACCAATGCAATATCCTCCATCACAACCCAATACTTGGGGTCAGTACTGGAGAATTAATGGAAAAGGTACATTACCCCCTCCACTACCAATATAGGAGCAGTTGTTACAACTACTTTCTATTCAAAATCCTACACCTTCTATTCGACCCAAATTACCTGTGCAACCCCAATCCAAATAATAAAGCAGCCTAGAGAATGGATGCTTTGGTTACCCTCCAGACTTATCTTATTACACCTATTGGACTTAATGAGTTTCAGCTTCGATCAGTTAAATTAATCAGACCTGAGCATACTCCCATTATTACTGAAGAATGTGAGTCACCTAGAAAAGACATGGGCAATTCTAAGGCAGTTGTTACACATGTAACAGTTGATACAACACCCATTGTTACATCTGTAGTAGTCATCTTGGGATGATATGTTGTTCCTACAATAGCCAATCTGAGCAAGGCCAGTGTATCTATGATAGCTAACTGAATTTTTAGCATTCAGAATCCTCCATACCCTCAACGATTAACATAAATTGGGTTGGCCTCACAACCTGAATCTGAATTCCTCAAGGAACTGCAAAATATGTATTTGTGAATTTAGCTCTTACAATATTTTAGGGAAGTACCTATATATGCAAAAATAATGAGGGATCTATGCACCAAAAATCTTGGAAGAAAACCTAAAGACCTTGCTACTATCCATGTCATGGGGAAATTTTTCGATCTCATGATTGAACAACCTTTGTTGACTAAAAATAATGACCCATGGAACCCTACAGTGACTGTCCATATTGAAAATCAACCTATAACCAATAATTTTATTGATCTAGGGGCAACCATTAATTTCGTGACTAAATACCTCTTCATCTCCCTAGGTCTTCATGGACTTAGACCTACACCCACAGTGCTTGAATTAGTAGATAGGTCCTGTGTCCGAGGGAATGATAGAATATGTGGTTATAATCATGTATTCTTGGAATTATCTGACTAATTTTCTCATTTTACAAACCAAATCCAACCTAGGGGGTCATCCTTTAATCTTAAGAAGACTGTGGCTGGCCACTACAGATGCATATATCGGATGTATTTCCAGATCTATGGTGATCTCAGATGGGAAGGCCACTTAGAACCTGAATCTTTATCCCCTACAAAAACTTCATATGGATTTGATTAGTGCCTGGTGGGACGAATTTTCACCTGAATTCGATCTTTCCCGACCTATTCTCACGCTTGGAAAAGCACAATACTTTACGGATGAAATAGAGGACAATATCACTAATGGTTTTATTAGTAATTCACACTTTGTTGCCTCCATTAGAGATATGGGGGAATAATATGAGGTATATGATTCAATTATTGAACATTTGAAAACCACCCCTCATACTATCAACAGTTCGTCAAAATCAAACCTGGAAAATGTTTAAAAATCAATCCTAATCTGACTAGTGAAAAAAATAGATTGTTGATACAACTGTTACAAAAATACAAAAATACATTTGCATGGGACTATAAGGATATGAATGGAATCCATCCTACCATATGCACTCACCACATTTATCTCAAATAGGACTGCAAACCAATTAGACAAACACAACACTGAATGAACCCCACACTTAAGGACATAGTGAAAGAAGAATTGCAGAAACTCATTCGTTAATGCTAATTTCATCTTCCCCATTTGTTATAGCCATTGGGTGTCTTTTCTTGTCATAATTCTAAAAAATAATGTAACATGGAGAGTCTATGTTGACTATAGAGAGTTTAACAAGGCCACTCAGAAGGACCACTTTCCTTTACCATTCATTGATCGGGTCTTGGATACTCCCTCTAGGAAAAATTTCTTTTCATTCCTAGATGGGTTTAGTGGCTACATCAAATACAAATTGCCCCAGAAGACCAGGACAAGATAACCTTCACTTTCCCATGGGGTACTTTTGCATAAAGAGTCCTTCCTTTTGGCCTTTTTAATGTACTAGCAACCTTTCAGATGGAAATATTGGGTATTTTTTCTGATTATTTAAATTATTTCCTTGAAATCTTTATGGATGATTTTACACCCTACGGGGATGCCTTTGAGACAACATTAGCTAACCAAGAATGAGTTTTGGAACATTGTAGACAAAATAATGTTGCTCTGAGCATGGAAAATGGACAAATGATGATGACCAAGGGAATTGTGTTGGGAAAATTCATTTTGACAAATGGAATCAAGGTAGATCCTACAAAAATTGATGTAATCTCAAAAATCCCAACCCCTAAGTCTCCAAAAGAGGTACGTAGTTTTTTAGGACATGCAAGATATTATAGGAGATTTACAGAGAACTTTTCAAAGATTTCATCTCCTCTATTTTCATAATTGATTAAATATGTAGAATTTGTGTGGGTATGAAAGTGTGAGCAGGCCTTCCTAAAGTTAAAAAATTGTGTAACAACAAAACCTATTTTACGAGGACCAAACTGGGAATTGCCATTTCATATTTCTATGGATGCATCTGACATAGTTGTGGGTTTTGTTCTGGGGAAGCTAAAGGAGAAGAAACCTTACGCCATTTATTACATCAATTTGAACTTAACTCCACAATAACTCAACTACACTATTACTGAGAAGGAATTCCTAGCAGTAGTGCATGCTATCAACAAATTTCAGCACTACATCACCGGGTATCAGATATTTGTTCACACTGACCATGATGTAATTCGATTTTTGATGAAAAAACCCGTTACTAATGGTAGAGTTACATGATGGATTTTTTTGTTACAAGAGTTTGATATTACTATTCTAGATAAACCCAGAAAAGATATCTAGTTATTGATTTCCTTTCTAGATTAACCATAAGTGATGACTGCACTGTCATTGAGGATTCTTTTCAAGATGAATATTTTTTTGCCATCTCTACTCACTCACCATGGTATGCAAAAATAGCCAATTACCTTGCTGCAGGAAAATACCCACACCAATTGTCTTCCAGGGAAAGGAGGAAGATTATACAATAGAGTGCTACCTACTCCCGGATAGAGGGCAATCTTTATCACACTGGGCCAAATTTTCAGACTAGGCGATGTGTTAAAGAAGATAAGGTATTTGAGATCTTGAAGGCTTGTCAGGAGGAACCCTATGGAGGGCACTTTGCTGACAAAATGACAGGAGATAAAGTACTCTCAATAGGGTACTACTAGCCAACTATATTCTAGGATGCCAAGAAGTTTGAGAAAGGATGTGATAGCTAGCAAAGGATCGGCCAGTCTCTGAAATTAGATGAGATGTCGTTACAACCTCAGATAGTGATAACACCATTTGAGAATGGGCCCTAGACTTTGTGGGGCAAATTAGTCCTTCATCGCAGCAAAAATCATACATATTGGTCTACACCAATTATGTCACAAAATGGGTTGAAGCAAAGGCAATAATTAGAGCAACAGAGAAGGCTATTTTAGACTTCATGTTTGAAGATATTTTTTTCACTTCGAGATACCCAAAGAGATAGTGACAGATGGGGGGCCTCATTTCACATCTCATTTGATCAAGAAGTTAGTTGAAAAGTATGGAATTAATCACAGAATCACTTCACCTTATCACCCAAAAAAAAATGGTCAAGTGAAAAGCATCAATATTGTCATTGAGGGGATCTTAACAAATACAGTAGCTATCCATCAAAGAAACTGGGCCAAGAAACTTCGAGAGGTACTGTGGGATTATAGGAAAACATGGAGGATACTACAGGCTTCTCACCATATGAACTAGTGTATGGTAAGAATCCTATATTCCCCATAGAGTTCTAAATAAAGACATTAAGAACAACATTGCAGGTTGATCTGGACTTAAGTATGGCACAAAAACAAAGATTGAACTAGCTCAATGAGTTGGAAGAGAAACGGTTGGCTGCTATTCAATAGACAAAACCCATTCAGAAGCAAACAGCTAGATGGCATGATGGGTTTATTAAGAAGAAAAAGTTCCAGAAAGGAGATTGGGCTCTTTTTTATGATTCAAGGTTCAAGGATTTCAAAGGTAAGCTCTGCACCAGATGGCTAGGTCCTTACTAAGTGGACGTGGTATTTGACAATGGAACTATACAATTGGTCACCGTTGACAGTGCTAAGACACCGTTACTGGTTAATGGGCATAGTATAAGGTTATATCATCAACCCGCTTCGAAGGAATCATTTGTTAACATTGTCATGGAATCCGATCTTCATGTTACAATAGCAGGGGAAAATTCCCCTATGCAGCCTAAAATGGACAGGTCCTTATGAAGTGGACATGGTCTATGACAATGGGACTGTACAATTGGTCACCATAAACAGTGCTAAGACACTGTTACTGGTTAATGGGCACAGTCTAAGGTTATATCATCAACCCGCTTCGAAGGAATCATTTCTTAACATTATCGCGGACTCCAATCTTCATGTTACAACAACAGGGGAAAATTCTCCTGTGCAGACTAAAATTTGGAATTCCAATAAGTGCAATAGCTAAAAAATGCTCTTTTGGCAGCTGTTACACCTGTTTATATATATATATATATATATATATATATATATATAACAAAACAAAAAGAACATAAAATAAAAATAATAAATCTAACTGTGAAAACCTCTTTCCAGGGCACAGTCAAACAGTTTGTAACAGTTGATAAAAATAAAAACAATAAATCTAACTGTGAAAACCTCTTTCCGAGGCACAGTCAAACAGTTTTTACAGTTGATAACAAATCCTGTGGTGGCTGTTACACCCATATTTTTCTTCCTGAAACATCATATTTCCTTCTTGATCCATTTTCTAAGATGATTGTATTCATTTGATTTTCTTTCTGTACCAAGTTCTCCTAATTATTATGTTTTTTTTTTAAACAATAGTCTAAAGGATATCTTGGCTATTACACATGTAACAACTGACACCCATGAACACTATTTCTCATGTTTAATCCCATAACAACAATAATTTTGCAAGCCAAATGCAACAACACGAGTGCTGCAAGCAGTGCACCACCAATTTGAAATCTTCCTCCATGTCACCTTAGGTATGTCATTCAAAAGGTAACGTCATCTTTTATGATTTGGTGATTATTTGCAAAAGTAATGATATTCCCGTGATGGTCGTGGGCGACCGTCACAATTAAGGCGGGGGAGGGGATATATCTTGAGATCATTGAAAAAATATGTAGTCATAAACCTCTATCAAATCCACATGCACCCAATTAATAGCACAAATGCCAATGATGACTAAATTCGGCTAGAGAGAGCGTGTGTACTTAAAACCCATTACTTTCCATAGCAGTACATTTATAAAGAGGTGTGAGGTAAGATTCGGTAATCTGTAAAAATTTTCATCTCCCATCAACCTCCTCGACTGAAGCCTTGTATCCTCATTGCAAAATTGTCAATTGGGATAAGAAAAGATGTCGAGAATAAGTGAGTAGTGTAGTGAAATTACATTGGGTTGAGCAGTAAGAAGCGAATTAAGAAACACTAGCAAGATGGGTAGAGCAGCAGTCAGGCATGAGTCGGATTCTATGGACGCCCTGCAGAATTTTCAAGAAGCCTACCATATATTCAAAGACGACAGATGGATTGAGTATTTCAAAAATCTAGAAGGCTCAGACGAGGCGATGTCAATTGAATTTTCTCAGGCTTTGAACAACAATTAGACCCGAGTTAGGGGCCTGCAATTTGAGGTGACTGAAGAGGTAATTTCCCGAGTAACTAAATTTCTAGTAGAGGGACAGAGGTGGTTTAATAGAAAAATAAATGACCCCTCCTTAAAAGAATACAAAGGGAGAGGAATTGACAGGTTGTCACTCCCTCAGCGATGGGCAGATGTCGCCTTGGGTTTAATCAAATACATCACTTGTGAGGGAAGATCTACGATATTGTTTAACTATCACTTCCCTTTACCTAATCACCTTCAGCTCCAACAAAATATTAATCTTCCATTTTACATATTAGGGAACATCAAGCATATGGCAGCATCAGTAAAGACGGCAGCACACCCGAAAGCATGTGTGACCAATTGTGGACTCATCAAATTGATCATGCTAGATGCCCTACGCCAGCAAGGAAAGACCTAGGAAAAATTCAATCAAAAGAGGCCAAGGACAAGCCGAGGGAAACATACCACGACTTTAAGAGGAAGTGAGGCAGAAGAAAAAACCCAGACTCGGCCTGCGAAAGTGAGAATTGGGAAAGAACTTACTAATGAACCAATTGGGGTTAGATGGCCAAAACAGAGGGTGAAAGTTAGCATACCCACAAAACCTTTGCCTACGGCCGTAAAGCAGATAGAAGCAGAAGTATTAGAAGAAGAAAGGAAACACTCCTCATCAGGTAAGGACGAAACTCATGTCCTATTTTTAGAACTTGAAAAGCTAAGAAAGAAAAATGAAGAATGAAGCAAAGATTATTTGAGGGGAAGGAAATCCTAGTTTCTATATGTGTGACATGTTTTCATGAACTAACAGTGATGGGATATAAGGTCTGTGGGGAAAATATCAGCCCAATGGAAACATAAACAGAATAGTAGGAGGTTGTTACACAAGAACCTGCTAAGGATACTGTTGTTACAAAAGAACCAACAGTTAAAGTAGAGACCCCTGTAATAATTGACCTAGAGGCCGATACACAAAAACTTGTGGAGGCCACTACTATTGTAGAAGAAACAATAATGGACATAGAGGCTAATCTAGTTGAAAACTAAGGGGCTGATACATAAGAACCCACCAAGGAAGCTACTGTTACACAAGAACCAACATCAGAGGTTGAACAACCCCATTCAGTAGAAGTTGTTACACCCATTATTGATGTTGATATTGAATGCAGAGGAACGTCGTGTCCCATATTAGGATAGAGTTATGAGAAAATCTTGTTAATTTCTTAATTACAGAAGTGGAAACAGGAAGCAATCTCCCTTCGGGAGGGAAAAATTTCGCTGAAAGAACATTGGAGGGAGGTATACACCCTACATGAAAGATGGATGAAATAAGATTTCAAGAAATGACAGGAGAATTATAAGAAGAAGGAAGCCTTGAAGAATCAGGAGGAACAATTGATGCTTTTACATCAGTAAGTTTGAGATCTTACGATAGATAAGAAAAAATGTCATGATCTCACCCTCAATTTTTTGGGGTGCAGGAAGCCTTCCCCATCCTATCATATTTGTCTATGGGAACATTACTTCCTGTTCCAGATGAAATTCGTTATGGAGGACAGACCCTATTTATGTTCTTCCACTTGCACATTTTTAAATTTTTTTCATGCCTTCGATTTTGATGAAAAAATCCTATTGTGTGAGTCATTATTACACAATATCATTTGTGAGATTGTGAGATTGAAAATGGTTGTGATGGTATTCTCCTATATGGGGGATCTGTAGTTGCGAGCTTTTGTGTCCTTCATGAAGAATCAGATTGAGTGGCATTTGGCCATCAAATATATGGATGCTAATGAGGAGAAGATTTCATTATGGATTCGGGCATAAATAGGATGGTCTGCTGAGCTAAGGCGAGAATTCTAGAGAATTTTGAGTACTCCTAGGATAAAGGAACTGACTGCCACTTACAGAAGAAGGATTGTGAACTTCTGCCTCAATCAGTTCTCAATGATGAAGAGTCGAGCCTTGACTGGGTGCTTGAAGCCAGCATTACTGAGCTACTGAAGGGAGACCCATTTTCATTCCAGAATTTCACGATGGTTGTTACACATGTACCAGCATATTCACAGATAGTATAATCCCTTGGTGCTTTGTGGCTTGAATTGAGATTCAATTTTACTTTGATGTGGCTGCCAATTGATGATTATCAGAGTAATTAAGAATTGAAAAAGTATGAATCAGAGCCCCGGGGATGGTAGCTAATGGCCAATCACGGGTACAGGTCTGCAGACGAATATACAGCTAGCGCTCATGATCTCACCGACCTGGACGAGAGATATTCCCATGAGAGATGATTTTTTCATGAGGACATGCAAGTGTTTCAGTTGGGGGGAGATGTTGGGTGCTAGTTTTGCACACTTTTCCTACATTTTTTTCCCTATTTTTCCTCATGAATATAGCTAATGGGACTATATTTGCCTCTTTTTCCTACCTTTCTATCTTAACTTCTGTTGTTTCACCTTATTTTCATTACTCTGTCATTTCATCAACTATTATGATATATCATACCTTTTTTATGACTAATTGAGGATGAATGTTTGAAGAAGATCTATGGTCTTTGTGTTTCCTTTCCATATGTCATTTTTAGTATGAAATGTCCTGAGCAGGAGGCATACGTGAGCAGTTAAGGGTGTGTTGTTACAGTGAGCATTTTACACCATGATGTTGTTACACTTTGCTATTACAGACCCACTAGCAAACTATTGTTATACCTATACCGCTGATTGGATCTCATGAAATCCTGTTGCTGACCTATCCTCTAGTTGTTATGCTACAACAATGGTTTATCATGATAGCTGTAGAAGTTATTAAGTACTGTATTTTTGGATACTAGCCTCTAGGTGGTTTTGATTGTAATCTATAATTTTCCAGTCAGAATTTTATTAAGAAGTGGTTATAACCATATGTATTCTATTTTTATCAGCATGAAAATCATAAGATTCTCATGACTGATATATCCCTTACTTTTCTGAGATGTAACCATTATATAGTTCTCAGTCCTTGAGGTCGAAAGGTTAAGGGAGAACAACATTATTGTGGATCTATAATTTTTATCATATTAATACAGACTAGCACAACCACATTATATTTACTAATATGGTTGATATACGTTGATAGGTGTATATAAAATAGATTTACAACCACATTCACCAATGTGGTTGATATACGCCGATAGGCCTATATCCACTACACATCACATTAATTTATATATCAATAAATATTATATATTTATGATTAAAATCACCAAAATATGTTATATATATTAATAATATTTATTGATATATTAATAATATTATAATATTTATTAATAATATATATTATTATTTATTATATTAATAATATTAATATTTATTGATATATTAATAATATTATAACATTTATTAATAATATTTATTAATATACTAATAATATTAAACCCAAAAACATAAGAAAGTAATAAACTCTAAGAATGAATATATTAAACTCAAGAGATTAATAAAGCATATGAAACAATATTTAAAAACAAAAAACCTAATAGATTAATAAACCCTAATAATTAATATTTTAAACTGAAGATATTAATAAACCCAAGGGATAATTAATAATACAAACCCAATGTCAACATAAACCAAAGGTTTAAATATTATAAACCAAAGGAATTGGTGAACCCAAGGGATAAATATTATAAACATAAGGGATCAATATTAAAAACACAAGAGATTAATAAACCCTAAGAATTGATATTTTAAACTAAAAAAACTAATAAATTAATAAACCATCAAAATCAATATTTTAAACATAAGATATTAATAGACCAACGTGATTATTAACATTATAAACCAAAAGAACTAATAGACCCAAGGGTTTAATATTATAAACCAAAGGAATCAACGAACCCAAGGGATAAATATTATAAAACTAATGGATGAATATTAAAAACAATAGAGATTAATAAACCCTAAGAATTAATATTTTAAACTGGAAAATCTAAGAAATTAATAAAGCCTAAGAATTAATATTTTAAAATCAAGAGAGTAATAAACCCAATGTGTTATTAACATTATAAACCAAAAGAACTAATAAACTGAAGGGTTTAATATTATAAACCAAAGGAATCGGTGAACCCAAGGGATAAATATTTAAAACCTAAGGGATCAATAAGGCTAAGAGCAATATTAAAAACAATAGAGATTAATAAAACCCAAGGGTTTAATATTAGAAACCAAAGGAATTGGTGAACCCAAGGGAAAAATATTAATAACCTAAGGGACCAATAAGGCGAAGGATCAATAAAATTAATAAAAAAATACTCAAATTGAAGAAATTAATAAACACTAATAATTAAGCCAAGGGTTTGTAATATTATAAACCAAAATAGCTAATAAACCCAAGGGTTTAATATTATAAACCAAAGGAATTGGTGAACCCAAGGGAAAAATATTAATAACCTAAGGGACCAATAAGGCGAAGGATCAATAAAATTAATAAAAAAATACTCAAGTTGAAGAAATTAATAGACACTAATAATCAACCCAAGGGTTTAATATTACAAACCAAAGGAATTGGTGAACCCAAGGGAATTGATTTAAACATTGAGACAATTGTTGTCACAATGCGACGTTGGACCAACTATGACCATCGTTGGCCATGGGTGATTTTCATATTGAGACAATATCTCTCAGAATGTGAAATTTCATCATGGATGACATTGAAGAACTAATAAACCTAAGGGTTTAATATTATAAACCAAAGGAATTGGTGAACCCAAGTGAATTTATTTAAACATTGAGACAATTGTTGTCACAATGTGACGTTAGACCAACTATGACCATGGTTGGCCATGGCTGATTTTCATATTGAGACAATATTTGTTAGAATGTGACATTTGATCATGGATGACATTGATCGATTATTCATATTATAAACCAAAATAACTAATAAACCCAATGGTATAATATTATAAACCAAAGTAATTGGTGAACCCAAGTGAATTGATTTAAACATTGAGACAATTCTTGTCACAATGCGACATTGGACCAGCTATGACCATGGTTGGCCATGGGTGATTTTAATTTTGAGACAATATTTGTCAGAATGTGACTTTTGATCATGGATGACTATGATCGATTATTCATATTATAAACCAAAGGAACTAATAAACCCAAGGGTTTCATATTATAAACCAAAGGAATTTGTGAACCCAAGTGAATTGATTTAAACATTGAGACAATTATTGTCGCAATGCGACATTGGACCAACTATCACCATGGTTGGCCATGGGTGATTTTCATTTTGAGACAATATTTGTCAGAATGTGACTTTTGATCATGGATAACATTGATAGATTATTCATATTATAAACAAAAATAACTAATAAACCCAAGGGTTTAATATTATAAACTAAAGGAATTGGTGAACCCAAGGGAATTGATTTAAACATTGAAACAATTGTTGTCACAATGTGACATTGGACCAACTATGACCATTGTTGGCCATGGGTGATTTTCATATTGAGACAATATTTGTCAGAATGTGACATTTGTTCATAGATGACATTGATTGATTATTCATATTATAAACCAAAAGAACTAATAAACCGAAGGGTTTAATATTATAAACCAAAGGAATTGGTGAACCCAAGGGAATTGATTTAAACATTGAGACAATTATTGTCACAATGCGACGTCGGACCAACTATGACCATGGTTGGCCATGGGTGATTTTCATATTGAGACAATATTTGTCAAAATGTGACATTTGATCATGGATGACATTGATCGATTATTCATATTATAAACCAAAAGAACTAATAAACCCAAGGGTTTAATATTCTAAACCAAAGGAATTGGTGAACCCAAGGGAATTGATTTAAACATTGAGACAATTTTTGTCACAATGCGACGTTCGACCAACTATGACCATGGTTAGCCATGGGTGATTTTCATATTGAGACAATATTTGTCAGAATGTGACATTTGATCATGGATGACATTGATTGATTATTCATATTATAAACCAAAGGAATTGGTGAACCCAAGGGAAAACCATTACCCAACAAATTATAAACCAAAGGAACTGGTGAACCCAACAGAATTGATTTAAACATTGAGACAATTTTTGTCACAATGCGACTTTGGACCAACTATGACCATGGTTGGCCATGGGTGATTTTCATATTGAGACAATATTTGTCAGAATGTCACATTTGATCATGGATGAAATTGATCGATTATTCATATTATAAACCAAAGGAATTGGTGAACCTAAGGGAGTTGATTTAAACATTGAGACAATTGTTGTCACAATGAGACGTTGGACCAACTATGATGATGGTTGGACATGGGTGATTTTCATATTGAGACAATATTTGTTAGAATGTGACATTTTATCATGGATGACATTGATCGATTATTCATATTACAAACCAAAAGAACCAATAAACCAAGGGTTTAATATTATAAACCAAAGGAATTGGTGAACCCATGGGAATTGATTTAAACATTGAGACAATTGTTGTCACAATGCGACATTGGACCAACTATGACCATGGTTGGCCATGGGTGGTTTTCATATTGAGACAATATTTGTCAGAATGTGACATTTTTTCATGGATGACATTGATCGATTATTCATATTAATACAAATTATGTTGTTATTGTTGTTACATGCGTTATTCAATTTAATTTTCGTTAAGTTCTTTCTCTACTTACACCCTGCTAAGGAGGAAGGGCCCTCCTCTTTAGTAGGGATTGCAGTGGTTAAGGTAGTTGTGTATATGTGTTTGTATTTTGGTTTATGTATTAGTAGAGGTGTTGTTGGTTTTGTTTCAGCTGTGAATATATCCACTTCAATTTCAATATTTTGTATGCTATTTCACATATGAGATTAGACATAGCAGCTGGATAATTGTTGTGTGGCGCGCTAGAACATGTCAATTGAAGTGTGATTACAGTTTTGTAGATCATTTTATTTCTACATGAGTGATTTACTTCTGACATTTACTTCAGCAATGATTACATTTATTTGGAATTGCTTCTAGGTGGGTGTATTGGCACAGATAGTGCATCTGTCATTGAAATAAAAGACATCCCTGGATTGATAATTTATGTGTAATGTTATAGTCATTCAATAGTTATTAATACAACCCAAAAGTAATATTTGCAGAAATATCTAGGACAAAGTGTAGGAGAATGTGTTGGTAGAGGACTCGAAATAAGATTAGATTACAACAGAAGATTGAATTGCAAGAAACCATAGTTTAAATACGAGAGTTAATGAAAATAACTAAGAAGAGTTACAACAAAATGAAGAAAGCAACCCACTGTGGAATTTTTTGGAAAGTGAAGAATAGTGAAGGTAGAAGCAGTGGAGCACTATAGTAAAAAGTATGGAAGCCTGGAAGATTGAAGCTAAAGAATGGTGAAGACAATGCAGCTTATCGACAACAACAAAATAGAGTTTGGGATCCTAGAAGATTCAAGAACTGAAGACACATAACCAGGAGGTCATGAATTCTTCTACCTTGGGAGTCTGATGATGAAGAATTAAGGTAGAGCCAACAATGTGACAAGCTGGTCACATGTTGTGAGTTGGGAAGAGAACTAGCAGTCTAAAGAATTCGAAGACTTTATTTTTAAAGTATTTTGTTCAAGTTAATTTGGGCTAACACAACCATTGTAATTTGCAGATAAAATAATGGTTAAATTGGGATTAGTTAAGTATTTAGTTGAATAAAATGGTTTGAAATTGAATGATAGTTTCTCAACCATATGGGAATTTTGGGGAAGGCATAAAACCGAACCAAATCCACCATTATGGGGTTCTTCCCTCCATAGGGAGAAAGAGAGAATGAGAGGGAAATAGGTGTGAGAGAGGGTTGAATAGAGAGTAGGAGAAAATGTAAAAATCAACCATCCCAAGGCTTGGTTCTATTTATTTTCATTTCTAAATAAATTCCATGTGTTTTGGATTTTGATCGGGCTCTCTATTTTAACTCGTTTGTTTTATTTCTCTGTCGTAATTGAATATTTCATTTAAATCACACAACATGAGGTAAATTTCGACTTTGTTTGTGTCTTTGTATTTTATATATTCGTAATATTTCTGTTAATGAATACACAGATGGAGCGATAGGATGAAGTTCCTATGAAATTCACGTAGACGAGCGATGGCAGAGATCGAGGGATGAGGGACAAAGAAAAATCTTATCATGGATCTGCACGTTTACAGACTGAATAAAGCTTAGGAGAGATAGCATTAAAGAAGACAAAAGGAGTAACGTGGAGGAAGTAGTATCGCAGAGAAGCAATAGCTGAAAGAAGAGAAAATAGACTAAAGACATAAATACTTAGGATAATTCCAAGTGAGGAATCAATAAAGAGGGTCAAAGCACAAAACCAAATGTTTAAGGTTTCACGGAAAATATTAGTGCAGGCAGAGGAGGTGAAGTTGAGCCATGAGGAGGTGAATGGATGGTCGCTATTAAATCGCAGATCTGAGGGCAAAAGATGAACTGTTGCGACCTCGCATGTCAACCAATATAATGGGTGATGATTTGGCACAGACAGATGTGAGGATCATTGGATCTTTAAGCATATCAATAGCAAAAGATGATTTGTGATTTCGCAAATCACAGATGTTAGCAGATACCACTAATATTTTGTAAGGTAAATTGGTTGTGATGCAATAAGATTTGAAATCTGCGATGCGATGAGGGAAGGCCACGTGTCAGCATGGCACATGAGCGCACATCGCATGTTTTATGGTTTAACTCTTATCGGTATAACCTTAACAGTGCAGGAAATAAATTGTGATGCATTGTGATTGGCAGAGTATTGTGGGACCCTCCAGGTAAGAAACCTGCATGTATAAATTTGTATCAGGTTTTGGATGTGATCTGCATAAAGTGTTCCGCTATGGTCGTTTAGTGAAGCACTATTGAGTTTCTAATGTATGTATTTTATTTAACTCTAAGGTTGTAATCTGTTGTGCATAAAATGAGTTTATGTGGGTCGTAACCCACAATTCCATGAATATATGTTAAACTGTAGTTACGCCTGCATCGTAGGGGAAAATACAGATACTATCAATTTAAAGGATGACCAACCTAAAATTTTATTTCGACTAGAAGTAGATGTGAAACCTAAGGAAGTAGGTGTGCCTCCCTTCTATGTTAGCCTAAATATTCATGACAAAATTTTGCATAATGCCATGCTAGATTCAGGTGTTTCACATAATTTAATGTTGAAGGTTGTCATGGAGAAATTAGGACTTGACATTACCAGGCCATACAAGGATTTGTATTATTTTTATTTTAGCAAAGTAAGATGCTTGGGTCTTATCAAAGCTCTGTGTGCTATTTTGAATCGAATTCCAGCCAAAATTTTGGTGATGGATATAGTGGTTGCAGATATAAACCCTAAGTATTGCATGTTGTTGTCACGCTCATGGGGAGCGAAGTTGAAAGGAACCCTACAGATGGATATGAGTTTTCTACGACACCAATTTTTAGTCAGCAAATAAATTGTATAGGGAAACCTCGATGAAATTCATGGTGAGTAGTTAATATAAGCCACACAACTATCCTCTTTGTTCTGTCCATTCATATTTCGACTCTTTCATTCTCTATAATGTTGGAGACATCAACACTCCAGCTACTAACCTAGAAATTGATATTCGTGAAATATATGAAAACCAAAAAAAAAAAGGTGGAACATGACACTCAACTTGAAACTCTTTGGGACATGGACTTTGATGGATTTAGTAGAAAAGAGGGCTATTGATCAGGTGTGTGGGTTTCAAATACAAGAAATAATCATGCTGAAGGACATCAATACAAGCTTAATTTTCAATGCACTAATAATATAGCTGAGTATGAGGCACTAATACTAGGATTACATTTATTGAAAAAAATAGGTTCTAAAATAATTTCCATTCATGGGGATTATCAGCAAATCATAAAACAAATAAAAGGAGAATACTCCGCAAAGTACCCTAGATTAAGAGCATATAGAAATGATGTGTTGTATTTTATAGAGATTTTTGTGGAATATGACCTTTCTACAGTCCCTAGAAATCAAAATTTCCTTCCTAATAGTCTTTATTTTTCGACCAGTACCTATAAAATTCCCCATCAAAATCGACAATATATAGTGGAAGTGAAACATCGAACAACTATTCCAGACAATGTTAGATATTGGCAAGTGTTTGGAAATGATAAACAAATTGAAAATTTTATGAAATCTAAGGATGAATTTGAAGAAGATAGTACAGATGTATAGTGTGATTTTGAAGATAAAATAGTTGTACATTCTGACTTAGAAAAATATTTAGGCAACAAATATGTGAATGAACATGCAGATAAAGTTGTAAATAAACTAGAATTGCTTGAAATAGATCAAGAGAAAGAAAAATTTGAAATACGTCAATTAAAAGATAATGTTTTTCCTAGAGGTATGGTTCCATTAGAAGAGTTGTTTGACTTTAATCATGTAGCTAAGAAATCTAATATTGAGCCCACAGGGGTAGGTCTAGAAGAATGCAACATAGGTAGTGAAAAATACACAAAAATGTTAAAACTATCTAAGTCATTAGCACCTGCTAAAAAGCATAAATACATTGCTTTGTTCAAACAATTCAATGATGTCTTTTCCTAAAGCTATGAATATCTAAAAGCTTATGAAACTAGTATAATACAACATAAAATTCCAATTGAAGAGGATCATAAATCCTTTAAGAAAAAACTTTGAAGAATAAATCTAGTACTGATGCCTTTAATTGAGAAAGAAATCAAGAAAATGTATGATGCTAAGATCATATTTCCTCTTTGGTACTCTAAATGAGTTTCCAATATAGTACCAACAAGGAAAAAAAAAGGTGAAATAAGATTGGGCATAGATTTTAGAAACCTTAATAAAGTTTCACTAAAAGACAATTACCCTTTACCTAAGATGGATCATATTTTAAAAAAGGTAGTTGGATCTAGTGTGATATATTTATTAGATGGTTTCTAAGGTTATAACCAAGTTTTGGTTCACCCTGATGATTAGGATAAGATGACTTTTACTACTCCATGGGGTACCCTCATGTATGTGAAGATGCCTCTTGGGTTAATGAATACTGGAGCCACATTTCATAGAATAATGGCTAATGATTTTGTTGATAAAATTGGAAAATTTATTGTTATATATCTATATGACATCATTGTTTATTAAAAAAATAATGAAGAACATTTGTTACATTTGAGAAGTGTTTTTGAGAAATGTATGAGGTTCATAATTTCACTTAATCCTCAGAAAACAATTTTTGGCCTTGAAAATGGAAAACTTTAGGGTCATATCATTTCCAAAGAAGGTATTAGGATTGATCCCAGTAGGATTTAAGCGATCTTGAAAATCATCCATCCTAGAAACATTAAATAACTTCAATAATTTATTGGCAAGATAAACTTCCTGAGAAGATTCATTCCCAACCTTGTAGAACTCATCAGAAACATAAAAACATGCTAAAAATAGATTCAGAAATAAGATGGAACATTGAAGCTAGGCAGTCATTTGATCAAGTAAAACAAGCACTAAAAAAAGCACTAGTCCTGATCAGTCCAGATTTTTCCAAATATTTTATAAGATTTTCATTTGCATCTGAACACACTGTTGCAGCAGTTCTTTTACGGAAAAACAATGAGGGATATGAGCAACCCATTAAATTCTTTAGTAAGGATTTAAGAGATGTTGCATTGAAGTATAACATAATGGAGAAGCAAGCCTGTTTCCTAATAGAAGAAATCAAATATTTTAGAGTATACATTCTCCTTTCTCACATAATTGTTTATGTACCAAATGTTGTGGTTAAGGATATTTTAACTCAAAGTGGACTAGATGGTAAAAGAGGTAAATGTATTTCCATTATCCTTGAATATGACATAGAATTCAAACCCACCAAGCTCATCAAGGGACAGGGAATAGCCAAATTGATGGTTGAGTATAATTTTCATTCGTTGCATATCAATTTTGTAGTTGCATTAGATGATCAAGAGGAGTAGGCGACTCCACAAATAGATGAGGCTTTTATAACCTCACCCTAGTATGCAGACCATATTTTTGTTTTATTCAGTTTAAATGCTCCTCCTAGTTTGACTAAGACAAAATATAGATTTCTAAAGCTAAATGCAGTGAAATTTTGAATCATACATAACATTTTATATTGGAAATATGCTAGTGGAATTTTACTAAATTTTTTGTTGAAGGATGATGCAGAAAGAACTATGCAGAAATTTCATGAAGGTGACTACGGTGGACATTTGTATTGGAAAGAAATTTCTAATAACATCCTTATATCTAGTTTTTACTGGCCTAACCATTTCCTGATGTCCATAAGAAAGTTACCTCTTGCCACAAATGCCAAATTTTTGAAGGAAAAATAAAATTATTACCCTTACCTTTAAAACCTATATGTGTTGAAAGCCCTTTCCAACAATGGGGTTTGGATTTCATTTGAAAAATCCATCCACCATCCTCTACCAAACACAAATGGATCCTCACAACCACTGACTATTTCACCAAATGGATTGAGGCCACACCCTCCAGACTATCAACTAATGTTGTAGTTATAAAATTCCTAGAAAATAATATACTTTCAAGATTTGGATGTCCAAATAACCTCATTATATATAATGTAACAGCCTTCAAATCAAATAAAATGGTATATTTCTGCAACAGATATCATATCACTCTAGGACAACCAACTGATTATTACTCTTAGGTTAATGGGTTAGCTAAATATTCAAATCAATGTTTGGTGAACATTATCAGAAAGCTGCTAGAAGATAACAAAAATTCATGGCACAACAAGCTAATAAATTCACTTTGGGCTAATAGGCTTACTACAAATAAATCAAATTTCATGTCACCATATCAATTGGTTTATGGGATGTATGTTGTTTTTCTATCTTCTTTAGGATTTCCAATTTTGAAGATAATTCAAGAATTCTAGGTTGAACAAAATGATACCAAAAGAAGGATAAATCATACCATTCAGTTGCAACAATCCAAGGAAGAATTCTATAATAAAGCACAGGTTATCCAGGAGAATGTCAAAAATATTTTTGACATAATAACCAAAGCATATGATTTCAATTTGGGTGACAGTGTTTTAAAGTGGGATTCCAGAAGAGAGGAGAATGGCAAGCATGGAAAATTTGATAATATGTGGAAATGACCATATATCATCTATATATTCAGAGGTCATAATAAATTTTTTCTCAAATATTTGGATGGAACATAAATGCCTGGTGGACCTGTGAATGGAAGGATGCTAAAGGATTATTTATTAGAAAGGTAGAGGTGTTTTCTTAGATGAATTCATAGTAAATATCATTGTCTTTACTACTTTTATTTGGTGACCTATTGATAGAAGTTGAATCCCACAAAGAAGGTCCTAAGCTTCTGATTTATATGCTAATATAATTACTACAACAACAAAAAAAAAACAGATGTAGACAATACTAAAATAGAACTTTCAAGCTTATTATTCAAAGGTTCTTGGAACCTCACATGGAGAGTGCCATCCCCAGCTGGAGCCACTATTAGGGTCCTATAATTTATAGGATCTCAAGGTGATTGGATATTTTATCTCAGTTATTTGATATTGTAAATAGTTTTGCATTTTTCAAATGATTTCCAAAATTTTTTTATAAAAGAAAATGAAAATAGGGGATTTAAAAAAAATATTAATAAAGAGACAAAAGAAAAGGAAAGAAAAATAGTGAAAAAGGAAAAAAAATAAGAGGAGAACCCCAAAAAAGAAAAATAGAAAAGAAATAATATTGAAAGTGATGCAAATTTAAATGCCACTAATTATATATAGTTTCATTCTGTTGAATAACATGAATTTTGTGTGCAACTTGTTAAAAATGGCACAATCATTAGTCATTTTTTAATGATACAGTTTAATCATGGTTAAACAAGTTTAAATTTATGCTAATTAGATAAGAGAATAAAATTAGCCAAACTATTTAATCTTGGCTAATGGTAGTTAGGTTGAAAATGATATTGACGCAATTATGCAAGCTGAATCAATCATGAAATAAGGGATATGATAGAATAGGCTTTATTTTTTCATAAGAAGTGAAATAAGGATTTTCTGGTCTAAATGCACCTTTAGGAACGAATGAATAAAATAATTAGTTTTAGCACTAGGTGAAAAATTGGAATTATAAGGATAAAGGTGGTTAATTTGGGTTCAAAAGACTTATTGGTGGAATTTTAGTCTAAATTTCGAAACATTATGTAAATTTCACAAAAGGTTTATGTCTTATTTCATTAATATTTTTATCCAAATTTCTTCAATCAAATGAAAGGTCTCTACTTGAAAAACACATTTGTCATCTTGTGAGTAAAGCACACTAATTTTGCAACCACTCGATCAACTGCCACACAAAATCAATGGCCCATAATTATTTTTGGCCCCCCTTGCTATTCTTCCTTTACCGTCGGGAGGTCCAAAAAGAGGGTTTTCCCCTGTCGGGTCCCATGCTACATGGCGCCTTCACCATGTTTCGCACCCCCTTCCTCATACCACTTACCACCCTCAACCCCCTCTAAAAACCACTCCCCCTCATCCCTTTACCGTTGTCCCCACCCTCGCTCCTTCCTCCACTCATTCCCTGCCACGTCATCCTATTTATTACCCAATCAATCCCCTTCCCAAGAAATTACATTTAAATGCATTTAATTCTCGTGGGTAATAGTTTGAACCTCAACGGACCCACACCTACAACTAAAAACCCCCAAAACTCTTTAAAAACCAAATTACATCGCCATTTCTCCTTTCTACTGTGTATTATCTACAAATGCGTTATAATTTTCATATTCTTCAGTACGCTTTGAATTTATTCAAGTGGTTAAAGCACTTGAATGAGAACCTAGTGTCCCAATTCCTTCTCTCATTAGTGATAGACCTTGGATCAAGCCAAGGAAAGAATTTGGACAAACTTTATGAATTCTATGGTGGAAATTTGGACATGTATCCAGATTATTCTTGAGTAGAAGGACTTGATTAAGAAAGCAACAAAGGCTATTATAGAGATTAGAGAATAGTTCTATGACATGCCTACCAAAGCTACAAACATTACCAAGTTCCCTAATTCAAAGAATAAGTATGAGTTGGATGATTTAGGAATTGATGATAGGACAAAAACCATTTTGGAGGCAAAGAAGATTCTGACTAAAAAAAATCTTATTGTCCAGTTGGAATAAAAGTGTTAGAGTGTCAAAATAGCAGTAAACAGGTTCTTCACTAGGATATAAGGTTTAAATAAAAAAGGGCTACAGATTTTGTTTGCAATTAACGATAAATTAATTACTCACGAAGATTATATCCAAAAGCTGAAGGAGGTAGCTAGAGATAGTTCCAAGTATGCTATTATCAAAGGCAACATGATAGGTAAAGAATTCCTGGAAGAAATGGGAAATGATTTATTTATCCAGCATGAGGCAAATCACATCTTTGTGGTAAGGCCAAAATTTGCAAAGTATGTTGAGGCTGATGAGATTTATCAGAAGGTAGCCAAATTAACCATTCCAGATGAAGACATATGGGACAAACTTTGCAAATTACTAGATTTATTGGTAATTTGGATGCAGTGAAAGGATATGCTGGCACATTAGCCAAGACAAAACAAGAGCAGGCCAATTCATCAACAGACTCCTCCAAAGCAGAGCCACCTCTAAATCTAGTTTTCCACCTAGCCTATTACTCTGCAGAGATCAATAATTTTGTTTATAATAGTGCTAAATATACATTGTCTGTTGAGAAAATGATTTTTTGATGACTTTGTAACTATTGTATAAATGCTTCACATTTGGAAGTATTCTGTGTAGATTGTTAAATATAATTTTCACCAAGTTATTGTAATTTTCTGGTTGCTGGGCTCATCAATAATACAAGGACAATTTTCACAGTATTCATGTGATGCACGAATTGGTGATGTGGTTCTCTTCTTCATGTGTTTATTCATTCTTTTCTTTCATTTTTATTTCTTAAAAATCTTAATTACATTACAGAAACTGTGACTAATAGGATTTGTTGAAATATGCACCCTATTCTAGCAATAGGTAATTTCTATGTTTTCTTGTGAAGTCAAATTAAGGAATTCTTAATTGCTCCTTAGTTTCTATTGAACCTTTCATTTCTTCTATTTCATATCATTTAAATTCTAAATAATACAACTAGTGAAACCTTGCTTGCCTTGTGAAAATCCTCTAAATTTTGATGAAGATCTAATAAGGTTTTAGACTCCATAGCCCAATGGAATTATAAGAATTCAATCAACCAAACAATAAAATCAAATGACAAACAAAAAAAAAATTGTACAAGTCATAATAGCCTAAAATCTACATAAAACATAGTTAAATTTTATAGAGAGATCCCTCTTTGAAGCTGGCAGGGCTAGATCCCAATTTCCAAAGTGGTTTTGATATTGTCCTTTTTGTTTACTCTCACAATCTCAAAAATTATAGAACAATAATAGGTTCAACTTGTAAAATGTTCCAAATGATAATATGAGTAGGATAATTAATATATTTTTTCGAAAGAGACATGTGACATACATTATGAACCCTAATGTGGGCTAGTACAACTAGCTAGTAGGCCACTTGCCCTACCCTGGCTTGCATTTTAAACTACCCATAAAATAGACGGTTATTTCAGTATAGTTTCCCTATTTTAAGGAACTCTTCTTTGGTCACACTTTAATATATACATGTTCTCCCATTTGTAGTTATATATGTGTCATTTTTAAGTCTACATAATATTTTTTCCTATCATGTGTTGATTTTACATTCTGCTTGATTTTAATAACCATTTGATCCATTTCATGTAGTGAATATAGTCCTAACATAAGCCTATCTTCAGGATGAATCCAACTTAATGGGATATTCAACTTCCTTCCATACATAAATTCAAATTGGACTCATCTTGAGTGATATCTGATAACTATTGTTATATGTAAACTTAACTAAATTAAGATAGTACTCCCATTTTGTGGGTTTCTTGATTACATACATGCATATCATGTACTCAAGGACCTCGTAACACTTTCAATTTTCTCAGTTGTTTATCGATGGTACATAGTGCTGAAATTTAGTTGCATACCATTAGATAGTAAAAAATTCCTTCTAAAATTTGAAACTAAAATTTTCATCATTGTCTGATATAATAGACTTTGGTATCTCATGAAGTTTAAAAATTTCCTTCTTGAAAACTTCTAGCACCTCTGCAGCTCTATAAGTAGATTGAACAAGAATAAAATGAGAAAACTTGGACAACTTTCTTACCACAACCATAATAGAATTATCTTGTTTTCTACTATTTGGTTACCTAGTAATAAAATCTAACAAAATTATCTCCCACTTCCATTTTGGTATCGGAAGGGGGTTAAATAACCCTATTGGTGTTGATGTTCCACTTTTATCTACTGACACTCATGGCATCTTTCCAAGTAGTTAGCTACCTCCTTCTTCATACCAGGTCAAAATAATTCCTTTCTAAATGATTCAGGTGGATATTATTGGTCACTCGCCTATTCCACCTAGACCTCCATTTGGTTTCATTTAGTTTCATCAGTTTCCTTATTTATAACATCATTTATTATTTTTTGTATTTTTTCAGGTCTTGAACTTCCGCAGAAGTTTTAGTCCCCTAAATGATGTTTTTTGAGGTCTACAATAGGCCCAATCCCCATTGAGTGTAGAGCCTCCATGAGGTGAGGAAATTTCTATTAAACTTGGTCCCTTGTGAGCCACTTGCCCGCGTGAAGGAGTTAGTCTTCTTTGACGACTCGATATAGCTAGATCCTCTATTGGAGGGTGTTCTAGACCTGTGTGTCCATGATCTGATCAATTATGGCTTATTCCATGCATTATGGGCTTAACTCCATGGGTGTGAGTTGTTCTGTAATGTTAGATGTGTCCAGTAAGGGTGGAAAGTATGACCAAAGGAGGTCCACTTTGAAAATTGGTTGCAGAACAAGGAATGTTGGAATGTTGAGCTCAAACGATTTTTCCCCTACAACCTTGGTGTAATGTATGACCCATATCAAAGCAAACAAAGTTTACGATGGGGTCCAGGGAGATAATCCTTATAAAAATTTAGCCAAAAATATTCGCCCACATGGAATTTTTGTGGTACCAGATGTTGATCATGTCACTTCTTATACTTAGCATTGCCTTTGTCCAATATGTCATGGACCTATTGGCAGATGTGTTGAATGCACTCAATGAAGTTGTTTAAACTTTCATATTTTGACTAGACATGAGTTGAATCTTCGTGAGTATTTGCAAATGGTATGGCCACATCAATAGGACATAGTGGCTACAATCCCAACGCCCCCTAAAAGGGGATGTGGCTAGTTGAGATATGGAGACTTTGGTTGTAGCTGTGTTGTACATAGGGGAGGCTTTCATCCCATGTGCATGGATACCTCAAGTTGTACATGTTCAAAATGTGAATGATCATCCTGTTGACAACCTCTGTTTGGCCATTATTTTGGGGGTGGAAAGTCATGCACTTAGTGAGCTTGGTATCTAGCATCATCCAAAGACTTGATCAAATTGTACTAAGGAACTTGCTGTCCCGATCTAAGATAATGGATTGTGCGATCGAAAATTTCACCCACACTCGTTCAAAGAAGAGTTTAGAAGTGGCTTATGTTGTGATATTCTTCTCGCAGGCTGCCAGAATGGTTTTGTTAGATAATCTTTCGATGACCACAAAAACACAATCATTTCCATGCTTGGTATAAGGAAGCCCCGACATGTAATCCATGGAGATGGATTCCCACAATTGACTAGTCGTAGAAAGCAGAGTATATAGGCCTTGCTTCTTGATGGTTGGTTTGGAAATGGCGCAAGAAGTGAAATATATAATCTACTTCCCAACGTCCTGTCGAAGGTTCGACCAATAGAAATAATTCTGTAGTAATACCACTATTTTTTCCACCCTGAAATGTCTAGTGAAGTCTCATGCCCATAAGAGTCAAGCACAGTGCTTAGTGCCATGATCATTGGTTAGCTGAGGCAGTCAGAAACATTATCGATGTTTCCCTTCTTATACTTAATGTTCAAATGGAACTTTTGCATGTATGTGGACCATTTCTGATGGCGATCATTCTACAACTTCCCTTGTGTTTGTATGAACTACAGGGGTCGGTGGTCTATGTGGATGATTTTTTCCTTCCCCGGAATGTAATGCTTCCATTTTCAATAGGCCTACACAATGTAATACATCTCTTTTCGATATGAGGTATACTTTCAAACTGTGTCTGAAAGTGTCTCACTGTGATATTCCATTTGGATGCCCCTACTTAGTAAGAATTGCACCAATAACATAGTCAGAGGCATATGTCTCAATCTCACATGGTCATTGTAGGTCTGGTAATGTGAGCACTGGTGCAGAGTAGAGTTGATGCTTCAACTCGTCGAACGCCTTCTATTTGGATTCATACAAAAATAACTTTTCTTTCGCTCCTTTGGTGGCTTGACTCAAAGGATAACTGATATGAGAGAACCACAACACAAACCTATGGTCGAAGTTAGCAAGACCCAGAAAGCTGCATATCTCTGTTAGAGTGGTTAGGGCTAGCCAATCCCGTATGACCCATATCCTAGTTTGGTCCACATTCACACCCCTCTCATCAATGATGTACCTCGGATATTGAACCTAGGTCATGCCAAAAGAGAATTTCTTCAGATTGGCACACAAATTTTGTTATCATAGTGTTTGGAGGATTTGTGGAATATGGTGGAGGTGCTCTTCCCAACTCTGGCTGAAGATCAAGATATCATCAAAACACACTAGTGAGAATGAGTTGGTGAAGGGTCGTAAGATGTTGTCCATAAAATTGATGAAGGTTGTGGGGGGATTGTTTAACCCAAAAGGCATGACCAACCATTCGAAAAGGCCCAACATGGATTTGAAGGAATTCTTCCACAAATTGGAGGGTTCTATTAGCACCTAGTGATAGCCAAAATTTAAGTCAATCTTGTTGAAATATAATGCCCCCTTGAGCTGTTCCAGAAGGTCATCAATTAGTGGGATCAGATATCTATACTCGAAAACAATCTTATTCAGCAGTCGATAGTCAATAGAGTGGGCTTCGACAGGGTGATGAACATAGCCTGATGTTTCCTTTCTGCAGTAGTTATCGAATATTCCTTATGTTTTCATCATTCTCTAGAACAGGGCATCAATAGATCAGTCCATTGGGTAGCAGCACGCCTGGGGTCAGATCGATGGAGTGCTTGACCTGATACTGTATATTTACCCCTGTAGGTGAGTTGAATATTTCCTTGTACTCCTACATGACCTTGTCCATCTGTTGATGTCATGAAGGGGAGCCCTGTATGGAGGTCGTGGCCACAATCTTCTTTTGGCTCTTAGGGTGAATCATAGGGAAAACAAATTTTTGAGTCTCAGAAATATTCTTACTGCACTACTTCACAGTGATCAGAGAGATGGCGGTATGCAGTGGTACCTCTGGTATCCTGTACAATTTATTTCCCAAAGTAATAATAATAGTCTGAGGCCTAGATTCATAGGCAGCATGTCGCTTCCACAATTATGGTTTGCCTAATAGTAAGTCACAAACTCCTGGAGGAGAAAAATCATAGATTACCTCATTTGTGAAGGGATTGATGCTATAGGTGAGGTGACTTCATTTCTTGACATGCATATCTTGTACTTGGTGAAGCCACCTAATGGTGTATGGCTATGAGTGTGTTTTGTTTTGTATAACTAGATGCTTCATAACCTCTACTGAAATGAGGTTCTTCTAGATGTCATCGTCGACAATGAACTGCAACGAAGAACCCTTCAACCACATCTGTGAGTGGAAGAGTGCATGATAGTCAATACAGAGTCTCTAGGTCCCATTCTTCATATGTAACAACACAATCGGGCTCTCACAGGGTGATGAACTTGGCCTGATGTTCCATTTCTGCAGCTGCTCATGAATCTACTTCATGTTTTCATTATTCTACAGAAAAGTGTGTTGACAGATCGGTCCATTGAGTAGCGACGCGCCTAGGGTTAGATTGATGGAGTGCTTAACCTGATAGTGTAGAGTTACACCTGTGGGTGAGGTGAATATGTCCATGTATTCCTGCACGACCTTGTCCATCTGTTGCTACCGTGCAAAGGATCCCTGTCTGGAGGTTGTGGCCACAACCTTCTTTTGTTCACAAGGGAAAATCATAAGTGTTGGACACATAATCCGCTAAGATTTAAGGTGTGGGAGTTGGAGAACCAAAGGGAGTCCAAGAGATTTTGGAATATGTAATACAAGAGTCACACTAATGTTATATAAATGAATATCATTGTGAATAATATAGAATCTCATGCTTATCTTTCATATTGTGTTAATTTCCATGTGTGTGTGTCTAACATGGTATGAGAGTCAGGAAATTATAGCATTGGTGAAATCTTAACCACTAGTTTTTTGGTATTTTTATGCATTTCAACCCTGCCATCAGTCCTGCACTTCTAAGCTAGATTATAGTTGACTTATCTGCCTCCAGTTTTCAGTCCTCAGAACCATTTTCTTCCACACCTGCCACACTGTAAACCTTTGTATTGCTTCATTTTCTAGGTTAAACACTCTCATCGGATTTCTCGATTTAATGACCGAGAGATGGTGCATTGAGCCTGAGGCCATGGAGTGATTTCCCATGTCTTCACACCAGTCGAGACTCCACCATGTTGTTCTGATATCAATTCATAGAATTTGGAAAAAATAGTGTGGATAATGAGCTCCTGGATTTGAAAGCATATGGCATGAAGATACATAAGGCTCTTGAGGAAGAGGGCATGAAAATATGGCGGATGAAATGCCTAAGCAGTTAAGTGACAAGGTTTCCAACAAAGAAAAACTAATAGAGATTTTAAGAGCTCGACATCTCAAAAACTCAAGATAACATAAAAAATCATGATGAATGTGTATGTCTTGAGTATCACCTCTCTCCAAAGAAACTTCAGTGATAATGCCAAGTATTACTTCATCAGGGGCTAGGAGCATGGAATAAGGGAATGAAATCCTAGATCTAAGCATAATTCCATCAAAATCTATGGTATGAGCTATTAATTATACACTCATATGTTGGTATGAAAGGCTTTGAATGGTCTGAAGGGGTTCTTGTGTCTGCTGTTCATTTCCCATAATGCCTCCTCCACATAGATAATAAAAATAACACTCCTCCAGGTCAATGCCTCCTTCTCCCAGTTCATACTATCTCCATCATTACGGCATTCCGGTTAAGCACTTTCGGCACCACACCATACCAATATCCATACCACCATATTATGCATGAATTAAGATCCATTTCCCCATATACTCCCTCCTATATGTTAAACAATGCAAACACCCAGTCCTCTCTATCCAATCAATACATATAACGCACAATTATGCAACTCCAAATCTCACACAATTAATAACTTATGGATCTGCATTGTAAGTCATCATGGTAATCATACCTCTCATATTCTTTTATAACACCTCCAAAACATTACTCCACCACTCCACTCATGGTCATAACACCGCTCCATTGGTTCATAATCCTGGACATTAACACATACCTACAACTTTTATCATAGTGTTGAATGGTATCACCACCCACCATACCACCATTAAATGGTATTTAGATGTGTTTAATGGTATAACCTTGACAACAACCACACCATTGGTATTCATATAATGCCTAGTTGATGGAATTCACCCCACACATTTAAAAATTAATACCCATGTTCTCGCCCATCATTGCTCCCCATATGGTGAGTGTCATGATAATACTTTAAGAGATCCAGACTTGTTAATGAAATACATATCACCGTACGATATGGAACTACATACTTTTCATGTTCCAATCATTTATTTTTTACTTTAACACAAGTTTCCCATACTATATACCATGATGGTTAATATGTTACACATCAACAACTATCCTTGAAGGGTTCTTAAAGGATTTCTTCATAATTTTCATACGATTTTTAGATCATTGACATAGTCCTCTAATGTATTTATATTTTTCTAGTATTTGACACAAACCTTTGGTATATCAGAATATTATGATGCAAGTCTTCAGAGTTATGGCAGACCTTATCTTATAAATATTAGATATTATCTAAGGATAATTCAAACAAAATTGTAGTAATGATGCATATTTCGCATTCAAATGGTTCATAAATTCATTGATATTTAAACTTTTTTCTCACATTATAATATGGTACGCTTGGAAACCTTTATCAAGCTAGGAACCAAGCAATATGTTAAGTTGAAAGCTCTTCAATCTTGTCACCTCTTTATTTCCAATGCCACTTAAGGTTTATGAAATAGGGTCTTTACCAATTATGCCTTATTTCATATTGATAGATATAATTTTCAAGAGCATTCAAACAAAAATTATTTGTTAGCAGATACGTACATTATATTTCGGTAACTAGACATATTTATTGGTAGTTACTACCCACAATAATTCATGGAATTCTTTGCATTCTTTATATTTCGGTAACCAAACATATTTATTATTAATTACTGACCACCATAATTTATGGAATTTTTTTCATTCTTTATGTAGGAGTAAAAAAATAAATATGGTGTATATTTAACAACCCTAAAAAAAAAACACTTCATTAAGGCATTTCTCCAACAAAGCTCTGATACGCTGTTAATTTTTATGGTATGTTCTATGCTTACCACAATTACTTCAATGTTTTATCATCATTGACAATAATTATACATACAATATCAAGGATACATACAAGAAGATATGAGATGATTTTATTACAACTAAGGGTCCGAATTATATACCTAGGTAGGTACTCATTCACAAATGGTCATGTCCTTCAAGACATGAATCTCTCAACACTACTAATTATTTAATTATTCATTATATATATATATATATATAGACACACACACACACACACACATATCATTCATAACAGACTTCTGGGAAGGGGAATTAGCCCCTAGTTTCACTCTTTAACATTATTCCAAAGAAAAAAATTTGAATGGCACCAAGTGACCATTTACAAGGATCTCGATTATTTACCAAGATCAATTTGATAGTCAAATATCATCAAATATGCATGCATTCAACTGAAAAATGGAAGACCACCTTCAGGAAAAAATTTGGCTTGTTTCAGTGGATGGTCATGCCTTTTGGGCTCACGAATGTCCTAATAACTTTTATGAGACAAATCAATGATATTAGTAGGCCATATTTGGGTAAATTTTTCATTATTTATCTTTATCACACTTTTACTTTTAGTCAATCTTGGGAAGAACACATGCAACACATTCGTAGCATTCTAGAAGTACTTCGAGCACATCAACTTCAATTCAAAGAAAATAAATCATACTTTGGGAAAACATTAGTGTAATACTTGGACCTCATCATTGACCTAGTAGGTATTCATCCAGATCCATATCATGTCAAAGCTTTGGCACAATGGCTCGTGCCTTCCCATGCTCATGATCTAAATAGCTTCATGGGAGCTATTAACTTGTACTAGAAATTTGTAGCTTATTTTTCTAAGGTGGCCCATATGTTACATCAGCTCTCCAACCAACCACAATTTTTTTTGGATAATTATTTTGAGTGCCACTTTTCTAAACTAAAAAATGTTTTATTCTCAACATTTGTTTTACATTTACTAGATCTGAATCAACCCTTTGATATTGAAACGAATGCATCTCAATTTTTTATTGGCGATGTCCTTAAACACTAAGGTCACTATGTGGCCAATCATTTTGAAACACTTGTAGAGGCTAAACTTATGTATAACACTTATGGCAAAGAATTTTACAGTCTTGTCTAGGCATTCAAGCAATTACATCATTATATTTTTTGAAAAGAAACAATTATTCATTTTGATCATAACCTTCTCATCTTTATCAATACATAGAGAAAGAATCAAGAACAATGCCATTTGGAGGGGATGCTTACATTCAACAATTCTATTTTGTGATTAAAGATAAGAAAGGTCAAATCAACAAACTAGTTGATTTGTTAAGTAGATCCCCTACTCAAGTGTTTCACATGTTAGAGGTGCGATTGGAGTCGTATGATGCTTGGAAAAAAATGTATGCCACAAGCCATGCATTTGGATAGATATGGGAGGCTTTGAAATAACCTCCTATTACCAATCAAATGCCATTTTTCTATTATAACATTCAAAAGGGATGGCTATATAAACTCAGTCAAATTTGCATGCCCCAATGTGATGATCATCTCTTACTTATCCGCAAAGCACGTGCCTCTTCACATGGAGGGAATTTTGGCACCTCAAAGACCATGTTTAATCCACAACACCACTTCCATTTCCCTTCCTTGCACAAGATAATTGAAAATTTTATACAAGCACATGTGCATTGTGTTCTCAAAGCAAGGCTTCAAACAATACACATGGTCTCTACCAACTGCTACGTGTGCCATCCCAACCTTGGGAATCTATTTCAATGGATTTTTTGAGTGGTCTTCCGAATAAATTTTGAAAACATGATGCTAAATGGGTAGTCATTTGTCATTTCTATAAAATGGCTATATTTATTCCTTGCCATCAGGATACTTTTATTGCTCAAAGAATGAAACTAATTTTCCCACATGCTTAGCCACACTTCAACTGTCCTAGAAGCATTATTTCTAATCGAGATGCTCGTTTTATGAGCACATTCTCAAGTACCATATGGTGTCTTTTGGGTTACCAACTTTGATTCTCTATTTCCTTCCACCCACAGATTGATGGCTAAATGTAAGTTGTTAATTATACATTGGTGCACTTCCTCTACAACTATTTTTCTAAGAATAACAATGGGATTCCTATTTTCATATCATCCAACACAGTTACAACAGAGCTAGATTTTGATCGTTCGAATTTTGTTTTGGGTTTCAGCCAAGATCACCGTCTAAGATGCCACTTACTATCATGCCATCGGGATATTCACATCAACCAAAGAAACAATGCTTATCTCAACAATTTATGTAGTCTCTCTCCCATGACCATCATCAAGTAACTATTGCATTGCAAGCAACAAGAGAATGTGCCAAACAAATGTATGCAAAGCATAGGCAACCACCATTATCTCAACAAGGAGACTATGTATGGTTGTTTTTTGATAAGCAAAGTTTCAAAGGAAAACACCATAAATAGTACCCTTTGAGATATGGTCCATATACAGTTATGGAATGCAATGGACAAAGTGCATTATGCATATCGTTTGGATTTTCCTCCCAAACTAGGCATCCATAATGTTATGAATGTTAATGATGTAAAACGTTTTGAACCTCCTCTCCTTGAAGAAGAGGTCATAGTGCAACATCCATATCTAATATACCAGACTTTCAACCTCCTTTAGTCTAGGATTCCATTATTGAATGTCAGACAAGGACCACTCACAAGCAGGAGTCCATCTCCTACCTTGTAGGTCGGAAGGGACACGTTGCAACTAAAGCTAAATGAATATTTGCAAACATATTGAAGAAGAATTTTCAACATTTGCTGATGGAAGCGTGGATGCTTCCAGATTCAAACAGGGAGCAATTTGGCAATGACTTCCTGACTTTGAGAGGCAAGGAAGAAGAAACTACTGAAGAATGCAGAGGCAAGCAACTGAGCAGGAAAAAAAGGTCGAAAGAGAAAAGAAAGAAGGAAAGAGGAAACTACAGCCTTGGCACACAAGATGGTTGAAGCAACTAAGCGGAAAAAAAAATGGCCAAAATGAGAAAAAAAAAAGGAAAGAGGAAACTCCGGGTGCACAAGATGGCTAGATGTCAAAATACAGTTTCTAAAATATGTTTGCCTTTCTATGTATTTTTAAGTATGTATTAGTTTTAGAAAATAAGAAAAGGTTAATAAAAGAGTATACTACCTGGATTATAAAGGGTGATGGGATTTTAATTAAAAGGATAAGAGATATTTTTTTTGCACTAGCTCTGCCCCTTGTTCTAGGGGATTCTATTATGACTGTATTGAAGTTTCTACTCTCTTTTCTTTTTTCAGCCTCTATGAATATCCGTGGGTTTTTCAAGATTCGATTTCAGATAAAAAACCTTCCTAAAACCTATTATATAACCGATAAAACACAATGTAAAAGTATAGTGTAAAACAAAGTATTTCAAACTATTGTATATGCCATGAAAACAAGAGAGTTATATTGCTAACATAATTCTCATGCACGAATTCTCTGAACTTCTCTTTTTCGTTTAAAAATGAAATACATTTCCACTTACCATATATATATATTAGATTTCTGCTGACTAGCTCAAATAGCTGAGGGTTTTAGTAACGGTCTACGGCTGAAAGTGGAAAACAGATTGTAAGTGGTTGTTTTGATTGCTGTAGTTTAATTGGACTGTTTTTTTCCTTTAAAAATTATAGAATTTTTTCTAAGATTTTAAGAAAATTTCATAGAGATTTTTGTAAATTCATGTTACAATTATCAAAATTTAATATTTTGGGTGCTCTAAAAGTTTTTGATGGTGCTAAATTCATTTTCACCATTAAAAGCATGATTCAAACATTGATTTTAGTTGAAAATAATTAATATTATTTTATATTAATGGAGAAATGGTTACACAAGTTGTAACGTATCTCCTTAGTTTAGGATTTTAGTTCCTACAATTTAGGAGTTTGTTTCCAACTTCCTAATTCCTAGTGTTGTACTTAATGATGTAATTCCTCATTCATGAATGTAGAGTAAACTCTGAGTGTTCTCTTAGTTTGGGTGCAGTCTCCAGGTGCAGTACTCACCTGTGAGCTGCAACTCCTTCTTTTCACTTCAGTGTCATTTTTATCTTGGTATCAGAGCTCAGAGTAGGGATAGTTTTTTTTTAGGATGCATCATTGATTACAGAACTGTGGTGGCGAAAGCGCTTACAGAAGTTTTTTTTTTTCGTAGATTCAGGTGGACTGCAGTAACACCTGAAGGATAGGTCTCAGATGACTGATCATCTCTGAGCAGAAGAAAAGGTTGGCGCGGATTTTTTGTGAACAGTCGCGCCATTGGCGCGGTTTTTAATGCAAACAGTCGCGCCAACGCGCCAAAATTCGCGGGTGGCGCGGAGGTACACGCGAAAAGCGCGCCAGGGCTGGTGACTCGCGCGGATTTCGATTTCGGAGCATTTTGGCGCGGCTTCTTCGCATTGGAGAAGCGCCAGGGCTGGTGCTTGTGCACATTTTGGCGCGGATTTTTCGCATCAAAGCGCGCCAGGGCTGGTACTCGCATTTTCGGCGCGGATTTTTCGAATCAAAGAAGCGTCAACCTCTTTCTCTTTGGGAAGGTCTGCAATTATTTTTTTTTTTGCAGATCGGCCCTGCCCGGTGGTGGCACATTGAAGTTCCGAATTCGCTCGGTGGCAGCAGATCGGACTTGCCCGGTGGTGGCACATTGAAGTTCCGAATTCGCTCGGTGGCAGCAGATCGGACTTGCCCGGTGGTGGCACATTGAAGTTCCGAATTCGCTCGGTGGCAGCAGATCGGACTTGCCCGGTGGTGGCACATTGAAGTTCCGAATTCGCCCGGTGGTGGCAGATCGGACTTGCCCGGTGGTGGCATATTGAAGTTACTGATTTGCTCGGTGGCAGCAGATCGAACTTGCCCGGTGGTGGCGCATTGAAACTCCTGATTTGCTCGGAGGCAGCAGATCGGTTTTGCCCGGTGGTGGCACATTGAAGGTACAAATTTTGTTTGGAAAAACAGTGGTCAGGATCTGGTATGTGGTAATTTTTTTTTTTTAGTGTGTCCTGCAATTATTCAGTTGATTTATTCATCAGAGGATCAGAAATTTTTATCAATCCAATATGAATAACAGTATAGAATCGTATCTCCACGAGTCTGGCAAACTCGATGGATCGAATTTCTCCAACTGGAAATTCAAGATACAGAGTTTACTTGAAAGCGCAAATGCATGGTCGATCGTTACAGGAAGTGAGCTGAGACCAGGATCAGCTGCACAAGAACAAGACTGGGATAAAAGGGAGACAAAAGCAAAGGTCATATTGAAGATGTCCGTCAAGGACAATATTATCCCACATATTAGAGACTGTAAATCGGCCACTGACATTTGGACGATGATTAAAAACCTATACCAGACACAGAATACAAACCGTGTCTTGTCACTCAAAGGAAAGCTGTTTGCGATGAAGATGGAGGAGAATGAGTCCGCTGCTGGATTCATTGCGAGAGTCAAAGACCTGAAGGACAGATTGGGAGATATTAGAGAGAAAGTTTCTGATTCAGATCTGGTCACGATCACATTGAATGGAATGACAGATGAATATCAGATGTTCATCACAGGGTTGGCAGCAAGGGAGAAAGCCTCTACGTTTGAAGAGTTGACAGGGATTCTGCTACAAGAAGAAGAGCGACGACAAAATCTGAAATCACAGAGCAATGAACTTGCTCTGATGGCGAAAAGGCGACAGTATAGAGGGAAGAAGCCACAGCAACAACATCAACCACAGCAGCAGCAGAAAGGAGCCAACACATTTCAGAAGAGACCGTTTAAAGGTATGTCTGCTAATAATTTTCCCAACAAGAAATGTTTTTACTGTGGAAAACCTGGTCATGAGATTAAAGATTGTTATAAGAGGCAGGCAGACGAAGGAAGAAACAAACAGAGAAAACATAAGGGTTACTTTTTTGAGGAAGAAGAGGACCATAGCCACGAACTTCGACTATTTACAGCCGATTGTGCCCTTTCAGCTTCAAAGGGAGATGAGGACGACATATGGTATGTCAACTCTGGCGCATCCTCACATATGACTGGTAAGAAGGACTGTTTGAATGTCTTGAAGAAACTTCATGTGGGTCAAAAATTTATTTAGGGGATGATAGTGGATATGAGATCAAAGGATATGGTGACATTCCGGTAAAATTACCTAGCGGTAACATTAGACACCTTAAAAATGTATTGTATGTGCCCGGAATTAAGAAAAATTTGATCTCTGTCTCAATGATTACTGATCAGGACATGCAAGTTCAACTCTTTAAGACTAACTGTGTCATAAAGGATAGCCAGATGGAAATAGTTGCAACAGGAGTGCATGTGGGGAGCTTGTACAGATCAGACGTGAAAAGTATGACAAAGCAAGCAATGGTTGCAACTGGATCGACAACTGAAGATCTCTGGCATCAGAGATTTGGCCATCTTAATCTGCAAGACCTCATCTTACTTCAGAGAAAAGGTATGGTTGATGGACTCCCTGTTTTCCATAATGTTAAGTTGGATTGTGATGGATGTGCATTAGGGAAAATGCATAGAGAAGAGTTCCCTTTGCATGTTAATGGAAAAGAAAGAGATGTCTTAGAACTGGTGCATACAGATATATGCGGATCTATGCAGACTAGGTCATTAGGAGGTGCATATTACTTTCTCTTATTTACAGATGATTGCACTAGGTTTTCTTGGATATACTTTCTGAGTAAAAAGAGTCAGACTTTTCAGTATTTTAAAGAGTTTAAATCTATGGTAGAAAACCAGACAGGAAAAAGGATAAAAATTCTCTGCTCAGATCAAGGGGGAGAATACAGGTTGGGAGAATTCATGAACTTCTGCAAGCAGCATGGGATTATTCAACAGTTCACAGTGCCCCACACTCCTAAGCAGAATGGAGTGGCAGAACGAAAGAACAGAACTCTTGTGGAGTGCGCAAGGAGCATGCTTCAAGGTAAGGGTCTATCAAATGGTTTTTGGGAAGAAGCTATTAACACTGCTGTCTACTTAAAGAATAGGAGTCCTACTAAATGTCTAGGCTTCAAAACCCCTTTTGAGGCATTGTTTGGATTCAAACCAGCAGTGAGTCATTTAAGAATATTTGGGTCAAAAGCTTATGCTCATATACCTAAGGCAGATAGGAAGAAGTTAGATCCAAAAGCCTTGAAATGTATCTTTGTTGGATATGGCACCGAGTTCAAGGCATATAAGTTATTTAATCTTGTGACTCATAAGGTTTTTGCAAGCAGAGATGTCATATTTCATGAACAGGTTGAAGAAGGAAAGGATGACTCTAACAGTGATTGGCACATTCCATTGCTAATGGAAGAAAACAGTGAGGATGATGAAGTGCAGGAGCAGAAACAAGAAGAAGAAGTAATAGGTAATGTAATCAATGATGCAAGCCCGGAGAAGGCTGAAATAGAAAGATTTGAGGTAAGTCCCCTACCAAGGAGATCAAGTAGGAAGACTCAATTACCATCCAGATTGAAAGACTATGCATTAATGACAAACATTTTAAACATTGTAGAACCTGCAAATTATGAAGAAGCAAGTAAATTTGATGCATGGAGGGCTGCAATGTATGAGGAAATAGAATCAATAAACAAAAACCATACTTGGGATTTGGTTGAATTTCCTGAAGGTAAAACCCCCATAGGATGCAAATGGCTGTACAAACCTAAAATAAATGCAGATGGGAGTATAGAAAAACTTAAAGCTAGACTGGTAGCAAAGGGTTACTCACAGCAAGAGGGAATAGATTTCGATGACACCTGTGCTCCTGTAGCCAAATTAAACACCATTAGAATGCTAATTTCCTTAGCAACAAAACATAAATGGCAGCTACACCAGCTAGATGTTAAGTCTGCATTTCTGAATGGTGACTTGAAAGAAGAAATTTATTTAGTTCAACCTGAAGGTTTTGTGAAAAAGGGGCAGGAACATCTTGTTTGTAAATTGAAAAAGGCACTTTATGGTTTAAAACAAGCACCCAGGTCTTGGTATGAGAAGATTGACTCATTTTTTGTACAACATGGCTTTCATAGGAGCTTGAATGATCCAAATCTGTATACCAAGTTTAATAAACAGAGGCAAATTATTTTGATTTCTTTGTATGTAGATGATATGATCATAACCGGGGATGCTAACAATTTGATCAAAGAAATCAAACAGCAGATGTCACAAGTGTTTGAGATGAAAGATCTCGAAAATCTACATTACTGTTTGGGATTGGAGGTATGGAAAGATTCTGGACAGACTTTTCTTACACAAGGGAAGTATGCCAGAAGCTTGCTGGAAAGGTTCAGAATGGAGCAGTGCAGATCAGCAGCAACACCATTGCAGCAGAACTTAAAGTTGAGCAGTGATGATGGTACTAAAGAGGTGGATGCCACTATGTATAGACAGCTAGTTGGCAGTTTGATATATCTCACTACAACTAGACCAGATTTGGCATACTCTGTTAGCACATTGAGCCAGTTCATGTCAAAACCACTAGAAAGTCACTGGATCGCAGCAAAAAGTGTGTTGAGGTATCTTAGTGGTACTAGTAATTATGGTATTTTGTACACTGACACTTCTGATGTTACTCTAGCAGGTTTTTCAGATTCAGATTGGGCAGGTAACTTGGATGGTCGAAGGTCTATCACAGGTTACGCTTTCAGTATTGGATCCGGGGTCATAGCATGGAGCAGCAAAAAGCAAAGCACTGTAGCCTTATCTTCATGTGAAGCCGAGTACCAAGCATTGTGCGCAGCCACATGTGAAGCTATCTGGTTGAGAAGACTTCTCAACGATGCAGGAGAAGAACAGAAAGAATCAACTATCATCAAAACTGACAACCAGAGTACCATCAAGCTTGCATACAATCCAGTTTTTCATAAAAATACCAAGCACATCGACACTCAGTTCCATTTTTTTCGAGAGAAACTACAGTCAAAAGAGATATTTGTTGAATATTGTAAAACTTGTGATAATATGGCTGATATTTTTACTAAGCCTCTTGGGCGTGTAAAGTTTGAATTGTTTAGAAGGATGCTAGGAGTTCAGGATAATCCTTTCTCCATTAAGGGGGGGAGTTGAAAATAATTAATATTATTTTATATTAATGGAGAAATGGTTACACAAGTTGAAACGTATCTCCTTAGTTTAGGATTAGTTCCTACAATTTAGGAGTTTGTTTCCAACTTCCTAATTCCTAGTGTTGTACTTAATGATGTAATTCCTCATTCATGAATGTAGAGTAAACTCTGAGTGTTCTCTCAGTTTTGGGTGCAGTCTCCAGGTGCAGTACTCACCTGTGAGCTGCAACTCCTTCTTTTCATTGTAAGATTTCTTTAATTTTTTTTGTCCAAATTCCAGTCAATTTTAACAATCCAAACCATTCCTCTATCTCATTAGACAACTCCGTTTTGATTTATAAGTGAATACCCCGTTGTTAGTTGTTACAAAACTCCCCCTTTCAGATAAATAATATGCGATTCCCAGTCCTAACCGATTTTGGATATAGCACGACGTAATTTCAAAACCAAAACAATTGCGAAAAATAAAGCGACAAGCATCACCCTCTGTATCACGGTGGCGTGTATATCGTTGTATACATAGTAATTTCACGTCGAACCGTATAGAACTCAACATACGAACTTCAAATATCTAGATAAAAATGGAATACAAACTTTGTGCAGAAACTACAGATAGGCATAAGAATCGAAGCAAATGGTACAGGTAATGTCATCGTGAACGCATGAAAAAATTTAAAAAGTGGAATATGAACTTTGTCGAGATAGTACCATACATGCCCATATATCATTGCCATGTTGATGGAATCCGTACCACGTTGCAAAGCAAATAGTACTGATTAATGTCAGTCTGAACCATTCACATAATTAGTGCCTTCTCTAGCGCTGAATTACTAAAAGCTTTCATGTGTCAATAGAGCACGTAAACCCGCTGACCGCAAGAGATGGCCGTTCAGGGTTGCCTAGTCCTAGTTCAGCAGAGTCTAGTCCTAGGTGGTCGCTGAGGACATACAAACGCTTCCCTTGTGGTCTGTTGTGTCAGAGTATCAGCAGGCAGAAGGCATTTATTTAGGAAGAGGCTCTTCAATACACCATTCGTCTCGTCAATTTTGTCAACCAAATGACTGTCTTGGATAACTGTCCATCCACCTGTTTTTAAGTGAGATCAACATTTTACTTCTCAGACAAGTACACTAGTCGATGTAGCTGAATAATATATGGTGCGTACTCTACATAGGCTTCAATTTCTTCCAGAAAATAATAGAAATTTCAGCTGGCAGAATGTGCTCAGCGAGCAAGAGGAGTCAGGACTGCCGAAACAAAAAGCGGAAGAGGGGTAGCATGGAGTTAAGTAAAAGAAAGGTTGTTTGAAGTTGATCTGTATTGAGGTCACCTAGTTAAAGCCTCCGGTCAGGCGTGCGAGTGTGCGTCCATAGCGAATGCATTTGACTGACGGATTCGAAGGAGTTTCCGAAATTGTATTTAGCTTTAAAAAAATTAATAAACAAAGTTTGTAATTTAAAAACAGACGGATGTAGCATAGAATTTATGAATTCTAGTTATCCACTAAAAAGGAAATGGTGAGAGAATACAATTTACCATGTATTCAGTATGACTGCAGTAAGATAGTAGTTAGTCTAGTCATAAATTTAAGTGATGTGAAAATGCATTGTAGAAGATTCACACCTAGTCTTAGTTAGGTGGCCATGTATTCATGAATTAACTTTCTCATGCAAATTTTGGATATCATTCTCAAAATACACCCCATTATCTATATGAAGCAACATCATCATCTTTCTGTGTTTTTAAATTTGATTTTAGAATATTCAGATGATCGAATACTTCAAATTTGAGTTTGAGGAACTGCACCCACGTGTATCTCATGCAATCATCTTTGAATGTGAGTACATATCTGGCTTTACCTATGGAAGGATCTAGAAATGGTCCCATAAGATCAATGTGAAAAAGATCAAGGGAGAGAAGGCCGTCCATGCCCGCCATTTCCTAAACTTTTCTAATGGATACTTTCCAAGAAAACATTCTTCACCCCAAGAGCACATCTTTCACAAACTCCATTAAATTTTTTATGCTAGCATGTATTTTACCATCCCATATTTGCTAAATTGATGCATGTATCTAAAATTTAAGTGTCAAAACCTATCATTCCAAATTCTACTTTCACCATTTGCATGTGAAAATATTAGAGTGGAATATAATTAAGAAGAAAATTTAGAAAAAATATACAGATGATACTAATGAGTTACCTTACCAACTAAAATTTTAGAGTTATCTTGCATGACATATGTTTTGAACGAGCGTAGGGAAAATTAAACACTCTTTTTGATGTTGCTATGAGTCATTTCATAAACAGAGAAAATATTTACATAAAGCTTCATAATATGCAGGGATTTCTCAAAACTTCCATCTCCAACATATATGGTCCCTTTTCTTTTTGCTTCTACTAGAGAATCATCTCCCATGAGAATAAGAGGACCAACATGTATGAGAGAGTAGTTTTTGTGGTTATCATGTGATGTGAAGTTCTAGAATCTATGATCCACACACTAGGAGAATAATGAATATTAATTAATCCATGTGCGCTCCCTCTTGTTTTAGGTGCTCTTTCTCCCTACTTTCTCTTCGAACTCTATGGAATAATGTCACCAAGATTGTTTAGTTGAAGAGTATATGCCATGAGATCAGTTTTCTTCTTCATGCGTGTGATTCTATATGGTAACCATGGTTGCAATAGCAACATTTTGATTTCCCCTTCTTGCATTATTTTCCTTCAAGTTGGTTGTTGGGAAAAATACTGAGAGGGGGGCGGGGGGGGTGGTGAATTAGTATTTAGAGCTGACTGAAAACTTTTACTTTTTCTTTCTCTTAAAACCATACGCTACTTTACTGAACCCAACTCGCGTATACACGCGAATATCCTTAAGAAAACTTGTGTATGTCCAGAGATCTTATTATGCATTTAATTCTTTACTTAGATCATTGCATCATTCATTCATCAGATGTTTAGTAAGCAGTAAGCATGTGCAGTAATAAAAGAATAAACCATCACACATAAGCAACACACATGAACACCACTATTTAAGGTGGAAACCCAATTTGGGAGAAAACCACTACTGCTGTCATCTCTGTCTTCAATATTTATTATAAACAAAACTTCTTACAATTTTGTACTGGCGCAGACTCATACCAGCAAGTAGGCACCTACCTGCAGAAGGCTGCAACCTTCTCTCGTTCTCCAGCCACTACTGGAAGGGAGCTCCAACCCCCTGATCTCGTTTACCAGCCTCTCCTAGAAGGGAGCTACTACCCGTGCTCTCGTTTACCAGCCTCTCCTGGAAGGGAGCTACTACCCTCTGCTCTCGTTTACCAGCCTCTCCCGGAAGGGAGCTACTACCCCCTGCTCTCGTTTACCAGCCTCTACTGGAAGGGAGCTACTACCCCCTGCTCTCATTTACCAACTACCACTGGAAGGGAGCTACAACCCCCTCACTAAAGGCTTCGACCCTCAGCACCACTACGGACCACGTTTCATCAATTTTCATACTGGGTCCAATAGCTTCCACACAACATACCTTGTAGGCCACTTTTCATCAAGAAAAACTTCATCAAGTAGGTTTCCATCAAGGACAACACATTGCATCATATTGCCAACAATCTCCCCCTTTGGACTTGATGGCAACCATGATAGTGTTTGATCACCACAATAGATAGATACATTGATTATAACCATTATTCAAACACCATGATACTCTCCCCCTTTGACATCAAGGACAAAGGGCAAACCAAAATAAGGTTTTTCTTCTCTTGTAGAAAGAAGAGCTATGTAGATCTGATGTGCACTGAAGTTACCATGCTCCCCCTGAGTTCACACTGTATCTTCAAACATATTTTTCAATGAAGTACATGACTCTATGACATTTCCTATCACCAAGGACTCATACTTACATCAATGATCCAACCAAGTGGATTTACATATGTGACTCAAGTAGCCAACCAAGTGGGTTTACAAATTTGAAGAAGTTCTTACATGACTGAATATAACAATTTACATCATAGGTCTCAACATAACCTTTTCATCAAATTACAAATATGATTTTTTATAACCAATACCAAAAATACCTCAAGAGAGAGATCATATTTCAGAACCATCATAATGCCAACAATGCATTACTCTCAGCAAGGCTAATGCTCCCCCTAAAACTGTGCTCCTGTTCTTGAGCTGACTCACTGTTTTTCTTATCAGAAAAACATACACATCTGTCTTCAATGGAACTCGCGTGTATACGCAGCTTTAGTTCATGAAACCCGCGTATGAAAAGTGAAATACTGAAAATTTCACAGCTCCATTTTCTTCTGGATTTATACATTGTGTACCTGTATTTTGTTGTCACATTAGATGCACTGTTAGAAATAAACACAACTAGAATTACCAAACCAACAATGGGAATCACCATATATTGCTCCCCTTGTGATGATACATTACCGATTCCTATAATGTATCTCACATCACTCCTACAGTCATTATGAGAAGTAAGCTTTAGAAGCAAAAGACTGCAGTAGGATAATTATCCCCTACGTTTTTGACCGATCCTCCTTCTTTTTCCAATTTTTCTTGAAATTTCTTATTGTGTGTTGGAAATTATCCAATTTCTTAGATCTATTCATCCTGCATTCTTTTTCTACATGTCCATACTTGTTACAAGCATAACATCTTGTGTGACCAGAAAAGTAAGCATAGGGATCATAATGTGTTTTTCTATTCTTTCTTCTATTGCAATCAGCTGCTTTATGACCAAACTTGTTGCATGAAAAACAATATCCCTTAAAGAAACCTGAGTACCTTTCTGTGTAGAATCTGTTTGTTTGTGACTGAAACAATCTGCTTCTGCAATTGGCTGCAACATGCCCATAATTATGATATTTAAAGCATTCAACATTATTGATCAAAAGAGGGGATGATTTCTTTTGAGAGTTCATGATTGTCGGTCGACCTTCTGTTTCTTTCAACACTTCAGGCTTTGCATTGATATCTTTTGAATCTTTAGCATTTCCTTGTGAACTAGATTCTCCTTTAACAGTTTCATGAAAACCAAGACCAAATTTAACAGAAGGAGACCTTTGACTACTAAGAATATTGTCCAAAATCTTAGTACTATCTTGAAACCTCAAGAGTTTATCCTTTTCTTCTAATTTACCTTTTAAAATGTTTACCTCAACCTCCAATCTTTGGCATTGCTTCTTCATACTTTCTTCGACCCTTCTTCCTTCTTCTACTTGATAATTCAATTTTAAAATCTCTTCTTTCAACCCATTTTCTTGTTCTTCAAAATTTTGTAAAAGTTCTTCATTCTTCTTATTTGATTTTTCCAAATCTGTTTTGAGAGAGATGATTTCTGCTTCAAGTCTTTTACTTCAATTGGTTACTTTATCCTGCAGTCTTTGATACATTTCTATCTGTCCATTCATTCTAGATATCATATCTTTGTAGATAGATTCCTTCTTTTTAAATTGATCTTCAACATTGATCTTGATATTTGATTCTAGACCCATACTGTTACTTTCACTATCATTTTCACTATCTTCACCATTGCTTGCATAAGGAAGTGAATCACAAGAACAAGGATTAATACCTTTTGCATCACCTTCATTTTCTGTTGTACACGATTTCTAAGATATCTTCTTTCCTTGAGTAGCCCTCTTCTTTTGCTTCCTTCCCATTGTGACGGATCTCCTTCAAGCAATCAAGCTTCTGTAGAAGGACCTGCTCTGATACCAATTGTTGGGAAAAATACTGAGAGGGGGGGGTGAATCAGTATTTAGAGCTGACTGAAAACTTTTTACTTTTTCTTTCTCTTAAAACCATACACTACTTTACTAAACCCAACTCGCGTATACACGCGGATATCCTTAAGAAAACTTGCGTATGTCCAGAGATATTATTATGCATTTAATTATTTACTTAGATCATTGCATCATTCATTCATCAGATGTTTAGTAAGCAGTAAGCATGTGTAGTAATAACAGAATAAACCATCACACATAAGCAACACACATGAACACCAGTATTTAAGGTGGAAACCCAATTCGGGAGAAAACCACTGCTGCTGTCGTCTCTGTCTTCAATATTTATTATAAAGAAAACTTCTTACAATTTTTTACTAGTGCAGACTCATACCAGCACAGAGGCACCCATTTGCAGAAGGCTGCAACCTTCTCTCGTTCTCCAGCCACTACTGGAAGGGAGCTCCAACCCCCTAATCTCATTTACCAGCCTCTCCTCGAAGGGAGTTACTACCCCCTGCTGTCATTTACCAGCCTCTCATGGAAGGGAGCTACTACCCCCTACTCTCATTTACCAGCATCTCCTGGAAGAGAGCTACTACCCCCTGCTCTTGTTTACTAGCTACCACTAGAAGGGAGCTACAACCCCCTCACTGAAGGCTTCGACCCTCAGCACCACTGTGGACAACGTTTCATCAATTTTCATACTGGGTCCAACAGCTTCCACACAACATACCTTGTAGGTCACTTTTCATGAAGAACAACTTCATCAAGTAGGTTTCCATCAAGGACAACACATTGCATCATATTGCCAACATTGGTATATTTTATCTAGAGGTTTTTCCTCCCTTTCTTGGATCTATTTCTTTTCCTTTCATTTTTCTTTGGATTGTGGATTGGATTTCAAGTTTGTCTTGCCCCTTTCATGCACAATGATTGCATAGGCTTTGGAGATTTTCAATGTACCCATATTAATGAGCTTATCTTGCTCATGTATTAGGGATATAATGAAAGAATCAAGTGTGGGAATCCTATAGGTTGTACCTATTTCAAGACGGGCTATATGAAAAGTGGAGATAGATATAGCATACTCTAGACCCAATTTTGAAAATATGGCAAGAATTAATTGTATTTCTTTCTTGGATTTGTCGATTCCACATTATTTCAACTAGAGTAATAGGGCTTTGTACCTTTCAAGGAAATATTGAATGGTTTTGAAATTGTTTGGATCTAATGAGTAGAGCTAATTTTCAAGGATGTGATACCACTTCTCATCCTCGTTCCTAAATAGTGCCTCTAAAGTTGTCCAAAATTGATTTGGGGTAGTGCATGCTTCAACATGAATGAAAAATTATGATGAAATTGATAAGCATAGAAGACTAAAGGCCTTATCCATGATATTGAAATATGGTGATTTTTCAACTCATAAATTTGGTTCAATGTCTATTTCCATAGTTATCCAATAAAATCCTCTACTTTTGAGTTAAACTGAAATCTTTGGCTTCCATTTGAAATAGATATATGGGTTGAGAATTGTGGAAAGTGAAAATCCATTGATTTCTGATAGCTCCAATATTCAATACCTACTAATAGATTTTTTATGCTCCTTCTTCCTAACTCCCATGGATTTGACATAATGTGATAAAATAGCTAAACCTACAATAATTGGATATAGATAAAACGAATGAACAAAACTTGTAAGTAAAGAAATGAAAATTGATAGAGAAAAATTTGATGAATTCTATTCATGTAGTAAAAAGACGATTATTAGATAACACAATTCAATTCAATATATTCTAAATGGTTGAATTAATATAGTAACGCCTCTAGTACTAAATATAGAGAGATGTGAAGATGCATTGAGGAAAATTGACACTTGATCCCAGTTAACTCGTCATTCAACCAATGATTAACAATATCATGTAGCTAGAGATTAGTAATTTTCATGCATGCTCTTGTGGAGTTCCATCTTGGTGATAATAACGAGGATTACATGCATGACTCCACTCACTAGTATAACTAAAGTGCAATTAAGTCTATGTTCTATAAAATAGTTTTGTATAATGTAGTGGAAGAAAAAATTGAAGCTTGAACTATGAGAAAGAAGGAAAGGTAATTTGGACTTTTAAAGTTGTTGGAATTATTTTTTTTAAAGTGTTCACATTAAGTATGGTTATGTGATATTACAGATTAGGAAAAACATGAATATTGAAAATAAAACTGGAAATTGCAGTGAAATATCAATACATCAAACATGACAAGTTCATAGATTCATTTTATTAGATATCATAGCAGAAAATGAGTACAAGATCTTGAGGAAAAATATACTCAAGCTAGGAAAAATGAGCCTCAAATAACCCAGTACACCAAAGTATGAAATATTGCTTCTATACAAAATGTCGAAAGGCCATGACTACGTAGTCCTATTGAGAGTAACTGTAGCTAGAAACAAATAATACATGGATCTGATGATATAATGCTTAGAAAATATTGAGATCGAAGATTTAGGCTTTGTAGCACAATTCCAAGAAAACTGAGAAGGGGTTTATAGAAATACACAATATCAAAAATGCAGCCCTAGGGCTGAATTACGCACTGCAGCTGAATAATTGTTGGGAGGTGGCTGATTTGATGTGAAAATAGATGATACTCCTCACAAATGATCCTCCGGACGAAGGGTTTCTCCCCTCACTAGAAAACAAGCTCAAGAACTTGGGTTCTTAACCCTCCACTGCAAGTGTCATTCTGAATTGTGCAATTCCTGAAGGAGACTACGCTGCTATAGGTGGTTGAAGATTGGCTTGATGCCGGATGGTGGAATGAAGCTCAAAGGAACCTCTCGTGAGTGGGCACATGAAGTCCCCCAAGGATGAGGGTGGGATTTCTGCCCAGAAACAACCTTGTGCTAAATAGCAGAACAAAATTCGCTAAACATCCGAATCATACAAAAAGTCATAGAAGACCATATACAAAAAATAACCATAATTCCCTCTATGGCTTCCATCCCCTTATATGCTTGTGAGACCTCACCCCCTTGGCCCCACATAGTAATGATGCTACTCTCATGGCCACTAACCTCCATTATTACTACGTTGTCCTCCATTCTCTCCACTACATCCATAAATGTGATGTTGATTTGGTAAAATTGACCCCATCCACATGCATTGACACACATTCACACTAAGAAGTGGCCTATTCCTCTTGACCCCATCTAGATGCATTGATCCACATTCACATCAAGAAGTGGTTTTATTCCTACTAGATGGATTTATGGGTCCCTCTACCCTCTTATTCATCAATTAATTAAGGAAGAGAACATTTAATATTCTAATTAGCTAAAAGATTAATGAGGAATATTACAGTCCTCCCTGCCAAATCATTGCTTGTCCTCAAGCAATTGCAAAAAATGTGGGCCACCCTGTTTACCCAATGCAACTAAGACCAATGTCTAGATCCCATAGAAACCCCTCGGAGAGGTTATGCCCCTATGTCAAGCTACCTGCAATAGACCCCTCAATGTCGGGATCCCGAACAGATCTCTCACTAAGCCTATCATCAATCAATCCTCCTATATCCCAACGCTACCATGGCCAATCATCGCCCAAGTCCCCTGGCTCGAACTGTGCACTACATCTAGTTATAGCTATTGTGTCACGAGGTGAAGAGTGCCAACATGAATGAATGCACCATGGCCCATGTTGTGCCATAGATCTGACTATATAAGCTTCCCTTCCAACTGCATACTGATTCATCACCTCTCTCCCCCAACTCAATCGAGTGTTGATCCTGCTCTCTTGAAGTCGGGATGGAATGCTAAATAGTTGTCTACATGTTCCCCACTACCAACTACATACCATAGTACCTATCATGTCTATGGGTCCTTGCTCTACAATTCACTTGACTAAGAATACTGTACCATCCATACGATACCAAATCATGATATCCCTTCAGTCTATCCCGGTCGAAGAATCCAATGTGGTGATATCTGCATAGGGAACATATCTGGAGTGTGGTCACCAACTCACACTCAACTCATGCTACTATGTATTTTCTGTCAATGAGAACTGCCTCAAAGGTAAGGTCCCTATCTCTAAAATGGTCTCAAGTGGGCAAGGTGTACTGCAAGCTCCATTGATGTACTTCTGGAGAGTGCTAATCCCTTGAAGTACTGCAGTCCTCCTAACTGTATATGCATCTATCGACACTAATATCTAGCACTGGATCACTGTGAGCCCCGATCTGGCTCTCCCCCAAAGGACTATCATGCATGATGTGCATAGCCTCCTCCTTAGCTTCCCCATGCTCCACCATATCCTTCTCAGGCTGAATCATCACAAGTGATTCATCATCCTGAATATATCTCATTGAGTCCTTTGAATTCTCACCCTACATGTTGGAAGAAAAATCCGACCTATTGTCGTCAACTCCACATGACTGCTCATGCTCCCTGAAACTATCCTCATTTGATCCCATGGACTCATCTGAATAATATTCCTCATCCTGGGATATAGAAGGAATGTCCCTCTGCTCTACTTCCGCCACATCATCTACATCACTCAAGAATGAGTGATCAAGCCTCCCTCTCCCTCAGATATGCCGATAACACCCTTGTAGCCCTGTCTCTGTTAAACATGGTGTCTCTAGATGATCAACACTATCCTCATCAATCCTAGGAAATTTTCATCCCAAGGTACACCTAGGCGAGTTTCATCCGTAAGTCCTCTTGGAGGTAATGCTCTAAGTTCCTGCTGCACGGTATCATGGGTCACTGCATACAACCAAGTGTCTCTACACTCCTTTTCATGCCACTATATGCTACAACCTGCCCCTGTACACCACAGGATACCACCAATTACAACCATGCCATCATGTACTATCATGTATTTTGCACGGGTCAAAAGATCCACCACTATGATACTAAACCCCCTATGAGGTGGGCTACACCTCCAAATATGCTCTAAAGGATCAGAGTGGCCCAACTCCTCACATGAAAATGAAATCATTGCTCCTATCCTCCATAGCTCAAGTGTACCACATAGCCATGAAAGAGCACCATATCTATGTACTGCCATGCCTGGTGGCCTGCCGATGCCACCTCCACCAACCATCTCCTGCCAAAGTAGTCTAATCACCCTGTGACTCCATGCATGGTTGTTATGTTGAGATATCCCTTGAAAAGGGTGTACCCTCCTATCGAACCATCCTATCACTAGGGATGTCTGGGGCTCTAATAGATATCTACAAATGAGTGTGCACCCAACCATCAAACCCATCGCATAATGGTTACGATCTCCTATTGACTCTATTATGTGATGGTAAATCCCACCTGAATCCCAACAGTAATCCATCCCTCATGTCCCAATGGTAATCCATGGACTCTGCTGAAATTTGGCCATGGGTGTGTCTAGCTGCCTAGCCTGCTCCATGGGGTACCAACTCAGTACCTCTCGACATATGATATCAAGAAAAGAATCAAATGCAAAAATCCATGCACATAGAATAGTCCCCCCATCGTGTGAGTGTTGGATCATGTCGATGTATGCTTGAAGGGGGGTGTTATGGAAATCCAATGTTCCCCCTAACTGAACCATTATGGAATCTAATTGTTCCCAAATGTGGACCAAATTTGTCACTGACTCGGCACAAACCAATCTCATGTGCTCCAGCTCCTCATTATGATGTAGGATAACCTCTCATACTAATGTGGCCTTCACCTTCAAAGCTAGAAGGTCATCCTGAAACTGATGGCATTACTCTACGCGACCATCATCTAATACCTTTGTATCTCCTAGCGCCTCCTTAAGGGCTAGCCCAAAGGATTGTTGCACACCCTCTTCCATAGATACTCCAATATGCAAGGCATGCTCACTAGTGAGTTGCTCGTGATTTTCATATAATAATTATATCATAAACCTAGAGACCTTTGTACCTATCGGGTCCTCAACAATGGTGGAGTTTTCTTCTGACACATCATCAACCTGTGATGCACTACTATCATCAAAGAACTTGGTCACATCCCTAGATACCCCATCAATGGATACCTCAACAATGGGTCGTGTCTCGTCAATGAGTGTATGCTCAGCTATCTCCTCCCAAGTATTTGTCGTACTCTTTGATAACCCATCAAAATTAGGTAGAAAATTCTACCCATGCTACGCTGCAGACCAATGCCCTGTGTGTTCCCTCTTCCTCTATTGTAACTATGATGTCTTTGTTTTTCTTTAATCCAGAAAAATTCCTATAAAGTCAAATTTTCTTTGAATCTTTAAGACTGAGATTCATATTCCAAAAATAATCACTAAGAGCCTCCTACTCTTGTGGTCCTCCAGCCCCATTTTCTACTGCTAGGAAGGTAGGCATAATGGAGCGCTATGAAGGTTGCTACACTGACGGTTTCTAGTACCAATGATTTGAAGTACTGTAACTTTCTCCAATTTGCAACTTTCTTGGGGTTTTCCTTGGTCTCTCTACTCTCATCTCCTTAATCTCTTTAGTGAGATATTGCATAGTTATGAGGAGTAGATATCCAAACTCCTTCCCATAATCTTCTTCTGCCATTGGAGACTCCCTTTATCCTCCTTCACTGAAACAGGATTTTCTTTGTCGGATGTGAACTCTGAAACAATTTGAATCTTGTATTGCAATTGGAGGAATTTGAAAAACTTCCACCACAACAAATCTGATAAAATAGTCTTCAGAGAACCTTTTGTTTATCTCAATCCAGACCAAATTTAGAGAATTTCTCAACAAGAAATATAATTGGTCCATTGTTCATAAAACCCATGTCTCACGTTTTCGATATTCGTCTTCATTTTCTTGAAACAGCTAACACAAAACCATCACTTTTTATCCCAATGACTTTCTGCATTTTATGTTTTTGTATCCCTCAGAGAACCTTTAGTTTCTCTCAATCCAGACCTAATTTGGAACAACCTCTCTCATAGAAACAAAATTGATTCATTCTACACAAAACTTGTGTCTCAGAGTTTTGAGATTCATCTTCATTTGCCTAAAACATCTAATTAAAAATCGTCACTTTTTATTCTAGTGGTTTTCTACATTCTCAGTTTTCATATTTCCTTTTCTGGTATGCAATGTATTCTCTACCTTTGGGTGTCGTAAACCTATTGTTCCATAGGGTGAGTCAATTCTATGAGCTCTGATACCATTGTAATATTCTAAATTAGGAAAAACAATAATATTGAACATAAAACTGGAAATTTCAGTGAAATATCAATACATCAAATATAAGAATGTCATAGAGCCATTTTATTAGATATCATAGTAGAAAATTACTACAAAATCTCGAGGAAAAAGAAACTCAATCTAGGAAAAACAAGCCTCAAATGACCCAGTACACCAAAATATGAAATACTATTGCTACACAAAATGTCGGAACACCATGAATGTGCATTCCTATTGAGAATAGTTGTAGCTAGAAACTTAGAATACATCAATATAATGATATAGTGTTCATAAAATGCCGAGATCGGAGATCTAGGCTCTCTAGAACAATTCCAAGAAAACCCAGAAGGTTTTTCCAGAAATACGCAATATGAAAAATGTATCCCTAGGGCTGAATTATGTAGTGAAAGTGAATAGCTACTAGGAGGTGGTTGATATGATGTGAAAATAACTGTTACTACTCCCAATTGATCCTCTAGATGAAGGGTTGCACCCCTCACTGGAAAACAAGCTTAAGAACTTAGCTTCTTAACCCTCCACTGCAACTGCCCTCCCGAATTGTGAAATTCCTAAAGGAGATTGCGCTACTGTAGGTGGCTAAAGATGGGCTTGATAACAGATGGTGGAATGATGCTAAAAGGAACCTCTCCCGAGTGGGCACTCGAATTCCCGCAAGGATGAGGGTGGGATTTCCGCCCAGAAATACCCTTGTGCCAAACAACACAACAGACTCCACTAAATAGTTTAAGCATGCAGAAAGTCATAAAAGGAAACACACAAACAATAATCATAATGCCCTCTATGGCTGCCATCCCCTTCCTTATATGCTTGTGAGCCCTCACACCCTTGGCCCCACACAATAATGATGCTACACTCATGGCCACTAACCTCCATTATGACTGTCATGTCTTTCATTGTCTCCACTACCTCCATAACTGTGTTTTTGATTTGGTCAAATTGACCCCATCCACATGCATTGACCCACATTCACACCAATAAGTGGTTTATTCATCTTGACCACATCTACATGCATTGATCCACATTCACATTAAGAAGTGGTTTTATTCCTACTAAGGGTATTTATGGGTCCCTCTACCCTCTTATTCATCAATTAATTAAGGAAGACAAAATTTAATATTCTAATTAGTTAAAAGCTAAATTAGGAATATTACATGTTAAGTTTTTGGTCGATTCCTAGATAAATAACTCAACCAAGTTAAGTGATGAAGACTTGGGAAACTATAAGTTTGAAATGGAGACATGGAAGGAGACAATGTATCATTGGTTGCATGTGGTTACGAAGCTAAGCCTAAAGCCCTAGGAGCTATGGCAACATGTTACATAAATTCATGAGAGACAAAAGAAAAAAAAATGGTGATAATATGTGTAAAGGACAACATCATATCCCATATCAAATATTGCAAGACCTCCTATGAGACATCCACAACACTGAAATATATATATGAGCCAAAGAATACAAATTGAGTCTTACCATAAATGGTAAGCTTCTTTCAATAGAGATAGAGGAAAATGACATTATTACCAATTTCGTTTAATAAATGAAAGAATTAAAGATAAAATTGATAACATAGGTGAGAAAGTATTTATCAATAATTTATCCACCGTAACTTGAAATGGTATGTTAGATGAATACCAAATGTTCATTACAGGTCTTGTAGTAAGGGAGAAGACTCCTACATTTGATGAGGTGGAAGGTATTCTTATGTAGGAGCAATAAAGATAGAAGAACCTTAATCAAAGGTCTCCAAGTTATAATTTAAGTTTGGTAGAAAAAGGAAAACAACCTTTCAAAGGAAATCAATGGGAGAAAATTATAGTAAATCCACATCAAAACCCATCTCATGGACCTATGCCTACAAGAACAAATGTACATGTGAAATATAATGATGCATGAACTTATATTGTGGTAACACTGGTCCCTTTGCAAGAGATTGCCTAAAAAAATGGTATGATCAATTTGAATAAAGAAGTCATACAAGACATTTTATTTGTAGTGATATCTTAGTAAGTATTGTATTCAACCAAGCATGATATTTCTTATCTAGTTAGTGTACATACCCATTTCATGGATAAGCCTTATAATAAGCATTATAATGTTGCAAAGAGGGTCTGTCATTTGAAAGAAACTATTAATTTTTGCGCTAAATGCACTAATGATTGTAATTTTGAGTTGATAGGTAATATTAATTCTAATTGGGATGGAAATCCAAATGGCAGGAGGTCCACTTCTAGATATGTTCTTAGTATAAGATTTGGAGTCATCTTTGGAGAATTAAGAAACGCTATTTTTTTATTATAATCCATAAAATGTGATATAAAGCGTTTGACATTGATGTATATGAGGAAATATAGCTTAGAAAATCCTCAAAAATATTGGAGAAGAGTAGTTAGTACCTATGATTATTATATGCAATAATAAAAATTCCATCAAATTAGAAAATAACCTAGTGCATCATGCTAGGTCAAATCATATTGAAATTCAACATTATTATATAAGAGAAAAGATACAGCCATAATAAATTGACTTGAGATATTGTAATACAAATGAAAATGTGACCGACGTATTTACCAAGCTTGTTAGAAAGGCCATCTTTGAAATTTGTAGAAATAAATTGTGTTTTGTAGAGAATTCATTTTATGATTAAATGATAGTGTTAGGAATAATAAAGAATATGGAATTTTTAGAAGCTAAAACAAATTAGGTTTAGAGAAATTCTAGGTTTAGGATAAATATCTTATTCCACCCTAGTTTTTAGCAATTGATTATGTCAACATCTTCATATATATTTTAATATGTTTTGAGTTGAATTTAAATTTAGGATTTCATGTTTCCTCATGAGAGTAAGGTCTGACAATCAAAGCTTCTTTGATTATCTTTGGATCTAAGACATTTGGCCCCTTACTTGGAGTGTGATTATTTCTCAAACTATGACAACAAAATGTTGGATACCTGTTATTCAAGGAGAATCCATTGACATTATACGTAGTTAGGGAAAGAAGTGAAGAAATTATGTAATAAAAATAATTACTAATCAAACAAGAACTATTACCTTAAAACGAGAACTCTAGCCCAAAATAACTCAGAAAACATGAAAAAAACAGCCCAAAAATGAAAAGTGTGCTTTCTAGAATGCGTTGTTCTTTTTAGGGTCAAATTTCAACATTTTTTTAAATTATGCTAAAAACCAAATATTTTCTTGAAAAAGGGATTGAAAAATCACCCTTGAAACAAAAAGTGTCGATGGTGGAATAACATCGGCAATTTCTTGTGTGCAAAAAACAACTTGAAAACAAAAAGTATTGATGTTGGAATAACATCGCCATTTTTTTGTGTGCAAAAAACAACCTGAAAATAAAAAGTGTTGTTTTTGGAATAATGTCGTCATTTTTTTGTGTGCAAAAAACACATTGAAAATGAAAAGTGTTAATGTTGGAATATTGTCTTTTTCTTTGTGGGGTAAATTGTGAACAATTTTTAATAATGATATTAAAGATAATATACCATGACTTTGAAGAACCTTAAAATTTCAACGATAAACATGAAATTAAAGATAAAACATTAAAATTCTTAAAATTGCAAGAATTTTTACGCATGGTATTAAAGATAACCTATTATCGTGTCTCTAAAAAGCATTGAAAATCCAAGGATGACATTGAAGGCAAAATATCACATTTATGAAAATAAAATTCCAACGATTTTTAGACATGGTATTAAAGATAAAATATCACTTGTAAAAAAAAAAACACAAAAAATTCCAAAAGAAAATAGAAAAGGGAAAATTAAAAATTAACGCACACAATTTAAAAATTAAAATTAAAAATTAACCGAAAACGAAAAACAAATATTATTTTTTTTAAGTTATAAAGAAAACAGTAATAAAAAAGCCACATAATTAAAAAGATTATCAAATAAAAAATTTAAAATTAGTAAAAATTTAAAAAATATTAAAAAAAATAATTAAATAAAAGTAAATAAAATTTAAAAAGCAAATAAGATAAAAAATGAAAACTAATAAAACTTTAAATTAAAGGAAAAAAAGAAAAAATTAATAATCAATAATTTAATTTTTTTTTAAATTTCATATAAATCTATGAAAAATACATTTTTATAAAAAGAAAAAAAAAGTTAAAAAATTTCATTTTTTTAAATTAAAAAAAGATACAAATTAAAAAAAAAATTCATTTTTCAAATTAAAATTAAAAAGAAAAAAACTTTAAAAAAACAAATAAATTGAAAATATAAAATATATTAGAATAAAATAAAAAATAAATCAATAAATTTTGAAAATTAAAAATAAATATTAAAAAATAAAAGAAATAAAAAAATATTAAAATAAAATTAAAATAAAAAATAAAAATAATTAAATAAATAATAATAATTAAATAAATAAAAATTACCGCCGACACCCACTCGGCCTTGCCCCACAGCCCAGAGGGCGGCGACAGTGATTCCTAAAGTCGACCTATGACAGTCATGATTCTCAAAATTGACCTAGGGCAGTGATGATTCTCAGAATCGACCTAGGTTAGCGGTGATTCCCGGAATCAACCCAGGGCGGCGGTGATTCTCGGAATCGACCGAGGGCGATGATGATTCTCGAAATCGACCCAGAGCAGTGGTGATTCTCAGAATCGACCTAGGGTGGCAGTGATTCCCAGAATAGACCCCTGCTGCCCTAGGGGCCGTAGGGCTCGGCCGATGTGTGACAGAGAGTTGCCATCTCCTCGTCGCTCATCGACAAAGCGCCGCACCTCCCACGATGGTAGCGACGATTTTTACTTATTTATTTATTATTATTTTTTTTGTTTTTAATTTTAATTTTTTAATTTTTTATTTCTTATTTTTTTAATTTTAATTTTTTTTTAAAATCAAAATTTTGTTTTTAAATTTTTTTTTTCATTAATTTATTATTATTATTATTATTTTTTAAATTTTTAAATTTTTGTTTTTAATTTTTTTTCTAAATTTAATTTATATTTTTAAATTTAACATATATATATATATTAAAAATTTGTTTATTTTTTAATTTATTTTTTTGAATATTTTTGTTTATTTGATTATTTATTATTTATTATTTATTTATTTTTAATTTTTAATTTTTACAACTTATTTTTGTTTTTGTTTACACTTTTATTGGTTTTTTATATTTCTTTAAGTTTGATTTTTTTGTCATGATTTTTTTTTATTTTACTTTTATGTTTTATTACCAAGAAGAAATCACCACTCTAAACAAAAAGGACTAATGTTGTGTCAACACTTTTCAAAATTAGCATGAAAATCATTAATATTCTAAAACAAATGATCATATTTGATAAATAAAAAAAATTAAAGTGCTAAAAAAATGACCATTTTTCTAAATCGACATGATATTTAAAAAGCAAAAAATAAAAGAAAATTTAAAGTTCCCGAAATCCACTTAAAAAAAGCAAGTTATTCTACATCACCACTTTTCAAAATCGGGTGTTTTTTTGCTACTTCAAAAAAAATGGGTACCAGGTAATTTTATCATCTGATCGGTAACTATGTTAATATTGAAAACAATTTATTATGTGGAAAGTATAACTAAATATTAAATGTGTAGGTTTGATAAGCTACAATTGGAAAAATATTATATTGATAATAATTTTTTTTGCATAAAATATTAAATAAATTGCAATGATTATAATAAACTATTTTTTTAGATTATGGATAAATGATTGAGGGATAATGCTTGAGAATTCGATTTTACAATCAAAGAAATTATAATTTAATATAAAATACAGTGCAATATCAAATTTCAAGCATACTTATTGAGGAATTTTAGTATATCAATATGCATGGTCTTAAGTATAATTTCATGTCCTAGTGGGACATAGACCTAGTAACGAAGAAGGATTCTATGGCTGGTTCTAAGGAGATAGTTTGGAAATCTCTTTGAATCCCACTCCTTCATAATCATGGGTAAATATTAGATAATTATTGTAATTATTTGTTTATGATCTCATCTTCATAGATTCTATTATTAAAAAAATTCAAGTGTTCCCTCAACCCTCGAGAGGGTTGGATCCTTCCACACATTGAGAACCCTATATTGGAGGGTAGGTGAAATGTTAATTTAGGTGGTTCATTTATCCAAATATATACTTGGCATCAACCAAGATTTAACATGTCGACCCAACCCATGAGCTTGCAAGTGTTTACACTAGTCATGTTGAATTGGAACTATATGGAAACTAACCATTAGCCAAGATTCATCTTGTATACACATATAGGTAGTAGAGTAGACATCCTTGGAATCATTAAAATAAAGTTCATATATTTTCTTGGAAGTGGAAATAGGCATGAAGAACAAGTTGATTTAGTTAAAATTCATCCATCTAATAACCATGCATAATTTTGCAAGGAGTTAACTTAGAAATATCTTAAAAGGCTTGGTACCTCATTATCCCATGTAACTCTGAGATCATTATTCACTAGTACAAAATGGATAATTAGTTACTAAAAAAACAACTAAAATTTGCATATAAACGATCTTTTTTTTTTTCGGTCAGTGACCAATAGTAGCTAATTTACAATATCTTATAACACGACAAACTTTTAGTTTTTTTTAGCTGAGTCATTAATTGGTTGTCTCAACTTTATTGTCTGGAAGTATATTTAGCTATAATTTTTGTTCTTTAATTTAGTCATTAATTTCCACAATCAATGACCAAATATACAAAAAAAATATATTACTAAATGATCATCTAAGAAAACCAATTAATGCCCAAATAAATATGGCCAAAATGTTGGTCGTATTATAAGATACTGTAAATTAGCTACTAATAGTCATATATATGCAAATTTTTCATCATTTGAAACCAATTAATGATGAAAGAAATATGACTAAATGTTGGTCATGTTATAAGATACTGTAAAATAGCTACTAATAGTCATATATATGCAAATTTTAATAATTGTTTGAAATCAATTAATGACCAAAGAAATATGACTAAATTTTGATCATGTTATAAAATACCATAAATTAGCTACTAATAGTCGTATATATGCAAAATTTAGTCGTCATTTGTAATTATAAAATTATCATTTGTAGTAGTCATTTATATTTTTTTGGTAATTGCATGTTCATTATATAAATGACTACTTTATTAATTTATATTCATTTCATTTACTTTCATTAAAAATCATTATAAGAAACTAATCTAGTCGTATATTCATTTTAATTGTGTTCATCATTAATAAACATAAACTACTAATTTAGTAGTTTTAGATTGATTTTATTTGTTCATTATTAATCAACATAAATTAATTAATATTATTTTGCAACTAAATTAAAAAAATGGCATACAGTGTACATGTTCATTTAATATGAAAATGTAAAGTTACATATGATAATTACAATACTAAATAATATCATGTGCAATATAAGTAATTTTAGCGACATCAAGTATTAGAATATGAGTTTCCAATTTCATATTGGTTGGAGTACAATTTTCACATGAAATATTGTTTCATGACTTCAAAACATTATCATTGTGCCGCTAAGGAATTGCACGTTATTCACCACTTTAAAGATTTGACCATCAAACTCTATGTGTGTGTATTATGTTTGATATTGGTTCTACAGGTACCACTAGAGAAATTCTCTTTCTATCTTTTATTTGGATTTTTTTGCTCCAATGCTATTTTTCTCCTCTTTCTTCAATTTCTTCTTCTTACCATCAATTCTATGTTCATTTTCTAAAAAATAAAGAAGATACAATTCAGAGTATAAGACATGAAATATGATGAACATTGGAATATAAAATAAAGTAGACTATAAAGGATTTATACAATATATACCTCAACATCAACAATATTTTCAATGTCATTTTTCTTTATAAAAGCAAGAAACTCGAACAAGTTTTCTTCAATTGAGCATTAGTATCTTCTACGTGGCCAAATTACTTGTATAAACGAAGCAAATAAAAATTTACCATAGAAAATAACACCTTAGTAAAATTTGTATTCGATATTCAAAGAAAGATTTAGCACAATCATGCCGACGAGGTTACATGCTAAATATATCAAGTTGTAGATTACTTATATAATGTGGGAGTGCAATAAAAAATCCCAAAAAATGTCAAAGCTAAGTCCAGAATAAAATGAAATGAAGTAAAAAGTATACAATAATAGGATAGCCTTGTATACATGTATATAACTGGATAATGTAGAAGGCTAAGTGAATAAGTCCAGGGTTAGAGGTCGATGATATCAAGAATGTCCAAGTATGACGAGCATTTCTTCAAATAAGAACCGCTATTTGGGTCTGTTATCACATACGAATAAGCCAACTAGTGTATATCAAATTATTAATGTATTTCTTATATTTATGGATCACTACAATATAAGTGGATAAATTTAAAAAAAAAATCCATTCCCATTGTCTTCCCCACCTGTGATACAATTTATTAGTTGTGATTCGGAGAAAATTTACAACATCGAAAATATGTAGCTATAACCACTACTAATCCCCCCAAAAGGATTATTTTTTATTGTAACTTTTAGATTCTAGTTGTTATATGACTCTTGAATGGAAAATCCACACTGAATTCCAACACAAAACTTCTAATTTCAGGAAACACGTGTGGTCATCTTGAATCATTCAAACTCAAAACATCAGTGATCATTATAATGGAAAGAAAAAATAAGAGTAGTTTTGATATGTTTTACATATTTACATGTGCATCACCAATAATTTTCCCATATTTACCATAATTCTAATTTCCACGATATAACACATTAATTGATCTTTTATAGCAAATATTTCATTCAATACAAACAAGAATTTAACATATTATAACAATGCCATCAATGTTTGATCCTCAATTAGTTCAAAATAGCATAAATAAAAAAATCCATCAATTAATAACCAATCAAAGAAGCATAAGGTTTTTGTTGAAGATTGATAAATAGCTATAAATATTGACGATCCAATGCAACTAGTTGTGTTGTTCAAAGAGAAATACTAAGTGGAGAACTCATCTTCCAAATTCTTTTCTCTATCCATGAAGCTTTTTCCTATCCTCAAAATAGAGTTTTCTTTCAATCTTTTAGGTTTCTGAAGCTGCAAAAAGGCATTCCCAAATGAAGCATTGAATTTCATTGATTTTTATAAAATACTTCTGGTACTGAAAAAATATAGTTTGACCATGTGATAGACAATTCAAGAAAGTAAAAAATTTTGTACAATATTTCCTAGAATGCTTCATGTTAAAAGGACATTTTTCAAATTTTGGATAGAAGAAACATCTTAATATAGATGGTCAATATTACAAAACAATATATAGGGTATAAAACTACATGTAGAGCTAACAAAATCCTAATTGTAACAAAATTTAATTAATTATTCTAAGTGAAGCCAACTAGATACATACAAGTTTTCATTTTCAGCTTTATTTCCCATATCTTTATTGGAGGTGGAAGCTAACTTGCATACATCTCAAAAGGTTGTTTTAGAAAGAGTATATGTTGCATTCTCATATTCCACAATTTCTTTTCCATGAACATTCACAGTAGGTATTAGAGGAATTAGCTGCTACATCTATTGACTTGTCAGTTTTAACCTTCTCTTTACTCAAGGTATTCGTACTTCCTCTTCTTCTTGGTTATAAATATCATATTTTCTTGTAACTAACATAATAATAGTTTGGGTTTAGGAAGAATAAGGATATTCATATGATTTCTTCAAATTTGAAAGTATTGATTTCTCTTATTTAACTACTAATAAAATAGTGATAGGAAAACCTTAAATATAACCAGACCTTTTCTATGAAGCAGTTTTTTGCAGATTCCCATGCTAGCACAACATCATTGAAAATAAATGTTCAACAAAAATTAAAACTTTTTCCCCTAACATGAACATTGAATTAGTCTTCATAAATAAACATAAATCATTTCAAACTATAAGGAATAAAGAAAAAAAACACCATTTATATAGATTCATTGAATACGGACAAAAAAAAGAGGAAGAAAATTTACTGGGTAGTGGCTCAAAACCTTGTAGTGGGAAGATGCCCTCAAGCTTGAGTAACATCTACATGCCAGGGAATGAGTTGTGACACTTGTTTATTACGTTTACTAGGAATAATTGCAACTGGAGCTCCAAATTTTACTTTAGATAAATAGTATTGGTGTTGATATGAAATGTGGCCCTCCATCATTAGAAATGACACATTTGTTGGGATTCACACAGTTACTATAGATTCAACACCTTTCATGTCTGACTGACTAGTGTGGCTAGCAATTATTAGTGCTAATCCTGAGCTAGGAAAAAAATTCTCAATATTTCTCCGTCAAGGAATCTATTGAGAATTTAAAGTTCCATACCTTCCAGATTCACCCAAAATCTTATAAATGGTAGAAACTTGCATGTATAAGATTATCTCACTAGTATGAGGCCAAAATGACATTATCTAGAATTCAATTTTTTTTTTATTAAAATGATTTTTATCACCCACTCCAGAAAACTAAGATGTGTCTCAGTTTCCCTTTCTATAGTATAATTTCAATCATGTAGCATAACTTTTACACTTTCTTCAATGTGTTGATTCTTTCGTTATGCAACTCCATTTTTTTCAGGATAATATGAGACTATCAGCTCCATATTAATCCCAAATTCCTTGTAGAAGGTTATAATTTTTGTGGATGTGTATTCTCCTCCATTATCATACCTTAATATCTTAATGATTTTTTTTGTAAGGTTCTTTACATCAACTTTGAATTCTTTAAATTTGGTAAATATGTTGTCCTTGGATTTCATTAAGTAAACCCAAGTAATCGAAGGAAGAACCAATTCAAACTTCCCATTGAAGAGGAACTGGATATGGATAACTAGTTTAATAAGCCATGTATATCTATGTTTGGTTGGTTGAAGCATGGTAGAAATAATGATAATGATGTATTATCTAGAACTTCTAGAAGTAATGGGGCATTTTGCAAGAGGCAAACAAGGATAAGGTGACTTGATGAACAAAAGAGGCTCTAAATCCTTTAGTATCCAAGCACTGAAGATCAGTGATGACGAAGATGAGTATAAAGATGAAGATGATGAATTTGATTTAGTGAAGCATGTGGGGCACAGGTGGCAAATTTTGAGTCATGTTGAGAAAGAATATCCAAAAACAAGTAGTGTCAAGGTTACTAGGGATGCTAATTATTTGAGCCAACCAAGATTTTACAGGAACAATATCTCACCATTGACATGCAAGGAAACCAACACAGTGGGATATTAGTGTATGAGCAATCTGCAAGAAGAAATTCTTCTATCTATTCTCAAAGGAAAGGATGTGCTGGCCAAGGCTAAAACTTACACCAACAAGACAATATTTTTTTTGTTTCCTGCTATTGAGATGATACTAGGTCAAAATTCCTCCAAGGTCATAAAAAGTCCCCTATTCTTGTTCTTGTAATTTTTCCCACTAGGGAAACAACAAGTCAAATTGTTGTTGAGGCCAATGTTTTGTTTAAATTCCATGCAAATATTGGTGTACAAGTGTTTGTCTTATGTGGGATATTTACTCTAAGTGTTTCACTAGACCATTTATCTTATGTGATTCTTCTGATAAGAGATATTTGTCTTGATGTATAAATTGTCTCAACCTAGGTATTGGCATTCAAATAATGGAAGAAACCACTCGTAGGATTTCTAGCGAATTTGGAGACTGCTTGACATGAGTCATTATACCCGAGCCATTTTCTGTGTTTTGATTTGTGAGTCTCAGCAGTTAGTCCACGGATCCTAAAGCACAAATATTGGTTCATTGCATCATGTAGTGGCCTTTATCTAGAATCATCTAGAACATCAGTATCATCTTCTGAATAACTTTTAATAGAGGTCCTCTGTAAGATTTGTGTGGACTCATTGTGAATGAATCGCTTAAGTATTTACTTAAAAATAATGGAGATGCTACTGGGGATTGTGAAAATGACCTTGATGATGATGCAAATGATGCAATCCTAGGTGAAATTGCATCATCAATATCATTGCAAAAAAGCATCGTAAGTTTATGCTTCATTGATGGGCTAGGTGTTTTCCTTCTGAATGAAAAAATCTCATTGCATGATATTGAAGTTTTTGAGATTTTTTTCCTTAGTGGAAATTGACTCTCGGATGCTCTCCAATTATTAAGCCACCCCTTCGTGTACATTTTTTGGAGACTTGATTCCTCTTTTGTGGATGTCTTAGACTTCTTCTCTATGTTCTTTTTTATTTTTTGAATTCCCTTTTATTCTTGCTTTTGGGTAGCCCTTATTCCCTTGTACCATCATAGGAGAGTTGCAAGGCATTGTATAGCTTGATTTGTTGTGGCAAGATTCCTCTAATTACCTACATAATGAATTCTCTTGTTATTGCAATAAAACAATGCATATGTACTTAAGCCTCCTGGATGATACTTCCAGAAGAGCCTCAACAACTTTAGCATGGTCAGACATATCTTCAATATTTGTGCATACATTGACATATGTATCAAAAAATCTGAAGGATGTGCCTGGACTATTATCTAAACCATGAATCTTTCCATAATAAACATTGGTGTTGGTTAAAGATGAGTCTCGGGACCTCATTGATTTTCCACCTCCTAAAGCCATCTGCTTCAGCAATTCCTATGATTTTATACTAGAGAGTAGGTTCAGTTCTAGTATATCAGTAGCAGTCATTCAATTTTTGTCTTGGGCATTGATATCTAGCCTGGGAGCTGACAAGAGTACTTTGAAAAAAAATTCAAGAATGACCTTCCCAAGAACAACCAGATGTATTGCAGTTCTTCCTTCCTTATTCTTTTAATTGACAATTATTGGAAAATATATAGTTGTATTTGAGACTAAATATCTCACAAGATCCAGTTGCTTATCAAGTTTCCTAAAACAAGAAGCTCTAAATCCAGCGAGAACCATGTGTAAGATGGTGTTTCCATCATTATTTGTTCCAAGTAGTAGTGATGGAGAAGATAGTACAATGATCCAGGTGGATATTGGTGGCCACCCACCTATTACATTTGGACCCGCACCATCAATTCTTTCCATTTTTCAGTTTCAGCACAACTTACTATTTTTAGCAGTTTTCCAGGTCTTGAACTTTCAGAGCCATTTTGAGGCCCTAAACAACATTTTTTGGGAAACTCGAGAGAAATATGGTTGCAAATATCAATTTTTCTCACATAAAATGTTTTTTTCCTTAGATATATATTTCTAATGAGGTATGGTGCATGTCAAACAGAGATCGCATGCTAAACTTATGGCCCCAGGAAGTTGAAACACCAATTTACCCAAATGGGGCCCATAGTTTTGGCGGTTCATCTCCTAGGGTTAGGTTTTTAGATGTTTAAGGTTTTCCATTGTTTCCCAATATTAAATAGGCCCTCGAGCCTCATTTTAACACAGTTCATAGGCCTATAGCTGCCACATATCTTCTTAGAGATAAGCTACCAGTGCCCTAGCTATTTTATTTCCATTATGTTTGTAAACATATTTCTGTTATTTGATATTAATTAAATGAAGTATTATTTTCACTACATCTCGGTGTTTATGTATATTTCTATATTTTATTATGTTCTTGCATAAATCCAGATTAGTGGTGTTAGAGTGGCCCGCTCTTTCTCTATTTTTCTTTGGATGTCCCCAATCAGGATAAGGTATAAGGAGTTAGGGCTTGATCTAGTTGAATCCTTGCAATATCACCCTCACAAACCCTGAAGACCTCCTATGGAAGAAGAAAAGAAAGACGAGAGGGCAGGAGATCCTATCAAAATATTTATCGAGGAGGCCCTGGAGAAACAAAGAAAAGCGATGATGCATAAATTTTCTAAGATCCTTCAACGACTGCCCATCTATGGCGCATCTGCATCCATCAACCACTCTGGAGGCTCAACTCCCTTCAAGGTTAAGGTAAACATTGACATTCATGTATTTTAAGGCCAAATACATGCAGATGCCATAAATATATGGTTGAGTTTTCTAGAATGGTATTTCTCGGTCTATGATTTCTCCGACTGAGAAAATATTATTTTTGGACTCCTAAAAGCCGCCCCCCACGTCAAATACTGGTGGGAAGCCTACTGTGAGAAAAAGGACAAGATGGAACCCTTTATGATCTCGGTCGTACCCACTTGTAATTCATTCTGAGATGACATAAAGGAACAATATTACCCTGTGGGGAGATATGAGGAAAAATACATCCAATGGACCACATTGCGGCATCAAAGGGATCAAGATGTGCATGACCTGATGAATCTGTTCCATATCCTGCACACAAAGTTGGGTATTAAATATAGAGAGACATTTGGTGCTCAAGTACCACAACTGTATGTATAAACACATTTAGGATTAAATGGAGTTCCTAGACATTACCTCACTTGGAACGACATATCGCTATGCCACCAAGATCAAGCAGAAATTTAAGCAGAAGAAGCGAGACTTTCAATCCACGAATTTGAAGCTAGGGAAAGGTGCCCCCGAACCATAGAACAGGGGGGCGAGCCTAAGCGGGGTGAATCAGAACAACACCATGAATCCAAAGAAGGACACTGGGAAGTGGTGTGAATTTGATAACATGCCCACTCACAACACAAACGAGTGTCAGGACAAACATTTGTTGGTGGTCAAACTAAAGGCACCTGAATCAGATGCATGTTCTGATCCTAAGTTAGAACCAGAGAATAGAAATGACAAAGGGAAGAAGATCATTGATGCGGATCCTAGTGCCATTGTTTTCACCACCAAGCTCGAGGAGGAGGATCCTGAGGATCTAGAGGAGGGGGAGCGCCTCTTCAATTCACAGATGTGGGTGAAGGGTTATCCACTACAATTCCTTGTTGAAAGCCAAAGCCAAAAGAACCTCATTTCAGTAGAGGTCATGAAGCTACTTGGCCTACCGACCATAACACACCTGCAGCCATATACCATCATGTGGATTCACTCAAGGAGAGATCTCTGCATCCACCAGCAATGTCATCTTCCATACAGAATCAAGCCATTCATGGATGAGGTATTGTGTGATGTTCCTCCTCTTGATGTAGCTGATGTATTATTGGGCCAACCATAGTTGTGGATTCGACATGTTGTGTATGATTCTAGGCCTCGTTTTGTTGTTATTAATTTGGGAAATAAATTGTACATGATACCGGAGGTAGTACTGCCTCCTGCCATCTCCTTGACTATTGCAAAAAAATTCAGTATGAACTACAAGGAAAAAGGACATTGGTGAGGGGTGAAAAATGTCACCATAAGCTCATTGGTGAGGGTCAAAAGATCATTTGTCACCAAAAATTGAACGTCACCAAAGGTGGCATCGCCGAATGTATAGGTGTTGTGGTGAGATTCAAGGTTTTTCACCAATAATGATTTATAATGACGGATAGTGATCGTCACCATTTCATATGAGAAATAGTGACAGACAATAGCCTCCATCACCAAAAAACTAAACGTCACTAAAATTATGTGTTGTGGTGACATTCAAGGTCCGTCACAAATATTGATTATGATGAGGGATAGTGATCGTCACCATTTCATATGAACAACAATAATTTTTTGTGATGGACCTTTGATGGTCGTTACTATTGGTGCATATATATGGCAACGTTTGTTGACCATCACCATTTCATATTTGGTGATGGTCAAAAAATGTCATGATAAGCTCATCGGTAACATTAAGGTCCATCACGAATAATGACTATAATGACAAACAATGACCCTCGCCATTTCATATCAATGACAATGATTTATGGTGACAGACCTTTGAAGGTTGCCACTATTGATGTGTATATATGGTGGTGTTCTTTCACCATCACCATTTCATATTTTGGTGATGGTCAAAAAATGTCACCATAAGCTCATTGGTGATGGTCAAAATAACATTCGTCACCAAAAATTGATAGCTGTAATTCCCTATGAATATCAAGGCATGATGGAATCGAACCACCAATCTCCTGCTTGTAAAGAAGGTGTTCTTCCATTGAACTAGCACCCTTTAAATAATTATAATTTTAAAAATTAAATCTTGAAACCTTTATAGATTTCAAATTCTACAACTTTTGATAAATTAAAGTATTGACAATCTTTTACTAAACAAGAAAAACATCATCAAAGTTGTAGGTCCTTACCTAATTGTTATGGAAGTTATGAAAAGTGTCTAGAGGGAAAAATAGTTATGTATAAGAGACTCAATATGTCGAATAAGGCTTATTTTCATGCCAAAAATTAAAAAAAAATGATTATATATTACGAAGTTATGAATCATGGCAAAGATGACTAGCCCATTCATAGGATTCATAAAGAATAAGACGTCTTATATTGTTTAGCTTTGAAATATCAGCAACAAGTCTTCCAACTTGCCTGTCACTAATGATAGCCTCTTGCAACGAACCCTGTCTAAATTTGATAGATTGCATTTAAAGAATGAATTACTCTGAAGAAATTATTTCCAACTAAGCAATTTATATAAACAAATATGGAAATATTCATTAAGTAGAAATATTATTCTAGCATAATATCATGTTAGACAACCTAAAGTATATTAAACATCCTTTATATACATCTATAATATCCCCTCAAATTCAACTATCTCTTTATGAAGCATTCCCTCAAGCTCTACAATTTGTGGAGACTTGATTCATTAAGCTTAATACCAAAATAAAAGGATCCAAATGTGGTGATTTTCTATCCTATATAATAGAGAAAATTAAAAACCTCTGTAAACAACATTTCCACTTCATCTGCAACCTACACATTTGCATCAAAATGCAAATTAGTTTGGATTTGGGGAATCCTATGCCATAGGTATGATAGGCATATAAATTAAATAGCAAAAATCTACCTATATTTATAATTTGTATCATAAAGTACCTCTACATCTTCCTTTTTGAACCAATCTTGTTGATGTGGATCTTGGAACTCTAATTTTGAAGGTGAAAAATGCAAAGACAAAACATTTGTGGAGGAATATTAGAAACATGAAATAATGCTTCCAAAGCTCTCACATTGAATTTGGGAAGAACATAGGTCCAATATATTAGTATAAAATAGCCATTAAATGTTGTACACAAGTATGGGCACTCCATAAAAATCATGAGTTACATAAATTATGTAAGATATCACAAGGTCAAAATGAAAAAAATAATATGAAAACTACTTCCAAAATATAAGGGAGCTAAATTCAGTGGAATAAGAAGGGAGAAAATTGTGGAAATTCTTTAGGTGTAGCTTTAAATTTTAATTCATGGTTGAGCATATTTCTTAAAGCATGGTGGCTGAAAGGGCTGGAAAAGGGTAAGTGGAGAGAGGAGTCAACACTCATGGTACATTTGATGGGAGAAAAAATCTATTTTTTTACAAGCTCATAGAAGAAGCTTTGAGGCCATAATTTGAAGAAGTTGCTACTATCATAGATGGATAAGACAACATATAATTGGAAAGAGACATCACTGCTAGTGCATTTGGAGAGTGTAATGCAAATCCAAAGGGAAGATACCACGACATCCATGATGTAGAATGAGATCTAGACACTTTTCTCAAGAAAAACAGTCTCAAATCATATGTGGCGTGTTTCAGTGGTTCTCCCATTTATAACACCTACAACTATTATGATAAATAATTTCATGGAAAAATAAAGCACGCTAAAAATGAGGGTCCATAATTATGGTGAATGGCCTTGTCTTCGACATATTTTGGTATAAATTCAGTTTGATCATTGAAAATGAGTCACTGCCTTGTGTCCAGGTCCACATTCAGACACCACTCCAACTTGAGGTTACTCTTATAAAGTTAAATAGTGAACTCAACAGTGAACAAGTGAATTTTAGAGAAAAAGTGAGAATGGTCAGATAGAAACATATAGTTGAATTTTTTGGCAGAATTGAAGCAAACTCTTGTGGTTAAATCATCTCAACATCTTTGAGGGAGTGGTATAGAAGAAATCCATTTTGAATTTCAATAAGAGTGGGGAGTGTTGATATTGCAACAAGATGATGAGCTTAGTGGAAAGAAGTCGCCTTCAGTAAGTGGGCCCGCAGGCTATTTTTGGTGCAAAGTCTATTTTTAGACTATGTCTATTTTTAGAGATATGTATCATGTTCTATGAGTTGCAGGATGCTATTTGTGGATGGTTGGTCAAGTCGGAAAAAATAGATGGACTTATATTTTTAGACATATTGGGCGGAATCTATTTTTAGATTGCCAGTCTAAAAATAGATATGTCGAATATTATTAGCTCTTAATAATATTTGACCTCTAAACATTATCTCCATTATCTTATCCTTTCGAGCACTTCGCCAACCTGCAAGGGCACATGCACCATGCATGGGAAATTACGCTATTCCCCGAGGGGTTAAGTGAACTATTTCATGGAGACTTCTAGAACTCATGTGACAACATTTTGTGGGAGTTAGATTGAGGAAGTTAGTGGAGTTGTATTCACTTAATCCCGCTTAAACATAGTTGAGCTAGTTGTATCTAGTCTAACTGATTGATACACTAGTGAGAGTGGTGTGAATTAATTATTAATTAATTCACTAATTATAAACTCATTAATCAACTAGAGAATACATCAGTTAACTTCAGTGCATGGACAGTTTCAGTGGAGACCAGTGAAGAGGTAGGTGAAAAAGCAGTGTGACTATCAGTTATGACTATATTGGTGCATGAGTTTGCACCACAAATTGATGGAGATGCCAATGAGGATTGCGCAGTACACACCAGATGGATTCGAACTCATATTGGGCCATTATTCATCTTGGATTGCACAGTAGAGGCAGGCTAACAGGTGGAGCAGATTGGAGCATGTGTTTTTCTAGATCTGAGCTTGTGTAGTGTGTAACAATTGGAGATTGTACTGAGAGCTTGTGAGGAGTTTGTACAATTATTGTTACATGATCTCTATCATTATAATATATAGATATTTGGGGGTTTTCAGCTTTAAGCTTTCCCATAAATACTGTGTTTATATGTGTGATTGTTTATGGTTTTAATGTGCGCATGCGATTGTTTATATTTCCGCAATTAATGATCAATAGTAGAAGAGGTTATGTATTATGCATGAATCTAAAATAGTGTGTTATCAGGATAATCTCAGTGAATAATTTAACAGCTATTCAAATTTCTACAAGGAGCTAAAAATGAAACTCAATAATTTCAATAATTTATGTAACTTGTGATTTTTATGGAGTACCCATAATTAGTTTTCATATAGAATTATGGGTACTCTAGAAAAATCATGAGTTAAATAAATTATGTAAGATGTCACAAGGCAAAAATAAAAAAAAATAATATGAAAATTACTTCCAAAATATAAAGAAGCTGAATTCAGTGGCATAATAAGAGAGAACATTGTGGCAATGATTTAGGTGTAGCACTAAATTTTACTTCATGGTTTAGCATATTTATTAAAGCATGGTGCTTGAAAGGGTTGGTAAAGGGTAAGTGGGGAGAGGAGTCAACACTGCATGGTACATTTGATGAAAGAAATAAAAAATTCAATTTTTATTACAAGCTCATAGAGGAAACTTTGATGCCATAATTTGAAGAAATTTTTGCTATCTTAGATGGAGAATGCAACATATAATTGGAAAGATACAACACTGCTGGTACATTTGGAGAGGGCACTACAGATCCAGAGGGAAGATACCACGATAGACCTGATGTAGAATGAGATATAGACATTGTTCTAAAGAAAAATAGTCTCAAATCATATGTGATATGTTACAGTGGTTATCCCATTTATAACACCTACAACTATTATGATAAAGAAGGTCATGGAAAAATAAAGCAAGCTAAAAATGAGGTTTGAGAATTATGGTGAATGGCCCAGTCCTAGACATATCTTGGTAGAAATTCAGTTTGATCATTCAAAAATGAGTCATTTCCCTATGTCCAGGTCCACATTCAGACACCACACCAGCTTGAGGTTACTCTTATAAATTTAAACAGTGAACTCAGTAGTGAACAAGTGAATATTTGGAAAAAGGGAGAATGGTAAGATAGAAACAATACAGTTGAATTTTCTGGTAGGAATGAAGCAAACACTTGTGGTTAAATCATCTCAGCATATTTGAGAGAGTAGCAGGCAAGAAATCTATTTTGAATTTCAATAAGAGTGGGGAGTTAATAATAGCACTCAATAAATTTAATAAATTATGTAACTCATGAGTACCCATAATTAGTTTTCATACAAAATTATGGGTACTCCAAAAAAATCATGAGTTACATAAATTATGTAAGATGTCGAAAGGTCAAAATAAAAAAAATAATATGAAAATTTCTTCCAAAATATAAAGCAGCCGAATTCAGTGGCATAAGAAGAGAGAACATTGTGGTAATTATTTAGGTGTAGCTTTAAATTTTACTTCATGGTTTATCATATTTCTTAAAGCATGGTGGTTGAAAGGGTGGGAAAAGGGTAAGTGGAGAGAGGAGTCAACACTACAAGTTACATTTGATGAACGAAAAAAAAAAATTACACTCTTACAGAGGAAGGCTTGAGGCCATATTTTGAAGAAGTTTTTGCTATATTAGATGGAAAAGGAAACATATAATTGGAAAGAGACAACACTAATGGTACATTTGGAGAGGGTACTACAGATCTAGAGGGGAGATACCATATTAGCCCTGATGTAGAATGAGATCTAGATGCTTTTCTCAATAAAAACAGTCTCAAATCATATGTGGTGTGTTTCAGTGGTTCTCCCATTTATAACACATACAACTATTATGTTAAATAATTTCATGGAAAAATAAAACCGGATAAAAATGAGGGTCAAGAATTATGGTGAATGGCCTTTTCCTGGACATCTTTTGGTAGAAATTCAGTTTGATCATAGAAAAATGAGTCATTGCATTATGTCCAAGTCCACATTCAGACACCACTCCCACTTGAGGTTAATCTTGTAAAGTTAAATAGTGAACAAGTGAATGTTAGAAAAAATGGGAGAATGGTCAAATACAAACACTATAGTTGAATTTTCTGGCAAGATTGAAGCAAACTCTTGTGGTTAAATCATCTCATGATATTTGAGGGATTAGTAGACAGGAAATCCATTTTGAATTTCAATAAGGGTGGGGAGTGAAACAATGACATCATTAGTGAGGGATTGGTAGATGATTGTGAGGTTGATGATATTCATTCCAGCACTGTTTTCACACAGAGACAAAATTTATGAGGATGAGTTTCTTCCTATGAAAAAGGCTTGACCTTATCCTACAACACTTGAATTAAGTTTAAAGAAGCAGAACAAGTATTTTATTCTCCTAGATAGTTGCAAGGGAAGCATTTGAGTCTTGGAGAGATATTCATGGGTTGGAAGTTTTTATGATGGCCATTTCAAATATGCACTCGGAAGTTATCCCAGTTTTGAAGTATGATGGAAATTGTGTTGGGTATAACACCCATAAATGTGTGGTGCGACAAAGATATTTGGGCCTTTTTCATGCACAGGGAATTAATAATTATAGCACTATGTTATCATGCATGGAAAAAAGTTATGAGAATGAGTTCCTTCCTATGATAAAGGCTCGACCTTATCCTACAAAAATTCAATTAAATTTGAGGCAACATAACTAGTAATGTATGCTCCCAGATAGTTGCAAGGGAAGCAATTTAGTTTTGGAGAGATATTCATGGGTTGGAAGTCTTTATGATGGTCATTTGAAAAAAATTGTACTCAGAAGTTATCTCAGTTTTGAAGTATGATGGATTTTTTTTCGGGTTGCACAACCATCAATGTGGGGTGTGACAAAGATCTGTGGACCCTATTCATGCACAGGGAATTGAGAATGTCCTTGAATTGAGGATTCCAACACTATGTGCACTCATAAGTTATCTCAATTTTGAAGTATGATGGAATTTGTGCTGGGTTGCACACCCATCAATGTGGGTTGTGAAAAAGATCTTTGACCCTGTTCATGCACAGGGAATTGAGGATGTCCTTGAATTGTGAATTCCACCACCATGTTTTCACGTAGAGACAAAAGTTATGAGGATGAGTATCTTCTTATGAAAAATGCTTGACCTTATCCTACAACACTTGAATTAAATTTTACGTAGTATAACCAGTATTGTATGCTCCCAGATAGTTTCAAGGGAAGAATTTCAATTTTGGAGAGATATTCATGTGCTGGAAGTCTTTATGATGGCCATTTGCAAAAATATGCACTCAGAAGTTATCTCAGATTTGAAGTATGATGGAATTTGTGCTAGGTTGTACACCCATCAATGTGGGGTGTGACAAATATCTCTGGACCCTGTTCATGCACATGAAATTGAGGATTTCCTTGAATTGAGGATTCCAACAAAAATATGCACTTAAAAGCTATCTTAGTTTTGAAGTACGATGGAATTTTCACTGGGTTGCACACCCATCAATGTGGGGTGTGACAAAGATCTCCGGACCCTGTTCGTGCACAGGGAATTGAGGATGTCCTTGAATTGAGGATTCCAACACCATGTTTTCACGCAGAGACAAAAGTTATGAGGATGATTTTCTTCCTATGACAAATACTCGACCTTATTCTACAACACTTCAATTAAATTTGAGGTAGTATAACTAGTATTGTATTCTCCCAGATAGTTTCAAGGGAAGCATTTTAGCTTTGGAGAGATATTCATGGGCTTGGAGTCTTTATGATAGCCATTTGAAAAAATGTGCACTCAGAAGTTATCTCAGTTTTCAGGTATGATGGAATTTGTGCTAGGTTGCACACCCATGAATGTGGGGTGTGAAAAATATCTTTGGACCCGTCTTGTACACAGGGAATTGAGGATGTCCTAGAATTTAGGATTTCAACACTATGTTTTCATGCAGAAACAAAAGTTATGAGGATGAGTTTCTTCTTATGACAAAGGATCGACCTTATCCTACAACACTTGAATTAAATTTGAGGCAGTAGAACTAGTACTGTATGCTCCCAGATTGTTACAGGGGAAGCATTTCAGTTTTGGAGAGATAATCATGGGTGAATTCTTTATGATGGCCATTTGAAAAAATTTGCACTCATCAGGGATTCTAATCATAAGCACTTGGTTTCTTATATCTCTGAGTTGGGCACATATAAGCAGATGTATGATAAGTTGGTTGGCATGTTTAGGGCAATAAATTCTAATCAAACTCTCTTTTTGAAGAACGCGTTGAAGAAAATCAAGATGGACAAGGGAGAGTCCATCCAATCATATTTCATGAGGCTCACTGAAATCAAGAATGATCACTTAGCTATTGGAGAGGTCATAGCTAACCGAGAGCTCACTCTCATTTCTGTTGGTGGACTCCCTGGCCATGGTATGTATTTAATACCATTATTCTCAATAACAATATAACTCCTTATTTTGATGAATTGTTTACGATATGCACTCAAGAGGAGACAAGGATGATGGGGAGAGACCATCCCTCAAATGGGAATGAAAGTGACCCTACTGTCTTCACCTCTCATGCAGAGAAGAAGAAAAATGTTAGACCAAGAAATCAAATTCATGGAAGAGTGGGTCCCAAAGGAAAAAAGGGAAGATGTTAAAATTGTAACAAGTTTGGTCACTATTTAAGAGAATGCCCCAATAGAAGGGACTCTCCCAGATATGACGACTACAACAATGATAAAAAATTCAAAGGGAATGGAAATCAAAGGAAAAATAGGTTCAAAGGAAAGAGGAAGGCTCCCTTTGATCGAAATAGAACTGGAAATGGTCAACATTTCAAGAGGTCAACGAACTTCTGATATGATGAATAAAATGTTGTGCACTATCAACACAATCTTATCCTTACCGTACATCGCATTTAATTTTGACTATTTTTTTTCCCCACCTATGAAAATCAACTTCATCAACAACTTCTTCATTTCTTCACTCCACCCACAACTTCTCTAAATATAGTCTATGTAATATTATAGATAAATGTTGTGTGCAGATTTACTAATGTCTTACATTTTGAGTGGTCTCACCACCCATCATCAGGCACACATATTCTTTGGGAAGCTATCAAAGATTTATTCCTTCATAAACTTCATTCACAGTGACTCACATGCCCCTTTAGCTCCAAAACTATTAATAAATGGTATTATGATGATGATTGTAAAGTTATATATAGAAGGCTCAAATATGATCTAGGCCTTCATCCCAAGATAGCCACGACCATCCATAAGGAGTATAATTGAACTTACATAGAAGAAACATAGGTTCTTGATTTTTCAAGAGGAGAGAGCTCCTTCCCCTCCTTCATGGATCTCCCAATCCCTTCTGGCACATACCCCTCCCTCAAAATAAATTACTATCAACTGACATTGAACCCTACACTTTGTGGCCACACACCTCCTTCCTCTATAATACTCCTAGACATATTTCCACTTAGGTATCCTCTACCCCTTCCTCTTGTCTCCTCTCCATTTGATGCACATAATGAATAGTAATCATATTTAAATCACTACTTATGCAAGGTCATGGTGATTTTGCGATAATCATGTCTCTTAGACACTCATGCACTATGCATTAAGAAACATTTGTATATATAAGAAAAATATTGAGAAGATATTATCAAAAAATTTTAATAATATTTGAATGTAAATTTATCACAATCAGCTATGAAAAAATTCAATATTCTATCCTCCTAACCACCTTCGTCAATATAATTCCTTGTTAAGCACAATAGAAAATCATTTTTTTTAATCAAAGTGCTATATTTTGGATCAAGGATACAACATCTTCGTTACTCAAGTAAGGCTTTTATATTATTTTGAGGGTGAAGCAACACAAAAAAGAGAGAATTGTTATAAAACTCCACATACAATATTATAACTATTATAATACATTAAATAATTAATATTTCTAATATGAAATATCAAAACCCTAATATCAAAACCACATAATAAGGGGCACATCCAAGGTTGGAAGGAGTGAGAGAGTGTTTGAGAGTGAGATTTTCAAGAGCATCATTTTTCCCAAATCCCCAGGACTCTATGTGTGTGTGTGTGTGTGCATGTATAGAGAGAGAGAGAGAGAGAGAGAGAGAGAGAGAGAGAGAGAGAGAGAGAGAAATTATATTGCATTTTATTCATAAGAAAATATCTAGAATGCCAAATTGGTTATAGAATATATGCAAACCTACATATTTATACATCAATAAAGTTAAAAATGGCATCCATAGTACATTTATTATTAATCATTGAAGCATCAACCTTCTAGAAACTACATTCTATCAATTACAAGCAAACATACAAATTTTGAAGCCAAATAATAGAAGCTAGACTATAACTACAATGTGCAAGAGATGAATATTGCATATGTGGAAGATAATTCAAATGGAAGCAAAAATGAGTAGTACGTGTCAACCTAATAGAAGCTATGGGAAATCTCAATGAGAGGATGATAATGTATCAATAATAGCAGAACCATGTGAACAAATAATTGTTGTAGAGTTACCTAATAGAGATGAAAATGTCACTCAAGTGGAAAAATAATTGGTATGGAAGTAAATATTCAAAAATAATATCTAGAGGATATAAAAAATCTTCGAATTCAACCTTCTCAAATTCATCAAAATGATATTATAACATATGTAAGAGAAAAATATTCCAATGATATAGTCTTCAAAGAAATATTAAGGGAGCCAAATCACTTAGGATCAATGGTGAAAATAAATTATCTATGTAAAGACTCAATCTTAATTTGTGAAGGTATAGTGGTCAGGTGTTTTTCAATGTCTAACAATAGAGTGATTTTCCAAAAAAAACAACAAGTGTTGAAGTTGTTTGTCCAATTGAAGCATAGATTAGATTCCAATGTTTTGGAAATAAAAGCATATTGTTGAGCAACCCCCTCTTACCTCAACCCCGCCACCAAAAAAGCACATAGAAACAAGAAAATTTTAAACAATTAAAAAATGAAATATCTTGTGTAAAGGGTATTCTTCTTTTTCTCTGATTAGAATGAAGATGGAATAGAGTTATGGGATAGAAAAAAGTTAGACACCTTGAGAAGGTGGAGTCCTATGTATGGAAAGATTCACTTGGAAGTAGTTGTAGGCAAAGAAGAGAGAGTTTGTGAAGGAAGAAAAGCATGTTTAGTTAAGGAAACATTCCCTCAAGCCTCCTAATCAAAGCCTCATCTCATCCCTTGAGATCAATGGCTAAGATCTTGGCCAGTAAAATTATTTATCTTCATAACTTTAGACTATGATTCATTAAGTCAACAAAAGAATACAACACATCAAATGTGATTTTCCTAATTTAAAACTTAGGAAGGATTTTTTAATTACGTACTCCACTTAAGTAAGAATTTACAAGGTTGATTAATATTCTTCACATGCTAAGGCACCAAGCTAGTGAAGAAGACCTCCAGAGCTACCATAGCTCAATAAAATAAAGACTATTATTTTGTGAAGGTAAAGTGGTCAAGCTTTTTTCATTGTTGAAAAATAGAGTGATTTTCTAGAAGAATCACCAAGCGTTGAAGATGTTTATCCAAGTGGAGCCTATATCAGGAGTCCATTGTTTTTATAATCAAAGGAAAGCGCTAAAACCCCCCAAAATGTAGAAGAAAATCAAAACAATATGAATGTAAAATCCAATATGAAAATAAAATATTTTATGAAAAGTGGATTCTTTTATTTTTTGTGGTGAGAAAAAATTGAGGTAGAGAGTTTAGCTTAACAAAAGGTATACACCTTGAGAAGGTGAAAAGTGTGTAGCAAGCTTTAGTTCAAAGTAGTTGTAAGTGAAAGAGATAATGTTTGTGAAGGAAACAAAGTATTGTGAGGGAAGAATTCGGAATCCAACAACTTAATGATTGTGTAGAGTACCCAGTCAAGGCAAGATAAAGTTTTAAAAAACAATCCAAGTCCTCACTCTAATGCCTATTAGAAGAAAAATCCAAGTCCTCAATATGATACTTGTTAGAAGCGAACTAGAAAGACCCATTAGGTTACAATGTCAAAGAAAGAAATAGTGCACATGTGGAAGAACATTCTGATGGAAACAATGATGTAATACATGTCTACAGAGGTTGTGAAAAGTCTAGAGAGCATGAGATAAACAATAATTCCATTACTATTTTGATTTAGTCAATATTTTCATATATATCGTTACCCAATACTCACAAGACAGTTTTGCCGTACCTTTCTTTACCACATACACATTTTACCACCACCAATACCGAAGTCATGGGATGCATTTTGTGCCTAGCTATATCATAAAATTTAACCCAAGACGCCAAATGGGAAAAGGTTTTTCAATCATTTTATGAAGATTCTTAGAAACCATGTATCACATAAAATTCACTTACCTTTCCCTTTTATAAAACCTAAACATTTCACTCACGAAAACTAAGAACTGGTTATATAGCAACACAAGTATATGGGTATATAGCTTTCGTGATTGATAAAAATAGTCTTACTTGGTGATGGAGATGTAGTAGATCCAGCCATAGAGCTATCAGTTCTAGTTATGGTTGTTCTATTCATATTTTAGATTTCTCTTATATATTTTCTATAAAAGATGAAAAAAATCGCTAACAATTACGTACAATGAGAAAAGTGATAGCTCTGGGTATATCTAATTCACAAGAAAACTAATTCCAAAACTATTACTATCTTTTCTAAATTATTTAAATGTTTTGACATTTCTTAGGCACATGAAAATTTGGTAATATTATTACATTGCTATATTTTTCAGGAGGTTTGCAAGTGTACTAATTTGAACTTCAATATAACTATAAGATGGAAATGACAAATGGCCAAGCCAGCTTATTATCAGTTACTCAAGACGGTGGATCCCACCTTGGATTTAGTTGGTGACATGGTGACAATCATACATTTGTTTTGTGAGCTATATAACAAATGAGGAGGATCAATCATTGGTCTTTTCAATGAAATAAGCAATGCAACATCTCCATGGAATGAAGAATTGGGGAAAGCAGATGATGGGTACAGAAACAAGGCGAGGAGGAAAATGGAGGACTGTAAGGAAAGTTTTGGCAGCCTAATCTTCTAGTGAATGAGTCTACATTGTTGACAATAATGTTATTTTCATTTCAACGATAAATAATTCCAACAAATACAATCTACAATTATGAAATTAGTACATTCAAAAACCAAGATGGTTCAAGTGGATCCCAAATAAATGTGGTAGAATCAAATTTCTGCAGAGGAAATAGCCTAATTTCTATGGCATAACCATCTCCATGCTCATTGTCCTTCATGTTTTTAGATTCAATTTTATACATAAGAAGATATGAAAAAAAAAGATTCAGTGTGAGCATATCTTGGCACATGCTTCTATGATCTGGGTGAGAGTAAGGACAACATCATAATGTTTTCTATGACTTCATTCATCAAATAAAGTATAGGGGGTATTTTCTAGGTGAGGCACAAGTAGGTGAGTAAAACATAAAAGTATGTGTCATTCCATCCATCTCCATGCCATGCTATGCCATTCCTCCAGAAGACTTTTTTATTTTTATTTATTTGGTTTGTATTCTCTCAATGTCTTCATGTATGAAGCTACGTGACCCCAAATATATACTTTCAATGGACCTCAACATCCAAGCTCTTGCTTTCCTTGTTATAACCAGAAAAACGCTTATTGCTGTGAAGAATATCTAATCCTCCATCCAAAGCACCCTTCAGGGCTCCGAAGACTTTATTTCCAGTGGTGGTCCTCACATGTCCTATATCCAAAAAGCTCTGAATGGCCTCCTGGAATCATTTATATCAACACTTTAGTCCTCTCCAATGGCTTCCTCATTCCCAACATATTCCTCATCCATCTCAAGTTATTTAAAAAAATGACGTGCCAAGAGGATGCCAGTGCAGTATGTTGCAGCATTGTTTGTAAGCCCTACTTCGAGTCCATAACATGGAAACTCTAGTGAATAAGTAGTGGACATAACGTCATCTCTCGCAAGATTTTCATATATGATTTTTTCCACTACATCCTTGTTGCCTAATCTAACGACCTATCGATATTTGGGTGTGTTGTACTTGTTTTTATCTTGGCTTTTTGAGGTGGATCCTTGCCCTGTATTCGGTTTTCCTAAAGGGAAAATACACTAGAATTGACCTAAAGAAAATCAGATTGGTGTCATAGCTCAAATTGGAGAGAATGATGAGGACGTTGGGATTGGCCTCATTGAAAACCAAGACTCCTTGCTGCATGTATTTGTACCAGTTCAAGATGTTGGACCTCGAAGCTCCTTGCACAATGACATGGCTATGACATTGGTGTGGTCCCTAAAGTTGGAGGCCATGGTTTTAAGCCCTTGAATCCATGCCTCTGGATTGAAGTACTCGTCTTTTAATAAACCGTTGTCTTCATTAAGTGAGAAGCACCATTGCAGTGCTCTTACATGGTTATCCTGTATGACCATGATGTCAGCATTCTAGAGATCTGTGACCACATGTTGGTAGACTTCGATATGAGAGATCCCTAGGAGCTCTAGGTTGTGCGTGGTTAGAGTATGCTGAGAGATTTTCAAACGCAACATAAATAATGGTTAGAGATCTTAAAGAGAGCAGAGTATGCTGAGAGATTTTCTCAACATTAATTTTATGTTTTAAAAACTACTGGATCTCATAACCATTATTTATGTTGCTTTTAATTTGGTTTTGTGGAGATAATATGAATTTATTTGTCCGTAACTTGCGTGCAATATATTCTCCTCCAAATTTCATGTTAGCCTAACAAAATCTTAGTAAAATGAAAGATATTTGAGGATTGATTTTGTGTACATAGAATATTATAAGTGTGTGCACATTTCTAATGATTTTTACTCTGAGATATAAATTTGCTGTTAGATAGCTCAATTTTCTTTCATCACCTGGATTGCAAGGAGTAGCATCATCAACCGTAATATTTTGTACAATTTCTCAATGTCTCGAAACACCACGCACCTATACCCATAATTCCACTTGCGACTGTCGACAAACATTGTGACTTTGATTATGAGAGGAATGCAGTTTATTTTCCTCGACTGTGAGTTCCTTCCGCACCGAATTTGGAATCAGGCAAGAGACGTAAAGTCAGCTTGGCAAGAAATTAGCGGCTCGAGTTTGAATCTAGTAACAATTCTCCGTGTTGCGCTTCCTAAGCAGAAGACCCCTTTTCTATTGGATCTTAAACTGATCCCTTTGGCTGAATAAGAAGAAAGATATTTAGGGCTCACTGCAAGATCCTCTACAAACTCTCGGCATCGCGGGTGGCGAATTGATATTTTACATACCCAATGTCAATGGCTTTCATCTTGTGGGTAAAACAGAAACCCCAGCCGTGGCCGAGAGGAATATTTCAAAATCCAAAATCTATGAAAAAGTTATGTTGACCAAGTTAGAGTATGTTGAGAGATTTTTTTGAGCTCTGGGCTACTCCAGCTGCTGCAAAACTCAGGTTAAGAGAGGCGAATGTCTAGGAAACGATGAAATTATAAAGGGATGTGTTAGCAACCTATAATATAGGGGTCATAATTTTGACTTGACTGTTGATAATCTTGTAAATCTATACATACTTTTCCTTCTGCAAGTTGTATTCACATATTTTGTAAAAAATCAAAAAAATCAAAAAATCAAAAAGAGGGTAAAAAGTCCTAAAATAACAATCAAAGGACCTAGAAAAAATAAAAGACGCCAAAAGAAAAACGAATAAAACATGAAAGTGTGCAAGCATAAATGCCACTACTTTTTGCTTTTTGACTATGGCAGAGTGTCAATAAATGCCATAGTCCATGATGAGTTAAAAATTTTAACCTTAACTTGTCATTTTTCAATTTTCCGTGTTGTAGATAGAGAAAAATGAGTTTTCATACAGTTTAATCATGACAATTCAGTAGTTAGGTAGAGAAATAAAGTGAATCCAATAGTTTAATCTAGATTCATGGATGAAATAAGTGTAGAATTAGATAGTTTTACTTGCTTTCAAAAAGAATAAATGCTGCGAAGGTTGCTAGCTCAAATGCACCTGATAAAAAAAGAAGAAAAAATGTTAGCATGCTAAGTTGGGTAGGTAGAAGAAGGTCGAAAGTATCAATGTAAATATCATTCATACAGGGCTTCCAAATAACTAACTTCCCCTTCCCATAGCCATAAAGCATTCTAAACTATTATTTAGAAAGGCTCAAGGCATTTCCTTGAATTTTGTTGGGACCAGACCCAAGGCTCTATGACTGATGAGTTGAAAGTGTAAAATGTATATATTAATCCCTAAAATCACATCGTATACCATTGATGCATTCATTCCCTTGAATAATCCTAAGTAAAACTCCATTTTTTACTTAAATTACATTATAATTCCCATTTGATTAACTTCCTACATCATTTGAAAACATTAATCCCTCAAAATAACATTATATCATAAGTTAAGTGATAAGATCAATGCAAATTATCTTTTAAACCTCACTTTACTTGTTATGCTTATGTGTTTTGAGTATACATTATCCCATTTTCATATTAACTTTAATTTATATATTAACTCCCTATAGAAATGACCTTTTCCTATAGTATATAACTCCTTTTTTTATAATAAACCCAAAAACCCATTTATTATAACTTTTTCCAAAGTTATTTAATCCCCACATGTTTAAATAAAACACCCACATTACAACCCCTTTGGCTAAAACTGTCCTTATATATATATATATATATATATATATATATATATATATATATATATCCCACCTCTATGGTAGTCAGATCACCTTGGTTTAATTAACCATATAATAAAAATATATGAAAAAACCTTTAAACATGTTTTATATGTGTTTAAAACCAAAATTTCCCGAAGTTTCATTTAAATTAAACTTCAAAAGAAATAACCCCATCTCCTTGTATATTTCCGTTCCTCGACTCCCTAACTTGACGTTAAAATATCCCTTTGTTTCTCTCCCGATTCCCTTTAACTGAGGTTAAAACCATAACCTGAGCTAAAATCCCGATATATATCCCATACCCCAATTCTTAACTCTGGTTAAAATCCTTTTGAAACTCTCCCGATCACTTTTTCCATTGAAAAAAGTCATTTTTTTATATAAAACTTAACCAAATCCCTTTTATCATCGGGATTAATGTCATCCTTCTGATCACCTCCATTCATTTAATCCAATGGTTAGAAATCAAAGCGACAGTTTAATACATTTCCATTCCTTCCCCCATCGCGTAGAATTATAACTGTTCGATCTTCTTTCATTTAAATATCCTATGGCCCGAAATGAACCTGATGACTTTCATTTACCCGCTCCTTTCCTTTTAAATCATGACCCTTCACTTGTCAAAGCCAGATCTGACGGTCGATACCTCATATCGCGCCCATAAAGTAAACGATCGATGTTTTGGAAAACTCGCGCGATATGGGTGGTTTTCCCAAACCACCCTGTGTTGACATGTCACAAAATAATTGGATCGTGTTTGAAAATCCAATTACCACTTACCTCTCTGGAGCTACGCGAATACCACCCAATGGTATTCCGAAACCACTTCCACCCAACCTATGGTTAATGTGATTTAACTATGATTCAAAATATGGTTTAAAACATTAGAACTTAATGGTTTTATCACATTTTCATCTATTCGTGCCTTTTAACCTGAGAAAACTCTGCAGAGCCTATTCTCATCGAATTTTCACCATTTTGCGCCATTAAACCTTTGAGAGCCTGTGGAGAGCCCTTTTCACCATTTTCGAACTTACCAGTGAATCAGTTGCCATTTTAAAAGCCAAATTCGAAACTGTGAACTATTTAAACTACCATTTCCTCTGCAAAGATGCACCATACCCTCTGATAGCCGAATTCAGTAGAATTGAAGACTGCGCACAACCGTGAAACCTCTTCGACTGCAATTATACCTTTTTAAAGGTATTTTTCGTCAAACTTATCCACAAAAGACTTCAATTTCAAAGGAAAAAACATTGTTTTACTAGCCATTTCCTTTTTACTGAATTATTCACAAAGAGATTACAAAAAACATCCAAAGTACAAGGGAAACTCTATCAAAAAAATTTCAGAATCCCTCATTTTCATTTTTTCAAGTTTTGTCCATTCGCTGGTCATTTTCACTACTAGAATTGATCATAGCCTTTCTTTTGAGCATTAAAAACTTCTTTCCATATAAAACTCTGCTCAGAACCATATTTTACCTGAGAAATTCTCCAAAAGTCCATTGTTTCCAACAGAAGAACTCAGCAAACAGTCTAAGCTTGCTCTGTTTAGTTAAAACATGACAAATAAACAAGTAACCCCCAAATCAGGAGGCCCAAAACCTCAGAAGAAAGCCTCTGCTAAAATATCTCAGCCTGAGTCTTCTAAAATTGATAAACCAATCCCTGCATTCACTACTGATTCCACATAAGTTGTCAGGCCTATCCAACCTCCAGTTACTTCACAAGAAAATAGCCCTCTGGTTGACCTTGATTACAGAATACTGGACCCTTCAGTAGAGTTCAATTTACTTGATATCTATAACTGGTGTTTTGGAAAATATGTAGAGAAAGGTGATAAATATATACCAGTCTGGGATTCCAATATACCAAAGTACATTGTCCCTCTTACTCATTCAGTCCCTGATTTTTTCATATTGTGTCAGTCCTATTATCTTCCAGACCAAAGGTGTATTGTCAATAAAGATAGAGAGGTCATATTTTATATCAATGCAGAATCCATAAACTCTATGCTGCAACTAAACCCTGACCCCAATGCTATGTCATTTTCAATAGAAGATTTAACTCAGTTTTACCTAGACCTTGATTTTTCTTCTAAGTTAAAAATCTTCCAGACTTTTTGTCCCAAACAGGTTGATATCCCTAAGCTCAATCCTCCATTTGATACTTTTCATTTTCCAAATGAAACCAGACATATTGTCTCCATGCTATCATTCATACTGGGATATAATATTGATGAATTCACTGATTTTGCTATCCTAGGTTTTTTGTCTACTTGGAGTCCTGGTCAGTCTCCATCCATTGTGTACAATTTTTCCAAGTTCATTGCAGAAAACATGCATTACCAATTGTCCAGATTGTTAGAAGAAGGAGTCTTTAGATATATTTCTTATCTACTTCATCTCTTTTTGTATTATCAAGCAGACAAGTTTCCTATTGAGTTTCAGAAGATAGATCCAGAATGGAATGTACTTTCACTTGTGTTTTGGTCATCAATTTTGAGAAAATGGAGCAGGGAATACAACTATGCAGACTTCAATGACGTTTTTTTAGTACCTGCTATGTATTTATTGAATAAATAACAGAACCTTAGAATTAATGAAGAAACAAAGAGGATATTACAGCTATATGAGAGCTGTAAAATAGGGGATTGGTACTTATACAAGAATTACACAGAGATTAGAGTATATGGTGCACTCTTGGCCCCATATAAATTGCCAAGATTTGTCACAACAAGGAGATTTTCTTTAGAATATTTGAGGCAATTGTTGAATGTAGATGAAATCAATTTCATAGCTTCTAGAAAAAAGACTCAATTCAAACTGAAAAATGAAGTTGGGCCATTCATTGTAAACAACAGAGAAGCAGCAAATGAAATTAATGTCAAATTGAAAGAATATAAATTCCCATACAGCTTTATGTGGAATTATGATCCTCAGGGTATTTTAAGTCAAATCAAATTGAAATGCAAGTTGTCTTCTTTCTTGCATGATCCCAAGCCGCAAATTGAAAAATATGCCAATAAACTTGAGTGGGAGCCAAATACTTTATTTGATGATGACTCACAGAACATGGAGGGAAACAATGGAAAAGATAAACAGGCTAATCAAACACAGGTGGTTATAGTGAATAAAGAATCTGAAATTCTTCATAAAAGAAGAAGAAAGGAAGATAGTTTCACAGCTGAAACTATTCTAGATAAAAGATTCAGAATTCCCTACAGTAAGAAAATTAAATTGACTGAGGAAGAAAGGGATAAAGCTGTTAATATTGAAGATAACAATGATCAGGAAACTGATGATGATGCAACAAGGATAGTAACTAAAACTCTTAAAGAGCTTAAAAATGTCAAACTTGGAGCACAAAAGAAAGACACAGTCATGGTGGATAAAAAAATAAAGGTTGATATGCCCTCTTCTTCGAAAGAACCTAACAACACAAAGTCAGATATTCAAATCAGGTTCAGACAAATCAAAGAAAATAATGAAGACATCAAAAGTGAAGCATATTCCAAGTTCCTTAAAGAAAATCCTGGGAATAAGGATAGACTCCTTTCAGCTTTTGATTATTCTTCAAACAAATTGGTGATGTCATTTCTCAAGCCCACAGTAGCTGATCCAAAAAAAATTGCAGATTATTAAAAAACAGACCTTGAATTTGATGCAGATGATGTCCATGAATTGGACCAAATATAATTCCACAGGAGCAATACAGAGATGCTATATTCTAAAATAGTCAATAAGACTATGAATTTTATCAGGCTTAAGAAAACACTGATAAACCTTTAGAAAACACAGGTGTAAAAATATGAACCCGATGAATTTCATTTCCCTACTCCTTTCCTTTTAAATCATGACCATTCGCTTGTCAAAGCCAGATTCGATGGTCGATACCTCATATCGTGCCCATAAATTAAACGACCGATGTTTTGGAAAAGTCGCCCGATATGGGTGGTTTTCCCAAACCACCCTGCGTTGACGTGTCACAAACTAATTGGATCACATTCTAAATGCCAATTACCACTTACTGGCCTGGAGCTGCGCGAATACCACCCAATGGTATTCTGAAACCACTTCCGCCCAACCTATGGTTAATGTGATTTAACTATGATTCAAACTATGGTTTAAAACATTATAACTTAATGTTTTTATCACATTGTCATGTATTCACGCCTTTTAACTTGAGAAACCTCCGCAGAGCCTATTTTCATTGAATTTTCACCATTTTGCGCCATTAAACCTTTGAGAGCCTGTGCAGAGCCCTTTTCACCATTTTCGAACTTACCAGTGAATCAGTTGCCATTTTAAAAGCCAAATTCGAAACTGTGAACTATTTAAACTATCATTTCATCTGCAAAGATGCACCATACCGTCTAATAGCCGAATTCAGCAGAATTAAAGACTGCGCACAACTGTGAAACCTCTTCGACTAAAATTATAAATTTTTAAAGGTATTTTTCATCAAACTTATCCACAAAAACTTCAATTTCAAAGGAAAAAACATTGTTTTACCAGCCATTTCCTTTTTACTGAATTATTCACAGAGAGATTACCAAAAACATCTAAAGTACAAGGGAAACTTTGTCAAATTTTTCCAGAATCCCTCGTTTTCGTTTTTTCAAGTTTTATCCATTCCCTAGTCATTTTCACTGCTGGAATTGATCATAGCCTTTCTTCTAAGCATTAAAACCCTCTTTCCATCTAAAACTCTGCTCGGAACCCTATTTTACCAGATAAATTCTCTAAAAGCCCCTTGTTTCCAACAGAAGAACTCAACAAACAGTCTAAGCTTGCTTTGTTCAGTTAAAAAATGAAAAAGAAACAATTAACCCCCAAATCAGGAGGCCCAAAACCTCAGAAGAAAGCCTCTGCTAAATTCCCTCAGCTTGAGTCTTCTAAGCTTGATAAACCAACCCCTGCACTCACTGCTGATTCCCGAAAGTTGTCAGGCCTATCCAACCTCCAGTTACTTCACAAGAAAATAGTCCTTTGGTTGACCTTGATTACAGAATACTGGACCCTTCAGTAGAGTTCAATTTACTTGATGTCTATAACTGGTGTTTTGGAAAATCTGTAGAGAAAGTTGATAAAGATATACCAGTCTGGGATTCCAATCTGCCAAAGTACATTGTTCCTCTTACTCATTCAGTCCCTGATTTTGTCAGATTGTGTCAGTCCCATTATCTTAAAAAAAAAAGGTGTATTGTCAACAAATATAGAGAGGTCATATTTTATATCAATGCAGAATCCATAAACTCTATGCTGCAACTAAACCCTGACCCCAATGCTACATCATTGTCAATAGAAGATTTAACTCAGCTTTACCTAGACCTTGATTTTGCTTCTAAGTTCAAAATATTACAGACTTTTTGTCCCAAATAGGTTGATATCCCTAAGCTCAATCCTCCATTTGATACTTTTGATTTTCCAAATGAAACCAGACATATTGTCTCCATGCTATCATTCATACTGGGATATAACAGTGATGAATTCACTAATGTTGCTATCCTAGGTTTTCTGTCTACTTTGAGTCCTGGTCAGTCTCCATCCATTGTGTACAATTTTTCCAAGTTCATTGCAGAAAACATGCATTACCAATTGTCCAGATTGTCAGAAGAAGGAGTCTTTAGATATACTTCATATCTTTTTGTATTATCAAGTAGACAAGTTTCCTATTGAGTTTCAAAAGATAGATCCAGAAGGTAATGTACTTTCACTTGTGTTTTGGTCATCAATTTTGAGAAAATGGAACAGGGAATACAACTATGCAGACTTCAATAAATTGTATTTAGTACCTGCTATGAATTTATTGAATAAATAATAGACTCCTAGAATTAATGAAGAAAAAAAGAGGATCTTACTGCTATATGAGAGCTATAAAACATGGATTGGTACTTATACAAGAATTACATAGAGATTAGATTATATGGTGCACTCTTGGCCCCACATAAATTTCCAAGATTTGTGACAACAATGATATTTTCTTTAGAATATTTGAGGCAACTGTTGAATGCAGATGAAATCAATTTCATAGCTTCTAGAAAAAAGAGTCAATTCAAACTGAAAAATCAAGTTGGGCAATTCATTGTAAACAACAGAGAAGCAACAAATGAAATTAATGTCAAATAGAAAGAATATAAATTCCCATACATCTTTATGTGGAACTACGATCCTCGGGGTATTTTAAGTCAAATCAGATTGAAATGCAAGTTGTCTTCTTTCTTGCATGATCCCAAGCACCAAATTGAAAAATATGCAAATAAACTTGAGTGGGAGCCAAATACTTTATTTGATGATGACTCAGAGAACATGCAAGAAAACGTTCCAAGTATGGTAACATTTGTCTTATAATAATACAATATTTTACATTATCGAATTTTCTTTTTCTTCTTCCTATTTTTAAAGCTCCTAATTACATCATCAATATCATCATGCTCTGCTCCTGTTTCGTGCCTTTCGACCCGCACTGCTGACCTAGTTGCGTAGTCACGATGTCTGGTCTCATCCAGTGATGGGGCATCACCTACAAAAATAGATAATATTAAATTTTAATTGTCAGTTTTTAAATATCATTGAACTAGTTCGGTAATATTAATTAAAAAAATTGCAATGAGATTATTTACCTGGTGCACCAGTTGTCGCCGCTGACCTAGTTGCGTAGTCACGATGTCTGGTCTCATCCAGTGATGGGGCATCGCCTAAAAAAACAGATAATATTAAATTTTAATTGTCAGTTTTTAAATATCATTGAACTAGTTCGGTAATATTAATAAAAAAAAAATTGCAATGAGATTATTTACCTGGTGCACCAGTTGTCGGCGCTGACCTAGTTGCGTAGTCACGATGTCTGGTCTCATCCAGTGACGGGGCATCACCTAAAAAAACAGATAATATTAAATTTTAATTGTCAGTTTTTAAATATCATTGAACTAGTTCGGTAATATTAATAAAAAAAATTGCAATGAGATTATTTACCTGGTGCACCAGTTGTCGCCGCTGACCTAGTTGCGTAGTCACGATGTCTGGTCTCATCTAGTGATGGGGCATCGCCTACAAAAATAGATAATATTAAATTTTAATTGTCAGTTTTTAAATATCATTGAACTAGTTCGGTAATATTAATAAAAAAAATTGCAATGAGATTATTTACCTAGTGCACCAGTTGTCGCCGCTGACCTAGTTGCGTAGTCATGATGTCTGGTCTCATCCAGTGACGGGGCATTGCCTACAAAAACAGATAATATTAAATTTAATTGTCAGTTTTTAAATATCATTGAACTAGTTCGGTAATATTAATAAAAAAAATTGCAATGAGATTATTTACCTGGTGCACCAGTTGTCGCCGTTGGGACTGTTGCCCTGTCTTCCTCTCTGGTGGTAAGATCCTCAAGGGAAACATTCTCTGTCATTTAAACTAAAAACGTTATAAGGACAACCATCAAGGTATAATTAGAAAAAATTATAAGTGGAAATTAATTACCGTCACGACCCTCACTGATAGTAGCATTGTCGGCCTGGTCCCCACTACAATGATCAGGTTGCACATGAGGATCATCTACATCTGGCTCTAAAACTGGGTTATTTGCCTCGTCGATAGTGCTGCTCCTCTGATTTAAACAAAGTTGTTAGACATTAAATTTATGGACGAAAACAAACATATTGAAAGGTTAATGTTTTACCTTATCAGGCATTCTGGATCTTGGGACCTGCCCCAAGCTTCTGCGACGTTCAACTACGGCTTAATAGCCGAAATGGAAAGCGATATTTTTATCTTCCTCTGTAGTTTCTGTTCCGAAGTCATCACCCTACATTACATATGATTGTGTATTTTTAATCATATTTGATAGGATTACAAAAACGTTGGAAGGCGATACAATTAATTATAAGATGTTTAGATACTTAATTACAATTCTTGCGGCTAATTTCAAGTAGCCGCCCTGGCCTAGCTTGTGATGGCCCTTTTTTTCAATCCTAGCTTTGGTTGCCTTTGAGGTGTCAGGCAACCTAGCATCAAAATATTGAAGTCAGATATGACGTAGCACACTTTATTTTAGACATAGAGAAAATTAAAGCTATTGAATTAAAGTTGTAATTTACCTTGCGGGTCCAGTTGGCATTTTTCCTTCTTTCTTTGCCCTTTTCTCTTTTCCGTCATGGATGAGTGCTCTCCACTCACTCTCTGGAACTGTGAGAGGACGCTCATATCTAGGGTTAAATTTCAGTTGCGTCCTATAGGTGTCCCTGGTATATTTAAAATATTTGCTGGCTACCTAAGCCACTGTTGTTTTGTCAAATGTGTCAACCCCAAAAAGGGCTTCTAGATAATCTAGAAGTTCTTTTTTCAGGTTGGAACTCTGAGAATTCCACCCTGTGTGTATGGTTGGGCCAAAAATTACCAACGCATGGCTCTCCAGATACCTGTAGAACTCATTGTTTCCTACACAGAAAAAAATAAGATATTATCATTAATTTAAAAATAAAAATCATGATAAATATGTTTTAGATAAAGTACATGAAATAGTTAAAATATTAAAATTTACCTGGGAGTTATACATGTTTTATAGGGACACCTTCATCGTTCACCAACAACATGCCATTAATGGTCCCTGTGAAGCTGACAAATGTAGCTCCAGGAAACGCAATAATGTAGTTGGCCATATCAGCCTCATCATTGCCAACACGTTCAACGGTTGGCTAGGTGTCTGCTTGGGCAGGATGTGTTTCTTGGCTGGCACCTAAAGGAGTAGAAGGTGTATGAGAGGGTTGTTGGGAAATCTCTTTCCCTTGTGTCCCACTACCACCAACATCGGATTCAGCAAGTGCCAGAAAATGCTACATACAAAAGAACCTTTTGTTAGTTTAGTCAATGTAAAAATTAAAAATAAAACTATCACAATTCATCTCATGCAGAACAAAAAAAATATCCTTTTGAATTTTTATTATTACCTGATATCTTTCTAGCTGGCTCATAAGTTGTTTTATCCTCTCTTTTGTTTCAGGTGTTTAAGGCGCGTCTATCAAAGTATTAAATTCTGACCTTGCATCTCGTGCCTTTTTTCGCAACAAGAACACTAGAGATAGGGATGAAGAAATCTCTTCCTCAAAGAGGGAATCATCAGGCATACCGTGGCTAGGTGTCTGCATATTTGAACAAAATTAATATTATTTCAATTATGTAAATAACTAATATACCTGAAGATAGAGCAATGCTGGCACTTTACATGCTCTTCCGCTGGCCTCTTTCCGCGATCATCCCGTCTCTGGGTTGTTCCTGCACTGCTCTCATCAGTCTGCCACATTGCAATAAAATTATAAATGTAAAAACTTGAAAACAATATCTAACTTGAAAACACAAAATGAAAACTGAAATAATTTGTAAAAAGACACCGGACGAAAGAGTTAGAGTTTCAAATATTCCTTGCATTGAATTCAGTCCTGGAAACATGTCATTGCACATTAAGGCACCCAAACAAGAGACGAGTTTACAATGAAGACCTTATTGAATATATTGTCGGAGCAACTTCTATTAAACTTGTTGTGAAGACCTTGAGGACATTTTTGGAGAAACATTGTTGAAGCTGATGGTATAGCATTGTTGGAGACGATCTTGAAGGGCCTTGAAGTGAAGCTTTTGGAGCAACTATTGAAAAATCCTTAGATCATTTAAGTAAGGAACTTTCTATCTTCCATCACCTTTTTCCTTTCAATATCGTTTAAACAATTTTGTTGATATTTAATGTTTTAAATCACGTTATAATTCCTTGATTATATGTGTTTGGGGACTAGAATAATTTCACACTAAACCATGCAAACTTAAAAGTAACTTAACAGATCCATAAAGTAATAATAATCATAATGCCTAATTTCTTATTGTACAATATGATGCAAATTATTCAAACATGAAGCAATGAATACATGCAATGTCTGAATTTCAAGATTGATGAACCAATACAAGAAGTTAGAAACTACAACTTTGATTCAATACTCTGTGTCCTAACTCCAAGAAGGAATCTAGTTTGTAGTGCAGAACATGCATCGTGTATTATCAATTCTTAATTGAAAACAACTAAAGGTCATCTACCTCATCAATTCCTTCCCATTTTGTGTTTTTATGTTATATTCCTTATAAAAGTGTCAAATTTCTCTCAAAGTAAGCAACCACTAAATAAAATAAAAAATAGTTGAGATATGATTAAGAAATGGTCATTTATTTCTTGAAAGGATCTTCACAATTTCTTTGGTTGTTTTTCATCTCAAGAAACAAGAAATTACCTAAGAAACTATTGTGATGTAATATAAGAAACAACACGGTGCAATGGCCATTTTCAAAGCCAAATGATGTCCATTGAGGACATGGCCTTTATTTGGTTCCTGTTTCATAGGAGTTTCGGGTAGAAATGGAACTTTGTTGTACCATTTCCAGTAGTAAAAAGGGAAAACCTTCTTTTTCAATGGGAAATAATTTACCTTTCCTTTTTCAAGATAATCTAAATCACAAAAATATGAACTATACTGCACACATTCTTGGATAATGTGAAAGTGGAAAAGGAATACCCTACACAAGTGATGCACACATGTACATTTGAACACTAATAGATTTTTGCAGTTGAAATGCAATGCTTGTTTTCATTTAAATGTAGGGTTTTTAAAGCAGGGAGAAATAATGGCTGCCAAATTAATAAGCGTTTCTTTGGGAAAAATTTAAATCTTGTATTGGGTGATGAAGACAATAGAGGGTATTGAATCTTGATTCTTGACATCTAGAGAGAACCATACAGCCTAACACAATCCAATAGAATTGACCAAAACTGCAACAGAGTCAAATTCTCATATAGAGCAGGTGAAGGCCCTGGGCAGTAGAAGAACTTGGCCATTTTGCAAGAGCCGAGGCTAATGTTGTTCTCGCAAGAGCCGAGGCCACGGTGGAAAATGTCGCTTCCGCAACATATATCAGGGTGAATGCTGAGGGAAAATGTTGTTCTGCAAGAGCTAAGGGCGAATGCTGAGGGCGAATGTTGTTCTGCAAGAGCTGAGGGTGAATGCTGAGGGCGAATGTTGTTCTGCAAGAGCGAAGGGAAAATGTGCGTGTGATATCAGACATTAATGTAGCACACATGTACATTTGAAAACTAATAGATTTTTGTAGTTGAAATGCAATGCTTGTTTTCATTTAAATGTAGGGTTTTTAAAGCAGGGAGAAATAATGGCTGCCAAATTAATAAGTGTTTCTTTGGGAAAAATTTAAATCTTGAATTGGGTGATGAAGATAATAGAGGGTATTAAATATTGATTCTTGAAATCTAGAGAGAATGCTACAGCCTAACACAATCCAATGGAATTGACCAAAAAAACCCAGATAGAGTCAACCCTACTATAGGAGGAAGGGCATGTAGTAAGAACTTACCATTTTGCAAGAGCTGAGGGCGAATGCTGTTCTGCAAGAGATGAGGGCGAACGCTGAGGGTGAATGATGAGGGAAAATTTTGTTCTGCAAGAGCTGAGGGCGAATGTTGTTCTGCAAGAGCGGAGGGTGAATGCGCGCGTGATATCAGACGTTAATGTAGCTATTGCGACGGATACGAAACAATAAAATCATTTTTATGTAGCACACATATAAGTTTCATATTTGTATTTAGAGTGTATATAAGTCTTGTTATACCGACAGCGGAAAAGGCGTCGCTATTGCGAAGAAGGCCTCCAAACGTCGCAATTACGACACTTGGACATTGTGTCGCACTTGCGATGTTTAGAGGAAGTCGTCGCAGTAGGGACGCGTTGGGCCATAGTGTCGCAATTGCGATGTCTTCCTCCAAACGTCGCAATTGCGACACTTTTCTAAGTGTTGGTATTGCGACACTTTTATATAAACATCGGTATAGCGACTGTTTCGGGCGGGATGGAAGAAATTTGGGGAAATTTCCAACATTTGGTCAAAAGCGTTGGAACCAAGTGTCGGAATTTCCGCCAAATGTAGTAGTGCCAAGTGCTAAGCAGCACAATTCTCTACTAAATAGTAGAGAATAGTATTTGTCTAAGCAGACAAGATACTCAGAAATATAATCAATCAACAACCTTCTCTTGCTGCCCTCCCCTTCCTTTTATAAGATGAAAGCCTTTGCAAGCCCTAAACCACCTTGATGATTTAGCTCCTTTCACATGAGGGGCCTCCTCCTAGACTGCGTTGTCCCATTATGAGATACATTGAATCTAGACAATGCTATAGATTTGGTCAATGTTGACCCAGTCTCATAGCTTAAACCCCTTTCACACATGTAGTGATTTATTTACATGGCCCTGATTTATCTTTATTGACATAGGCATTGATTTATTTGGACTTTTCAGGAGTTTTACATGTCCTCCTTTATTCATTTACTTATGCAACAGAAAGTAAAACAAAAATGAATATTCATCTTAGCTTAGGCTAAGTAGGAATATAACAGCATGTGATTAATGAATCATAGACTCTCAATTATGCCTTATTCCATATTTAAAGATATAATATTCTAGTGTTCAAAAAAAAATTATTTTTATGAGATACATACATTATATTTCGATAATTAGATATATTTTCCAGTAGTTACTACCCACGATAAAATATAATTATATATATTTACTAGTAACACTTATGAATCCCTAAGAAAGAAAAGGAACTTGAAAGTGGTAGTCACCTTCACATGAATTCTAAAAAAAAAAAAAAAGAGGAAGTAATGTTTGGGATAGATTCCTCTTAAAAAATAATCGTAAAACCCTAGAAACCTGTCATAAGATTGAGTTGACACACCTGTTGAAAAAATCAGTCAAAGGATTGTTAAATATAAGGAAAATAAGAGGATTAAAAGTTCAAAAATCTGTATAAATGTGTCAAAGAGTACATACTATCAAATCGTCAAGTATGGCCATAATATTTGAAAGGTTTCGCTCTCCCTCTCTGTAGAGTGTCCACAATTTCCACACAACAAAGGGAACTAAATCCATCAAGGCTCTAAAATGCACAAAAAGCTAATAATTGAAATGGAAATATGAGGGGATAGTTATTCAATCCAAGAAACCTCACCATCCATAGAAACCATTAATAACCCTTGAGATCATCAGAATTGTCTGCATGTCCCAGCACATGTGGTATTTAAGGTGGAGGCAGAATATAATATCCACATGGAGAAGGGATCCCATATTTTGAAAATATGCTCAATGAATAGGTTTACTAAATGATATAAGGGCTAATACGTCCAAAATGGCATCCACAATACCCATAATATGGATTGGGATGATGAATACATTAGAAACTATTGCTATTTTGAATGAAAAAATCCAAGTTTCAAAACAAAATATTTTTATAAACACTACTATGGAGGAACTTCATTTCAGCCTAGAGACATGACTCTTCAACACTAATTATTAGTTACTTATTCATTATATATATATATATATATATATATTATTCATAATAGGATTTTAGGAAGGGTAATTAGCCCCTACTTGAACTCTGTAAAACTCCTTCTCAACTAGAGAGGAATACCATGTGTCAACATCCATCCACTACTATGACATTGTTTCGATCATGTGCCATCTATATAACTTGTCTCGTCTCTGTTGAAGTTTGAAATCATAGTATACTAAGAATGTATTGAAAGAGGGTGGTTCACAATACCCTTCCCTCCTCGCCAAAATGACATAGGAAAGTCCTCACTTCCATATATAGAACCCCAACCAGGATTGATCCTTTAGTGATCAAGTGGTTGAAAATCATTAATCTTGGTCATATGGAATACAGTGGTACCCGATATATCTATCGGTAGTACTAATTAACCCTAATAAATTTTCCCAACTCATTGGTTATATGAGAGGTACTTCCCAAGAGTCCCATATTGCAAGGGTACAACGTATGGTGGGGTATCCATAGGGAAAGGTTAGACACACCCTATTCTCATATAGTGTACTCCACAGAGGAAGGTGAACCACACACCATATGTTCACATACTGGGGTGTGTACTCCATAGGGGAAGGTGAATCACTCACCCTATGATCATATAGCTCCAAGAAGTACCCAGGTCCCCAAGAGATCCTAGAGTTGAATGTTCAACTCAATCGAGACCTTCATTGGATGGTTTTTTCATGACTCCAAGTCTCTCTTTGAAGGATAAGAACTTGGCCTTTCCAAAATTATTTGTGAATATATCAAAAACTTTAAAATCTATCCATGGGATCCTCATTCCTCCTCCTAGCAACATATAGATGATGGAACACAACTCACTAAAGGGCTTCTTAAAAACACATTGTCTTACAACTAGCTATTCTAGCAGCAGTGATTTTCGAAATCATGTATTTCATGTACATCTAGGATACAAATAAAAAATCATGTAGAAGAAAATATTTAACTAGCCTTAGTCCCTCTCACTGAGGGGGACCACAAGCCTAAGATTTTATAATTCATGAAGGTGCCCTAGTGTGTGTTTTTCACAATTAGACGAGATTCTCTCTGTTTAATGTGCATGATGTCATACAAAATATCCACCTATAAAACTACTCATAATTAGATCCAATAACCTGAAGAAATACAAATAAACATGCCATGCTTATGAAAATTTACTTCCATAAGGAAGTCCTTTGCTATCATTACCAGGACAGTTCAACTAAAAACTCCCTCTAAGACTGATGCGAGAAAATTTTATTCAATTTGTAACAATGTGTCCTATTGATCTTCTTCAGAACCCAAAGGTAACTTCACAATATGTGATTCATAATTATAAACATCAATAATTCATGCAAGGATCTTATATTCCCTCTAAATCCTCTTCATTAATTAGGGAAACGTCAAATACATCGTTCTCAATCAAAATTTGAACTAGCTCATCTCTCTGGTGTACTTTCTGTTCCGGTCCATGTAGGATCACATTGTATACACTATCTTAGTTCATCAACTAATGATAACATAGTGATCTTGTCAACTATCTAGGTCATCCAATAAATTTTGAGCACATTAATGACTATATGTTTTTAGTTCAAGGAGGTCTACAAAGTCTGCATACTGTAGTAATCCAGACATCCTTGATCCTTGCAACAATCATATTTTTATTTTCCATTGAATCTAATCTTATAGAGGTTGAGATGACAACACCAATTACACCATATGCTTATACTTCAAAGATTTCACTAGAGAGGATTAGAAGAACTTGTCCTTGGACCACTTAGTGACTTTGCATCTTCCAATCATTTATTTTTAGACTAACACATATTTCCCATACTATATACCATGATGGTTGATATGCTACACATCAACAATTGTCCTCGAAGGGTTCCTAAAGGATTTATTTATAGTTTTCATACAATGTGTATATCTTTCACATAGTCCTCTAATTTATTTACATTTTTCATCTATTTGACACAAACCTTTGGTATATCAAAATATTATGATGGAAGTCTTTAGACTTTTGAAAAATCTTCTCCTATGATGATTATAGACTATCTAAAATACTCAAACAAAATTATAATGATGATTCATACCTCTCATTCCAATGATTGAAGAATTCCTCGATATTTAAACTTATTTCTCACATTATAGTATGTTATACATGGAAACCCTTATCAAGCTAGCAACCACACAATATGTTTTGTTGAATGCTCTTCAATCTTGTCACCTCTTTATTGCCGATTCCACTTAAGGTTTATGAAAGAGTGTCTTAACCAGTATTATTTGAGAAAAATGACTTCAAGATACATGTGTAATATTCCAGATATGGAATAACATAGCAAGCCTACTGAAATAACGCACTCCTGGGATATTGATGCACAAAAATTAGTTTACAACCCTTGGATCCCTTAGATCAACAGATCTGGAGTCTAGGTCCAAAAGGGGAGAAAAAAAAAATCAAACTAGGTGTGGTAAATAGATCTCCCACCACCTAGTCTAGCTAGAAAACACCCTACAAGAGGGGCTACAACTATGCGCAACAAACTGTTTCAGAAATAACGCAGTCTTGGACAGTATGAGAAAGAGGCCATCAAATATTATTAACTTATGAGTATTCAACAGCAAATCAGAATTATAATGAATCTCTTTCAATATACAGTAGAATACATGAGACAATAGAGCAAGAAATCTTCAGAAAAGAAGGCTACAACACATATATAACTGCAGAAATGACTTGAAAACGTTATTTTGAAGAGCTGTAGTAGTTGAATACTACAACTCATATCTAGGACATATATGTGGACAAAACATCAGATCCATTGCAAATTTGGAAACTACATAGTTTTATTTACAAGATCCCCTTGGGGTTTTGACAAAATCATGCATAACAAAGAGTAGATCTGATTTTCAAGATGCAAAACTTCAGAATACTTCAGGAATTTCTGAAGATGACTCTACATTAAAATAGATCAGATCTCAACAGAACATGGATTAGCAAGCTAATCAATGGATCACCAAAGTGAAAGGCAAGGCCCAGCACCAAAGATCTCTCATCAAAACTGGAGTCAAAACACCCTGATGAACATCATATGAAAATAACGTATTTCCTCGATGAAAACTGTGATGTAGATTGAATAAAATAGATGGCCAGCTGCCAAGATAAAGATCTGAAGCACAAACAGGAGAGGCACTCTTCCATGAGGTTAAAAGACACACTCCATGAGAAGAGGCTCCCAAAGCAAGCTAGATCTCTGCATATCTAGAATCCTACTTGCTGCGGCTTGCAAAAGAAGCAAAACCCTCATTGGATCAGTGTTGCAATTGGAAGTAGAGCTTGGCCTCAAGCCTAATAGTGGATCAAATTAGCAAATACTCCCCCAAGAATCCTCAAAGGAAGAGGTGAAATCCCTGCATAGGAAATCCAAGTGCTAAGCAACACAATTCTCTACTAAACACCAAAGAATAGTATTTATCTAAGCATACAAGATACTCAGAAATATAATCAATCAACAACCTTCCTTTGCTACCCTCCCCTTCCTTTTATAAGATGAAATCCTTTGCAAACCCTTAAACCACCTTGATGAGTTAGCTCCTTTCACATGACAGGCCTCCTTCTAGACTGCGCTGTCCCTTTATGAGATACATTGAATCTAGACAATGTTGTAAATTTGGTCAAAGATTACCCATTCTCATATCTTAAACCCTTTTCACACCTGTAATGATTTATTTACATGGCCCTGATTTATCTTTGTTCACGTGGGCATTGATTTATTTAGACTTTTCAGGAGTTTTACATGTCCTCCTTTATTCATTTATTTATGCAACAGAAGGTACAACAAAAATGAATATTCCTCGTAGCTTAGGCTGAGTAGGAATATTACAACATGTGATTAATAAATCGTAGACTCTCAATTATGCCTTATTCCATATTGAAAGATATAAAATTAGAGTGTTCAAACAAAAATTATTGTTAGCAGATACATACATTATATTTCGATAATTAGATATATTTAGCAGTAGTTACTACCCATGATAATATATAATTATATATATTTACCTTTAGTTACTGCCCATGATAATTCATGGAATTCTTTGCATTATTTATATTTCGGTAATTATGCATATTTACTAGGAATCACCACCATAATTTATGGAATTATTTGCATTATTTCCGTATGAGTAAAACAAAAAATATGTTGTACGTAAAGATTGTAACAACCCCAAAAATTTAACACTTCGTTAAGGCCTTTCTCCACCAAAGCTCTGATATAGTGTCAATTTTTATGGTATGTTTTGTTGAAATTTGCAACAAGAAACAGTGAAATTAACATCCATAAATAACATGACAGCACACACACTAGTGTGGGACCACAATTCACACAGTGATGGGTCAAGATGACATCACGCACACTAGTGTGGGACCACAGGTCACACAGTGATGGGTCCAAGCGATACATTAGTCTGAAATTCAATTTATTTAATAAATTGGAAATGTGTCTAATTTAGTTTTCCCTGAATTAAATTGGACAATAAATTGTAATCTTATCTCATAAACACTTGTAATCGTTAACTGAGTGTGATAGGCTCAATTAGCTCATGAATTTCGAGTTAAGGGTGGTTGGTGATGCTGCAAAGTGATTCTATGTGTTTTAGAGTTCAATTTGTAGTTAAGTGCATGATTTTAATGCATGAGAAATCGGTTACCTCAGTTGAGTGAGTTAAAGTCAATTGAACTAGTTGTAACTGTTTGGTGCACTAGTGAGAGGTCAAGTGAATTAAATCATATTTAATTCACATGCAGTGATCTACCATGTAACTGATGATTTACTATTAATAGCTACATGCATGTGAGTTCCAATGGAGACCCAATTCATACAAAGGTTAAAGGGAAGTTAAATATCAGTTGTGATATTAGCAGGCTGCCCAGATGCAGTTAAAACACCACAAGATTCCTATGATACTAAGCGCAGTAGAGGAGGGCTGAAATTCCTAAAGAATAGGGATTGCATCCATCAGGAATTGTGTGAGCAGGCTCTTCAACCAACCACAATTTCTTTTGGATAATGAATTTAAGCGCCGCTTTTCTAAACTCAAAAATGTTTTATCGACATTCTTTTTACATTTACCATATTTGAATCAACACTTCGATATTGAAATGAATGCATCTCAATTTTTTATTTGAGGTGTTCTTAAATGGGGAGTTCACCATGTGCCCTATCATTCTGAAAAACTTGTAGAGGTTGAACTTATGTATAACACTTATGGAAAAATAATTCTCTAGTATGGTCGAGGCATTGAAGCAATGACATAATTATATTTTTGGAAAAGAGACAATTCTTCATATTGATCATCACCCTCTCATATTTATCAATACATAGAGAAATATTCAAGAATAATGCCATTTGGACTGGGTTTCTTACATTCAACCATTCTATTTTTTTATTATTAAAAGATAAGAAGGGTCAAATAAAAAATCTGCTTGATTTGTTAAGTAGACACCCTACTCAAGTGATGGACATGCTAGAACTGTGATGTGAGGCATATGATGCTTGGAAAAAAATGTATGCCACAAGCCATGCATTTGGAGAGATATGGGAAGCTTTGCAATGACCTACTATTACCAATCAAACGCCATTTATTTATTATAAAATTCGAAAGGGATGGCTATATAAAATCAGTCAAATTTGTATGCCCCAATGTGATAATCATCTCTTGTTGATCTGCGAAGCATATGCCTATTTGTGTGGAGGGAATTTTTGCACCTCAAATACCATTCTTAATCCACAACACTACTTCTATTGCCCCACCTTACACAAGAAAATGGAAAAGTTTATCCAAGCATGCGCATTTTGTTCCCAAAGCAAGGCTTCAAATATTAGACATGGTCTCTACCAACTGCTACATGTGCCATCCCAACCTTGGGAATCAATTTCAATGGATCTTTTGAGTGGTCTTCCTACTACATTCTAAAAACATGATGCTATATGGATAGTGGTTTATCATTTTTATAGAATGGCTATATTTATTCCTTGCTATAAGGCTACTTTTGTTGCTCAAACAATGAAACTATTTTCCCCACATGTTTGGCCATACTTTGACTTGCCATGAAGCATGGTTTCTAATTGATATTCTCGTTTTATGAGCACATTCTGGAGTACTCTATCGTCTCAGTTGAGTATCCAAAACCCAACTTCGATTCTCTATTTCCTTCCACCCACATATCAATGGCAAAACAAAAATTGTTAATCATACATTGGTGCACTCCCTCTGCAAATATTTTTCTAAGAGTAAACAATGGGATCCATATTTTCATATCATCCAACACAGTTACAACAAAGCTAGATTTTCATCGTTCGAAGTTTGGTTTGGGTTTCATCCAAGATCACCCTCTAAAATGCCACTTACTATCACGTCATCGAGATATTCACATCAACAAAAGGAACAATGATCAACTCAAAAATTTATATACCTTCTCTCTCATCACCATCGTCAAGTAACTCCTGCATTGCAAGCAACCCAAGAATGTGCGAAAGAAATGCATGAAAAACATAGGCAACCACATTATTTCAACGAGGACACCATGTATGGTTGTTGTTGGACAAGCACACCATAAATTGTATCCTATAAGATATGGTCCATATACAGTTATGGAATGCAATGGAGGAAGTGCATATCATTTGGATTTGCCTCCCCAACTAGGCATGCATGATGTTATGAATGTTAACAATGTAAATCATTTTGAACCTCCTCTCCTTGAAGAATAGGTCATAGTGCAACATCCCCGGACAATATACCATACTTTCAACCTCCTTTACTGAAGGATTGCAGTCTTGACTGTTAGTCAAGGACCACTCAGAATTAGTAGTCCATATCCTACCTTGCAGGCCAGAAGGGACACGGGGCAGCTCAGGGTAAATGGATATTTTCAGAGATATTGAAGAAAATTTTTCCACATTTGTTGATGGAAGCAGGGATGCTTCTAGATTTAAACAGGGAGGACTTTGCAATGACCTCCTGACTCTGAGAGACAATGAAGAGGAAACTACGGAAGAATGCACAGGAAACATCCAGCAACTAAGCTGGGCAAGAAAATACGAAAGGGGAAAGAGAGAAGGAAAGAGGCAACTCCGACCTTGGCACACAGGATTGCTAGATGTCAAAATGCAGTGTCTAAAATATGTTTGTCTTTCTGTGTTTTGTTAGGAATGTATTAGTTTTAGAAAATAAGAGAAGGTTAATAAAGGTGTGTACTGCGTAACGGTGATGGGATTGTAATTAAAAGGATAAGAGATAGTTTTCTGCACTAGCTCTGCCCCTTGTTCTAGCGAATTCTATTATGACTGCATTGAAGTTTCTACTCCGTGTTCTTTTTTGAGCATGTATGAATATCTGTTTGTGTTTTCTCAGATCGATTTCAGATCAAGAAAACTTCCTAAAACCTATTATGATACCGATATGTTGAAAATAAAATACAATTTGTAAAAAAACACAATGTAAAGACAACGTCAAAATTACAGAGTAAAACGAAGTATTTCAAATTATTGTCCACGCTATGAAGACAAGAGAGTTATATTGCTAACAGAATTCTTATGCGCGAATTCTGTCAACTTCAACTTCTCTTTTTAATTTAAAAATGAAATACATCTCCACTACTTATGAAAATGAAACCTATAAATATCTTACCCACTACAGATATATACACTAAATATCTGCTGGCTAGGTCAAATAGCTTTGAGAGTTTTAGTAAAGGTCTACGGGGCTGAAAGTGGAAAACAGATAATAGCAATGAGCACCGTCTGTATCATGGTGGCGTGTATATCGTTGTATACATAGTAATTTAGCGTCCAAGCGTATAGAACTCAACATAGGAACTTCAAATATCTAGATTAAAATGGAATATAAACTTTGTGACCATACTACACATGGGCATAAGAATCTGTACAACTTGTCAAAGAAAATGGTACGGGGTAATGTTAGCGTGAACGCATGACAAAATTAAAAGTGTAATATGAACTTTGTCGAGATAGTACCATACATACCCATATCATATATCATTGTCATGGCAATGGGAATCCGTATGACGTTGCAAAGAAAATACTACGGATTGATGTCAGTCTGAATCAATAAATAATTACTATATATGTAGTGCCTTCTCTGGCGCTGGATTACTAAGCTTTCATGCGAGTCAATAGGGCACGTAAGTGCGCTGACAGCAGTAGAACTGGATCAATCGCAACTTGCAACGCACCACTGACAGCAAGAGATTGCCGTTGAGGGTAGCCGGTGGGGCCTAGTCCGAGAATTGGCAGCAGTGATCAAATTTGAAGGGTAGGTTTGAATTTCAATTAGAAGGGCATATATTTATGTGGCCCTTCTATGATGAAAAGCTGAAAAAAAAGCATTTCAATTGACCACAATATATTATTTTTATATTTCATTTTCAGAAAGAAAAAACCATCAATCTTTATGTTAATAAACGACCATCAATCTTTATGTTAATAAAAGACTGTTACATATCTTGCACTGCTTAAATCTCTCATTGGAAATGCCAACATAAGTCTTGAAGACACTATTATAAGAATTTGGAAATGCAATTTTGACTTTGTTTGACAAGGAGTAGCAACATGGAGGTCTGGATTTTTGTTATAGAACTTTTTTTTTATTTGGAACGTTGTTTATACATATGAATACAACAATGAAATTATGGGCATGGTAGACAATTAGTCAAGCTCATGATGCCAAACCATGATGTTGTAAGTTTGGCATTTAACATTTAAGTGATGATACAAGGAGACTCCAAAAGTGGAGTCAAATTTGGAGAATCAATATCAAGATAACTTGAGCTTATCTAAAGCCCTAATGGGTCATTTTAGCTCTAAAAGATTTCTGAAATATAATCACATTCCATAATATATTGTCACTCTTATTAATTTAAAATAGGAACCAAAATAAACATATCGAAATCACTACATCTTAATGAAATTGAAATAAGAAACAAATATGACAAAACAAAAATACTTATATTAAAAGTATATGAAAGGTCTTATTTATAAAATTAAAAATAAATTCTCGCTTATATAAGAGGTATCAATGGAGTTTTAGCTTATAAATTCCAGGTTTGATCAAATCATTGTTCTATTGTCTATTAAAACTCTTTTGGAATGCCGAGTCTTCCAATAATTGCACATCTCAAAAAATTGGAACAATAGTCCCTTGACTTGGTAGCATTTTCCTCCAGTTATAAACCTTTGACAGTTGTAGTCCTCTAGCTTAACATATCTTTTGTGATATCCTGCAATTATTAAATTCAATTTGTTAATAAAAAAACATAATAAAATTTGAAATATATTATAAAACAGAAAGTAAAAGTCAAATGGTATAAAACTAAAAAAATTCACTTACATTGATGGTAATAAACATTGAAACTTACTAGTTCTTTCAATCTATTCTTAGAGTGGAAGAGGTTTTTGAGTTTTCATCTCCTTCCATTCATCATAAATAGCATTCCAATCTACCTCATTTAGAGAATGAGGTGCACTGAGAGAGAGAAACATTAGCATATCCAATGTTTTTAAAGAAAGTTTTGATCTATCATGATTTTTAATTCGATTTAATTTTGAAAAGCCTCTTTCACATACTATTATACTAGCTGGAATAACAAGAATTGTTTGCCATAGCTGCATCAACCATGGAAATGTTTCAAACCATTCAATTTCACCTCCACATAGATCCCATACTCCAAACATATGTTTTTTTGGGTAGGATTTATAAATAGTACATATAAATTCATCCATTTTACCCATACATTTAATGCTGTCCACAACAAGAAAGCCTCCAACACTAAATTTTTCACATAAACATGTCAACTATCTTCTTGTTTGAGAGTCTCTATCATCCATATCCTCATAATAATTATGAGGACTAAAAAACTTATTTGCATTAAAAATAGGCAAATCTGTGAACCTTGCATTTAGAGAGTCAATCACCTTCATTACAAAACCTTTTCCCAGCATAATGAAGTCATCTAGTGTCTCTAATCTTTGTGACTTCGGCAAACTCTCAAACCTCAATTCATGTAGATGTACTATGCCTGTGTAATTTGCAAACTCAAGAGTTCCTTGTTGTGTTTTAATTAAAAAAAATGATGTGTGCATTGCACCTGCCCCAAATTTGCCTCTTAGAAATCGCTTTTGAAGCAAGCTGATAGTGATATCCAAAGTCATTCCAATAGATGTAATGTCAACATGATCCTCTTGAAAATTTTGATTCAGCTTATTTAACTCAATAAGCACATCTGCAAGTAAGTGGATGAAAAATTGAACTTGAAATATTGTAGCCATCTCATACATTTTTTTCTCCACTAACTCCCAGTGTCTTAACAAAGCAGGCATGAGTTTAACGAGTCTTTCCGTGAATTTTCCTCTAGAAAGCCATCTAATATGATGAATTTGTAACACTTCTAGCTTTGTGATTTGAAATGACTCCATTAGCTCTTTCAATTCTCCATGTCTTTTAGTAGATTTCCCTAACCATGAATATACCTTGTTTGTAAACTTATCAATAGCTTGCAACTCTTCAAAATATGATGAAGCGTCATTTGCTGCTAATGCTTCTCAATGAGGGATACAATGGATATCTACTAAATGAGGGGCATGTCGACGAAGCTTAGTAGATAAACCTTCATGAATACCCCTCATGGATGATGCTCTATCAGATCCAAATCCAACTAACTTTTCCATGAATAGATTCATGTCTGCTAAAAGAGATGCCACATCATCATGCATAGATTGTGATGTTCCATCCTTAATCTTAGCAATTGTATGAATTTTGTAGTAGATGGACCTCTTCCTTCATTTTTCAAATATGTAATATAAACAATCAAATGTTGCACCATAGTCCGATCAGTGCTTTCATCAACTAAAAGTGAGTAATATGGGCTTTGTAAAATCTCATCTTTTAATTTTCTCCAATATACCTCCTTAGCAGCTTCTAAAAATTCTTTTCCAGATGTTGTATTTGTATATGCTGAGTATTCATCCATTAAAGGCATGTGAGGAGTGTTTTTATACCTATTCAAGTCACAAATTGACTTATATAATTCCAAAGGTAAATCATGTATTGCAAAAAAATACATGTTCTCAATAACTGATATAATTTTCTCTTTCTGAGCATCAACCTGTTGGAAATGTTGTCATTGATGGAAAAGGAGGCAGCAAAGACAGAGACAGGCAAAGGAAGCAGTGAATACAGAGACAAACAAAGGAAGCAGTGAATACCGAGACGGAGCCGTTATCACAGCAGTAGAGGTAGAGGCAGAACGACAGAAGCAGCAGAGCCAGAGGCAGAGCCGTTATAAAATTCTGAGAATCGCCCAAGCTAGTGAATACATTCATATGTATAATTCCGAGAATCATACCCCAAGCCGGGCGTTATTTACATATATATATACAAACCTTATTCCGGGAATCGTATAACCCAGGTGGAAAAACTTACATATATGTGCAGCGCATCATATAAACAAAGGTCAAAGCATAAATATATATAAGTGGAGCGCTTTATAAATAAATAACCTAAGTACCATATGGTGGGACCCGTATGAATCGCGTCAGAGAAAAAGTTGGCAGCCAATCACATAAACAAAAACTTGCGATTCCGATTGAGAGCCCGGACCCGATGGGTGTATAAACGATGATTGATATATATATTTGAATTCCGGCCTAATCGCATCGGAGCATCGTAGTATGGGCCTATCGGAACATCCAACCAAAACTTGCGATTGTGATTGAAAGCTCGGACCCGATGGGTCTATAAGTTATGTTCTTATAAGTTTGAATTCCGGCCTAATCGCATCGGTAAAATGCAGTGAACAGTGGTCAATCGCATCGGAAAGAAACAGACCGTCGGAACATAAATTAAAAGACTTGTGATTGCGACTGAAGCCTGGACCCGATGGGCTTATAAACTATGATTAATAAGTATTTGAGTTCCAATTGCATCGGTAAAGAACAATGAACAATTTTCAATCGCATCGGAGCAAGGCAACTTGCGATTGCGATCAATCGCAATCGGAATTCGCTGAGGAGCAATATATTGCGTCGGGAAGCGTGGCAAGTGGGCCCAAAAGGAGTTTTTATATGTTTTAAACAGGTTTTAGTATATACGCTGAGAATTGATTTAAAGGCATATTAAAAGGCAGTTAGTATAATGAAAGTTGTGTTATATATATATATATATATATAAAAGAGTTGTCATAAAGTTAAAATGATGGTTGCGATGGTATTGAAATATGTCGCGTGGTCTGTCGACCCACGGGCTTCGGCTCAAGGTGGAGGGAGATTCTTTATTTAATACAATTGTGATGTATGAATGGTCCGCTTGCTGAACTTCCACATCAACAAGACACTTGCTGCTTGTAAAGCGTTGGAATTTTCCCAGAATTACAGTCAACAGTTACACATATTTACAAAAAGCACTGATATAAATAGCACAGTTACACGTATGCAGCAATTACAGCACAGCATAGGACAGAAAAGCAAACAGAGCTGAAAGGAGATAAAACACAGTCACAGAAAAGACAAATGCGCAGTGAGCCAAGAGGCTGAATGAGTGAGCTGGAGTTTTCATTATATGTGAATGTGAACATTGTAATTGAATTTTTTATTATTTGTGATGCATTGGCAAGTCTCCGGAAGAAAACAAAATCCCACTGTAAGATTAAAATAAGCACCTACAGTTACATTTTTCTAAGTGAGCTGAAAAAGAAATGAGAAGGCAGAAAACGAAGAGGCATGGCTGTCCATTCCAAAGTCATTGAGGAATGCTAACAGTCACAAGAAAATCCTTATAAATAATATCATCTTGATATGCAAAGAGAGGGAGAGAGAGTAAATATAGAGAAGGCAGAATATAGAAGAGAGAGGTAGAGAAGATTAAGAAAAGAAGAGAAGAAAGAAAAGCTACAGAACAGAGCTGATATCTGAGGTAAATCAGCAAACATTCAGTTTGATAAATTGAGGAAGTTGGAGCTTCCCTATCAAGTTGCAACTTGATAGCTGTCAGTTGTAGCTGATTGAGGTTGGAGCCTCCTGTAGGTTGGTTCCTGCAAAAAATTGAAGGGATTTTGTGCTTCTTTGCAAGTTGTAGCTTGCAGAATTGAGGTAGGAGCCTCCCGTAGGTTGGTGCCTGCAGAAAAAGAGTGGTGAGAGGGAGTTGGAGCTTGCCTTTGCATCACAACAATAATAAGATGTGGTTTTCTCCCTTTATGGGTTTCCACTTATATCTGGTGTCTCTGTGTGTGTTTCTTATGTGTTGATGTGATTCTTTCAATCTGCTTAATTGTTTGCTGCTCTCAACATAAGTATGGTGTCACATTAATTTAATATTGGCTGCAACATTTTAAGACTATTCACAAATTAAGTTGTAAATAAGTTTGGTGAAAATTTTAAAAAGCTTATGTATGTATTAAACTGATTCACCCCCCCCTCCTCTCAGTTTAATTAAAGACTCAACAATTGGTATCAGAGCGGGTTCCTTTGTACAAGTCTAACAATTGAAAGGAGAACCTAGGCTCCCAATATGGCTAGTATAGAAGGATGCTCAACCAATAAATCCCCTTTCTTCACTGGTGAACATTATGCTTTTTGGAAAATTAGAATGAGGACATACATAATGTCTCTAGGGATAGAAGTCTGGGCTGCTGTGGAATTAGGATATGCCCCGAAGGCAACTGACACAGAAAAAGAATCAAAACAAGATTTTGTGGCTAACGCAAAAGCCATGAATGCCATCCTGAATGGATTGTGTGAAGCAAAGTTTATTAAAGTAATGCACAAAGACACTACCAAAAAAAATGGGATACTCTTGAAAACATACATGAGGGAGACCAGAAAGTAAAGATTGCCAAACTTCAAGTCTATAAAGCCCAGTTTGAAAACTTAAAAATGAATGATGATGAAGACATTGCGAGTTTCTTCCTAAAGGCTGTAGAAATTATTAACAATATGAAAGCTCTTGGAGAAAAAATTCCAGAAAGTATAATTATGCAAAATATTCTAAGATCTCTTCCATCCAGGTTTAATCCAAAGGTATGCAATAAGAACAACTGATTGGGAGACTTTATCATGAGATCATGAACTAGCTACTTGGAAATCTAACAACCATGAAATGAGGCTCCTACGGAAGTAGCCAAGTACGTAGGAAGCGCTTAAAAATGAAAGAAGAATTTGACAGAGGCTTAGGTAAACATAAAGTAAAATCCTTCAAATGCTTTAATTCCGTGGAAGAGGGGACACTATGTCGCTAAGTGTGCTCACAAGAAAATAAGGAAACTGTGCTCAAGAGTTAGAGAAAAATAAATCAAAGAACTGCGTAAAAGGAAAGAAGTTCAAGCAGGTAAATCTTCTATGAGACAAGAAGACATCTCAAGATTCAGATGAACCTCATGAATAAGGAACCTCCGAATTTTTATTGATGGCCATAGAAGATCTTGAGGGACTCCTACTAGAAGATGAAGAAGAAGAAGGGGAAGTTGACCTTGAGGGGGAGCTAAGAAGTGCACTGGAGGAGATTGAAAGACTCAAACTGAAGTGCAAAAAAAAAAGGATATTCTTCTCAAGTATGTAAGAGAAGAACAAAACTCAGAAGTCCTCATGCAGCTGAAGGTAAACCTTGAAGAATCCAAGAAGATAGAAGACATGTTACTTCAGCAAATCAAGGATAAAACCCAAGAACAAGAGAAACTGGAAGAAGAAGTAGTATGTCTTAGGAAGAAACTAGAAAATTCTCAAAGGAAAGTGGTTATAAACTCTTCTCAAACAACAAGCTCTAATAAGTTGAATGAAATTCTGGTTGCTCAAAGATCCCCTATGATAAAAAACAGAATAGCTATGAAGGAGAATCTATAAAGGAAAATAAAGTGTCGACAGAGAGATTATTTTAAAAGTAAAGAAGACGAGTGAAGGTACCAAACAATTTTATAAAAGAAGAAATCGTTAAATAAGGAAGAAAGAGATCGTAAGAAACTACTAGTAGCAAAGAATGTAATAAATACTCAGACCCATGAATATGTAAAATTTGGAAACCATCAAAGGAGATTCTTCCCTTCAATGAAGAATGCCACCTGCTATGTCTGCCACAAGCCGGGACACATTGCTGCTTATTTTCATGAAAGGAGGAGTAATTCAAACCAGCAAAAGATGCAAACATTGAAGAGACTTCCTCAAGAAAACAAATGGAAGAGACAACCTTACATCAAGTATGAAAATAGCTTCTATGGTTACTGCTTTTATTGTAAGGAATTTGGTCATAAAATCATTAAGTGTAGAAAGTATGGACAAAGGTTAATGTTTAACACCTCAAGGAGGTTTATGAATAAAAGAAATTCTGTTCATACTCACAATTCTACAAAGAATATAATCAAATGTTGTATATGCAATCAAGTTGGACATATACCTTCAAATTTCCTCTAGAAAATATAGTTCGTCTCCTCACAAAGATACTACAAAGGGTGCTTCCAATGGATAAAGAAGGTGAATAAATGTGACTTGGCTCTAGCCGCACAAGACCCGAAAGTCGTTGGAATTTGGATACAGCTGGCTCATGTCCCAAAGACAGAGACAAAAGTAAGTTTATAACTCTTGATGAAAATAAATCTGGCAATGTTACTTTTGGCAATGATAAGTCAGGAAAGATCAAAGGAAAGGGTTTAGTCAGCATAGACAATGGTAGAGGAAAGGCCCAAGATGTACTATTTGTAGATGGGCTAAAAGAAAATTTACTGAGTTTCACTGAGATGTGTGACAAAGGTTGCGAAGTTCTATTTAGAGCACAAGACTGTGAAGTCAGATCAAGCACCACAGGTAAGACTCTACTAAAAGGTGTTCGAACAGAGAGCAATGTTTACATTGTGAAAGAGGAAGATGAAGCATGCCATCTTAGAAAAATTCAGGAGTCATGGTTATGGAATAGGATATTGGGACATCTCAGCTTCGACCATATCATCAGACTGAGCAAAAAGAAAGCTATCAGAGATATGCTAGAAATAAAAAGGCCTTCAAATACCATATGCAAATATTGCCAATTGGGCAAACAGACCCGCACATCCTTTAAGACCAAAGAAGAGCTATCAAAAAGAAGACCACTCCAGCTTGTGCACATGGATCTCTGTGGACCTACAAGAACTAAAACACCAAGTGGAGAATCCTACTTCATGCTGATAATAGATGATTTCTCCAGAATGACATGGGTTGCATTTCTCAAGAATAAACTAAGCATTGGAAAAATTTAAACATTCAAAGCATTAAGAGAAAATCAAACCGGATGCAAAAATAAATGTATCGTATCGTGCATGTAGAGGGAGGTGAATTCACATATTATGACTACAGTACTCCGTGTAATGAACATGTAATAAAGCAACAAATTACTATTGCACACCGGTGCGAGGGAGCAGTGTAGCGGAAAACCGACGTTCAACAAATTGCCAGAGCCATGATGCAAGAGAAGAATATTGCTCAAACCTTCTGGGAAGAAGCAGCGCACACAACAATACATATCCTTAATAAAGCTCACTTAAGGCCAAGCAGTGACAAGACTCCCTATGAACTGTGGCATGGAAAGCCAGCTCCAATCAAACATTTTATAATCTTTGGAAGCAAATGTTACATAAAGAATAATGATGAAAATCTTGGAAATTTTGATGCAAGAGCAGATGAAGGGATCTTTCTAGGATATTCTTCCAAAATTAAAGGGTACAGGTGCTACAACAAGACTCTTCGTAAAATAGCAGAAAGTATTGATGTGAGATTTGATGAAGAACTTCCAAACAATACACGAAATACAGACTGTTGCAGTCCATCATACAACCATGAATAAGAAAACCAAGATGATGAGGAAACAAGAAAGACAACAGAAGATACAGAGTTGATTTCTAAAGCTCCCTCAAGATATACTCAGAAGAACCATCCTGAAGATCAGATCATTGGAAACAAGAGAATAGGGGTCCAGACAAGAAGGCAGCTAACAGAACAAACTGAAGAGGTATACATAGCCATGATATCACAAATAGAGCCAAAGAAATTTGAAGAAGCCAGCAAGGACAAGTCTTGGTTAAAATAAATGAATGAGGAATTGGACCAAATTGAAAAGAACAATACCTGGGAACTAGTTCCTAGACCAATTGAGAAAAATATCATTGGTTCAAAATGGGTATTCAAAAAAAAAAATGAATGAGCAAGGACAAGTAATCAGGAATAAAGCCAGGCTTGTCTGAAAATGATACTCACAAATTGAAGGACTTGATTACGATGAAAAAATTTCCCATGTAGCCAGAATGGAAGCTATCAGAATGTTCCTGGCATTTGCATGCTACCAAAATTTCAAGGTATATCAAATGGATGTAAAATCTGCATTTCTAAATGGAGACTTAGAAGAAGAAGTCTACATGGAACAACCAAAAGGCTTCTCATTGACAGACAAAGAAAACTATGTGTGCAGATTGAAGAAGGCTCTATATGGACTGAAATAGGCTCCTCGTGCTTGGTACTCAAGACTGGATAAATATATACAAAAACAAGGCTTTAAAAGAGGTGGAGTAGACAACAATATATACATAAAAGCCCATGAAAATGAAGTCCTAATTGTTGTAGTATATGTTGATGACATTATGTTTGGAAGAAACAGAGATGAACTAGCAAAAGGATTGGCAGAAGAGATGAAATCAGAGTTTGAAATGTCCATTATTGGAGAGCTCAGCTTCTACTTAGGACTTCAAATTTAGCAAAAGAACACAGGCACATTCATCTCACAGGAAAAGTACTTAAAAGAAATGTTAAAAAAGTTCAAAATGGAGGACTGCAAACCTGTGTCAACTCCCATGACCACGGGATGCAAGCTGTGTGCTGTTGATGGGTCTACTGATATAGATAAAAAACTGTACAGATCCATGATAGGAAGTTTGTTGTATTTGACAGCATCAAGACCAAACATCATGCTAGCAGTAGGGCTAGTAGCTAGATATCAAGCAGCACCTAAACAAAATCACCTTCTTGCAGTCAAAAGAATATTTAGATATCTACAAGGAACTACATAGTATGGGCTTTGGTATCCTAAAGGAAAAAGCTTCACTTTGATAGCATACACAGATGCAGATTGGGCCAGCTGTGTAGATGACAGGAAAAGCACAAGTGGAGGTGCTTTCTATCTAGGAGAAATTCTGGTGGTATGGTTAAGCAAGAAACAAACATCTATCTCTCTGTCTACAGCAGAAGCAGAATATATAGCAGTAGCAGCATGTTGTACACAAGTCACATGGATGAAGCAAACTCTTCAAGACATGAAGGTAAGCATTGATGAACCTATCTCAATTAAATGTGATAATACAAGTGCTATAAGTATATCTAAAAATCCTGTGCTTCACTCAAAAACTAAACATATTCCAATCAAGTATCATTTTCTCCCAGAACAAGTGGCTTAGAAAATAGTAAAACTAGAGTATGTACCAACAACAGAACAGACAACAGATATATTTACCAAACCACTTGCTAGAGAGCCATTTGAATATTTGAGAAATAGATTAGGGGTAGTATCTGTAGATGCTACTCTCTGATTAGAAGAGAAAGCATAGTTTTAGGGGGAGAACAGAAACAAAAATATCATTCTCAGGGGGAGATCAACCAGCAAGGAAAGCATGAAAACAGGTCCTCACGATCAAAGGGATTATGGAAATAATACTTTCAGCATAAACGAATAAACAAAAACGCAAAAGGGTCTATCGTGCAACAGAAGAATAGTGAACCCGATGCGTATCCAATCCAAAGTTTGGAGCAGCAGCATACAAAGTCAGGAAATTTTAGGAAATATTCAAAAACGAATAAAAACACAGCATCAGAGAATGGAAGCTTCACAAAAAATTTGAACCCCTTGCCATTGATTTCAAAGGGGGAGGAAGAGAAAGCAATAGGAGAAATGATCCTAACAGGCAAACAGAGGAAGAGTATTTCCATCAATGCCAAAGGGGGAGACTGTTGGAAATGTTGTCATTGATGGCAAAGGAGGCAGCAAAGATAGAGACAGGTAAAGGAAGTAGCGAATACAAAGACAGAAAAAGGAAGCAGCGAATACAGAGATGGAGCCGTTATCACAGCAGTAGAGGTAGAGGCAAAAAGATAGAAGCAGCAGAGGCAGAGGCAGAGGCAGAGCCGTTATAAAATTCTGAGAATCACCCAAGCCGACAGATACATTCATATGTATAATTCTGAGAATCATACCCCAAGCCGGGCGTTATTTACATATATATAGACAAACCTTATTCCGGGAATCGTATAACCCAAGCGGCAAAACTTACATATATGTGTAGTGCATCATATAAACAAAGGTCAAAGCATAAATATATATAAGTGGAGTGCTTTATAAATAAATAACCTAAGTACCATATGGTGGGACCCGTATGAATCGCATCGGAGAAAAAGTTGGCAGCGGATCACATAAACAAAGACTTGTGATTCTGATTGAGAGCCAAGACCCGATGGGTGTATAAACGATGGCTGATATATATTTGAATTCCGGCCTAATCGCATCAGAGCATCGCAGTATGGGCCTATCGGGACATCCAACCAAAACTTGCGATTGCGATTGAAATCCCAGACCTGATGGGTCTATAAGTTATGTTCTTATAAGTTTGAATTCCAGCCTAATCGCATCGGTAAAATGCAGTGAACAGTGGTCAATCACATCGGAAAGAAACAGACCGTCACAACATAAATTAGAAGACTTGCGATTGCAATTGAAGCCCGGACCCGATGGGCTTATAAACTATGATTAATAAGTATTTGAGTTCCAATCGCATCGGCAAAGAACAATGAACAGTCTTCAATCACATCGGAGCAAGGCAACTTGCGATTGAGATCAAATCGCTGAGGAGCAATATATTGTGTCGGGAAACGTGGCAAGTGGGCCCGAAAGGAGTTTTTATATGTTTTAAACAAGCTTTAGTATATACGCCAAGAATTGATTTAAAGGCATATTAAAAGGCAGCTAGTATGATGAAAGTTGGGTTATATATGTATATAAAAGAGTTGTCATAAAGTTAAAATGATGGTTACGATGGTATTAAAATATGCCGCGTGGTCTGTAGACCCATAGGCTTCAGCTCAAGGTGGAGGGATTTTCTTTATTTAATACAATTGTGATGTATGAATGGTCCGCTTGTGGAACTTCCACATCAACAAGACACTTGCTGCATGTAAAGGGTTGGAATTTTCCCAGAATTACAGTCAACAGTTACACATATTTACAAAAAGCACTGATATAAAAAGCACTATTACACGTATGCAGCAGTTACACCACAGCATAGGACAAAAAAGCAAACAGAGCTGAAAGGAGATAAAACACAGTCACAGAAAAGACAAATGCGCAGCAAGCCAAGAGGCTGAATGAGTGAGCTAGAGTTTTCATTATATGTGAATGTGAACATTGTAATTGAATTTTTTATTGTTTGTGATGCATTGGCAAGTCTTCGGAAGAAAACAAAATCCCACTGTAAGATTAAAATAAGCACCTACAGTTACATTTTTCTGAGTGAGCTGAAAAATAAATAAGAAGGTAGAAAACAAAGAGGCATGGCTGTCCATTCCAAAGTCATTGAGGAATGCTAACAGTCACAAGAAAATCCTTATAAATAATATCATCTTGATATTCAAAGAGAAGAAGAGAGAGTAAATATAGAGAAGGCAGAATACAGAAGAGAGAGGCAGAGAAGATTAAGAAAAGAAGAGCAGAAAGAAAATCTACAGAACGGAGCTGATATCTGAGGTAAATCAGCAAACATTCAGTTTGCTTCCCTATCAAGTTACAGCTTGATAGCTGTCAGTTGTAGCTGACTGAGGTTGGAGCCTCCTGTAGGTTGGTGCCTGTAGAAAATTGAAGGGAGTTGGTGCTTCCATGCAAGTTGTAGCTTGCAGAATTGAGGATAGAGCCTCCTGTATGTTGGTGCCTACAGAAAACAGTGGTGAGAGGGAGTTGGAGCTTGCCTTTGCATCACAACAATAATAAGATGTGGTTTTCTCCCTTTATGGGTTTCCACTTACATCTGCTGTCTCTGTGTGTGTTTCTTATGTTGATGTGATTCTTTCAATCTGCTTAATTATTTGCTGCTCTCAACATAAGTAAGGTGTCACATTAATTTAATATTGGCTCCAACATTTTAAGACTGTTCACAAATTAAGCTGAAAATAAGTTTGGTGAAAATTTTAAAAAGCTATGTATGTATTAAACTAATTCACCCCCTCTCGGTTTAATTAAAGATTCAACATACTAATAACTCATGTTTTGCCAATTAGAAAAGTACTCGTTTTTTTCTCCCTCTGAGTTGCAAAGAAAATTTGTAGAATACGATATTTTTTGGATGTTTAAGCGCCTTTAACCGAAGAGTTGTGCTTCCATATTTAGAAAATGGAGTTTCCCATTTGAATTTTACACACCATGAACATTTTATCCTTTCAACACCATTACAATCTTTTACAGCATAAGCCCATGGAAATCTCATCTTCAATTTGGACTTGAATGTTCTTTTGTACCTCTTCAATGTCGGTTCCTCTTCAAGAAGTTCTGCACTATTTGATTCATGGTCCTCATCTACATGATCATATACTTCATTTTCAGAAATGTGCAGTTGATTAGAGCATTGAGAGATACCAAATGCATTAGCAAGTGAACGTTGTTTCAGATCCTTTTTTGGGTGACCAAGAGGTGGAATTTTATACCTGTAAATTATAATCAATCAACAAAACAAGAAATAAAAAAAATAGATTAATGTTAAAACACACAGATTCTTTGAAAACATGACAGTAGACAACAAAATTCATATGAAAACTAATAAAATGAAAAGCAACAAATATATCTCACACACAGAGGTTTGACGATCATTGAAATTAAAACTAACATTGATCTTCATGTCCTAAAAAGAGGAAAAAGGGAAAGATAAGCTTTTTTTTCACACCTAAAAGTTATCCAATCTCTTATTGCATTTCATATATTGTTAGGACCAACTACATTCTATTAGGAATTAAAGACAATAAACCAAATCTAAAATAATTTGTCTATCCTGCATAAGAGCTTGATCATAATATTCCCTACCCTAATTTCATTACTGTATATATTATAGAGAAAATGCACATATACTTTGTTGAATATGCACATATACTTTGCTGGATATTACTTGTTTTTAATTAGAATTTTTACACAGTGAGTTTTTTTTTTTTAATTTTACTTAATCTTGATCTGAGTTCAAATTTGTATATTGTTGTCATCAACTCCTTTTCAGTTTGACCATTGAAAGGGACACATAAATACTTCAAGCATACTTTACTCCTTTTCAGTTTGACTCACCGCTTCACATAAATGTTCAAGCAATTGATTGCTTCTTTTTATCAGTACATCAATTGAAGTTCCAAGGCTTCTCCATGTGGGTAAAACTACTGTCCCTTATCCTTAGTCAATTATATGTAAGCAAATCTTAAAGATCAATTCTAAAGAAAACACACAAATTGAAATATTGGTGAATCAATTATGACTATATTGGTAAAGAACACATAGAAGAAAATATAATTGAAATATTGGTGGATCAATTATAACTATTGAAACAAAATTGGATTCATAATAATGGGCTCACTCTGATGAAAAACAATCCACAACTACAACAGAAAAGACACTAGAAAACATGATTCATGCCAACAACACCACTTGTCCTGCAAATATGCATTTATATGCAATAAAAGTGTGGATGATTGTGTTAGCCTTGTCAATATTCAAGAAAAGGGGATAGAGTTGGGATGAATAATCCTAGATGCAACCTTCTTCGGAGAATTGATAGGATTGTGTATTGAATGTATTTGCAATTATTATGTTATAGAAATTAAGAGTTGTAATTAAGAAAAGGAGCTGGTTGCAAATGCACCCACACACCATGTAATCCCTGTGTGCACTTGTGCTTATTTGCATAAGGCAGGACATTTCTGTCTCGGTGTTATGCATAGTATAACTATTCAACATTTTGGTTTATTTCTAAGGATTCCTGTCAATTTTTCCCAATATCAAGAAAGGATTTGTTGGAATTGTGAGTTTGAACCATCTAATCTACAAAGACCTAGTGCCCCAAGCAGTTTTTAGAAAGCTGGATGTATTTATACCTTCCTAAAAGCAATTTAAACAATGAAAAGTTACAATCTTGCAAAGAATCATATCGCCATAAGAAAATAAATAAATAAATAAAATAAAAAATAAGTATAGCTGCGCCAGTCCAAGTTTGGGTGGAAGTGCTTCAAGAAACATGGACCCAGGGGTCTGCCCCACATAGTGCAAACTTCCTGTGGGCTTATGTGCCAAGCCTGAGGAGTAACAATTCTGCCAAAATTGCAAAAGACTTGCACTCGACATCATCTCTTTGAAGCTAATGTAGATCATTGTAGGCATAAAGGAAAGAATTTCTTTCATGTGTTATTTAGATGACATAAAGTAAAATGTGTTATTAAAAATACAAGGTCATTGTGTACCTTGTAAATGTACAATATATATTTCTACATTGTTTATATATAATTATTAAAGTAAAATGTACAAAATTGAAAACTATGAAGAGACGAAAATGATACGTGTATATATATATATATATGACAAAGAAATAAAACGTTGTGATTATATGTAAATAAATTATATAGAAAAAAGAAACAAAAATAAAAGAATAATTGGTCGATGTAAACATTTTTATATTTTCCAAAAAAAACGAAAAATATTGTAGATAAATGCAAATAAATTATATAAATTGGAGAATTTAAGTGATTTATAAAATATGGGGTGAAATGTAAATTTTCAATATATATATATATATATATATATATATATATGAAAATGTTACTATAATGCTACATAGAAAAATATTGTGGTTAAATGTGAAATATTGTTTTGAAGAAAAGAAATAAATAAAAACAGTACTTTATAAAAATAAAAATAAAAACAAAAATAATAATAATAATGTTAAAAATGTATATGTATATATATAATTATTATTATTATTTACATTAAAACAAAAAAATTGAAACTCCTAGTGAAATTATTCTGGTTGCTTGTTGGAAGAAGGCATTCTCTCCGAGTTGCAAGTAATTACGAATAACTTCTTGAATTACGAATTTGAGAAATGTTAACCAAGTGACAAGATATTAGATATTAGGTTTATGAACTTATGTGAGTTATATTATTAAGTGAAATATTATGAACCTCGGGAATATGTAACTGACAAGAAAACACAATGTTAGATCTCTTGAACAAAAAGAGCAATGTAATAACTAATCAAACTGAAATTTACTTCAAAATCCAATGTCACCAAAGCTAGCAATACTTTACATAGTATGCTATCATATAGTTCAAGTAATTTATGTAACTTAAGCTTCAATGAGAAATAATTAAACGTGCTATCATATAACTCAAGTAATTTATGTAACTTAAGTTTCAATGAGAAATAATTAAACGTGTAGGACAACAGTGACTAATATTATGTCAAATATGTTAAAACAGTCCCAAAATTATCTCTTTTTTTGTATTTAAATCAGCAAACTTAAGACGAAATGAAAATAGGGAAGTGAATGAAAATGTGCCTAACCCAAAATCCAACAGTGATTTTGGGAGATTCGATTAGATATGTCAGTCACCCAGTGGCTTCTCGACAAATCTCACTCAGAGAATTGCAGACTGAATATTTTCGACTGCACGGATTGCACCACACAAATTTTGCCCCACACCATGAAATGATAGTATGGGTACTCCATACGCCAGCGATAGAGATTCTCGCACGAGCCATGAAAGAACAATATGGGCATTGGGTAGTTTTTTTCAGAGTTTCAAAGTAATTCAAGCAGGAGTATTCAGAGTGTGGTTGGTTTACTGATTTGGTTTTCACAAATCTTGTGATTCAATTTAATATCCAATTTTAGATAGGATTATGAGTTTGAAAAGACTTTAACCAAAACGATTTCTTAATTTTCTTCTATTAAAAAAAACCAATCCAAACAAACTAAACAAACTAATATTAGCTGGCCTGTGTTTTTCTTCTATTGAAAAAAAAACCAATCCAAACAAGCGAATAATGGCTGGCCTGTGCATTAAAACTTTATGCAGCGTGATGAAGCTTGAAATGACTGTATGACGGCCTAAATTCTTCCTCCTTGCACAATATGACAGCACTTTCTATGTCCACGCAGTGGCTCTCTGCTATTTTCTAACGGAATTTTGATAAGGGTGGGCACTGGGTATTCCAAACCATTGTTTGTATGGAAGTCGTGTCAAAATAATGAGTGGAAAGGATGGACATTTTATTACCAATATAGACCAAATGAAGAGAACCACCATTTAAATAACCAAAATTGTTATGCATATTATTCATTGATATAACATTTTGGGTTAGGCATATTTGACGTAGACTCAGAAAAAGTTAAAGGTTAATTTAGTAACTGTGCAAGCAAGGAATACTATGCCATCGAAGGAACCATAACTATGTCTGCTTTGATTTTAGCTTTAATAAGATAGGAATTGGCATGAAAGATACCATTACTATGTCTGATTTTAGCTTTAACGTCTGGATTTATATTTACAGAGCATATATACAGAGCATAAACATCAATGAAAGTATTATTCGAACATCAAGAAATTATATGGAGAGTTAAAATACCTGGAAAATTCCGCTTGATCTGGGTTCGAAACTTCAGAGTAGAGTATTCTTCTTTTCCCAAGAAAATAGATGTAATCACACTTGATATGGGTCTTGAAATTTCAGAATAGAGTATTCTTCTGTAGTCAAGTCAATAGATGTAACCACACTTGATTCGAACAGGTGGGAGTTGGGATTTGAGGAATGGCTCTTTCGCTGCAGGTTGCAATTGCAAAGCTAAAGGTTGAGTCCAAGAAAAATGTCAATTAATAATTTGTTAATTAGGCATGTAGTTGCACAATGTAGACTTGCACTTAATAGAATTTGGAAACTCAACAACCTTTCCTTTGCATTTGCATTTGCAACTTTCCATTAATCTCAACTGCAACTTGCCATTAATATCCTTCAATGTTGCAGCATGCACTATACTTACTATACTTAATAATTTTGAAAAATAGTAATAATTTTAAAAAATGTGACTGGCACTTCTGATGACATTTTATAATACTATTGTTTTTTTTTGAACTTGTAAAAATCAAAATTAATTTTTTTTTTGACTTGTAAATTTCTATCCCTACTTCTTCGACGTGCCAGAAGCCCTTTAAAGGCTCTGACGTGTTCAATTTTGAATACTAATTGGCAGTCACTGAGGATATACAAACTTCTTCCTTGTGGTAGATGTTGAGATATTAATCTCACTGTCAGTTAGGTTCAGTTAGCATTCATTACATTTAATTTATTATCTGCTAGGTGTTATAGGTAGTTTAGTTTTACTTCAGTTTATTTTAGTTTTTGTCCAGTCATTTATTGCTGATGTTTCCAATGTAATCCTATTTAACTCCTTCGTAATATTGAGATGAGAAATTCTCTGCTCCAATTTAATTTTCAGTTTCTCACTTCTTTTCATGGTATCAGAGCGAGCTTGCATAAGCCTCGCTAGAGAGCAGCAACAGAGCCAAGAAGGAGCAACAAAGAGGAGAAGTTGGTTGGTGCGACTGTTACGCTAATACTCGCGCCAATGTGCCAAAACAAAGGATTGGCGCGAGAATACAAGCCATACTTGCGCCAGTTTTTTGACTTGCATAGTTTTTTGTTTAGTCGTGGTTGTTTACAATCTGGACCGCTCCAGTCAAAGCCTTTTAAAAAAAAATTGCATTGGATTGACCTGTGTTAAGGTGAATGTGAATTTTTTTTACGCATGTGAAATTTTGTTATAAAGCGTTCAAAGTATTAAAATTCAAAGCTTTATATAGGGATTTTTTTTCAAAAATCGATTCAAGATTTAAAGGGAAATCTCATTTTTTGAAGTGTCAATTTTAAAAAGGGTGAAAGGCGTAAAAGAAGAGTTTTTTTTATTAAAGTTCTTTTTATAAAAAAAAAACTTTAAATTTTTTCAAAATTTTTAAAAAAAAAGGGGTTTCAAAAGAGTATGAGTTTATGAGTGAAGTTTTTTTTAAAAAGAGGGATTGTTTTTTTTGGAAAAGGAGATTTAAAAAGAAGAGGGCTGAAATTTAAAAGAGGGTTTCAAGAGATTTTTTAAGTCTTTTAAAAATATTTACAATTTTTAGAGAAGATTTATGAAAGGCACATATTAGCATTTGAAGAAATAATGGCCTCTTCAAGCTCTTTTCCACAGACACCAAATCTGATTGGAAAAAATTATGAATTCTAGAATTTGAGAATGAAAACCTTTTTGCAAGCACAAGATTGTTGGCACATGCTTCTGATTGGTTATGTAGAGCCGACCCAAGAAGCATGGGAGGCCATGACCAATAATCAAAGAAATGTAGCTATTGAACTCAGAAATAAGGAGCATAGAGCCAAATGCCGCATACAAAATTCAGCCGATGATTCTATTTTTGACAAAATAGCTAGTGTGACAATAGAAAAATAATGTTGGGATATTTTCCAAGCTGCGTATCAGGGAAATGATACAGTAAATATGGTTAAAATGCAAACATTGAGGGCTCAGTTTGATACTCTAAAGATGGCTGACACCGAGAATGTGGATCAGTTCATAACCAGAGTCATGGGAATAGTCAATCAGATCAAACTCATTGGAGAAACCATTACAGATCAGAAAGTTGTTGAAAAATTTCTTTGATCTCTACCAAAGAAATATGACATGATTGTGACAGCCATTTTGGAATCCAAAGATTTTAAAGCTTTCTCAGTAGAACAGTTGACTGGATCACTTTTGGCACATGAAACAAGACTCAATCTGACAGAAGATTCCACGGAACAAGCCTTCAAAGCACACCTCTCATTTGACAGAGGTAGAGGAAGAGGATATAGAGGTAGAAACAAGCGAAGAAGAGGCCAAAGCAGTGGCAAATCTGATCATCATCATGCAACAGAGTAGTGGAGAACTCCACAAAACCGAAATCAGAGCGGAAGGTCATGGAACAGACCGAGTGTTCAATGTTACTACTGTAAAAAGTTTGGCCACTACGAACACGACTGTAGAAAGAAATAATCATATCAGCACAGAGGCTATATCAATCTCTCCAACAGTGAAGGAGAATCCTCAGAGACCATGTTTCTTTCATGCCATCTCTCAGAAGACAAATAGAGTGAAGATCTTTGGTTTCTCGACAACGGATGTAGCAATCACATGACAGGCAAGACGAATCTTCTTTCTTCTCTAGATTCTTCCATAACATCAGAGATAAATCTTGGAGGTCATACAAGTATTAAAGCTGAAGGAAAAGGTACTGTTCCTATTCTTACTAAGCAGAATAAAAAAAAATACAACCCTGATGTTTACTATGTTCCTCATCTCAAACATAATCTCATTAGTGTAGACCAATTAATGGAACATGGCTATGATGTATTGTTTCAAAAGAACACTTGCTATATATATGACAAAGATCCTCATAAAATATTGATAGCAAAAGTTGAAAAGACCAAGAGTAGGATGTTTCCATTGATCCTTAGAAGCTAAAATACCAACCAATATTTAGTCCACAATATATCAAGAATAGATGAAACTCATCTATGGCATCCAAGGTATGGTCACATTCCAGTCAAGAGTCTCAGTCTGCTTCAAAAGAAATCTATAGTCATTAGTCTACCTACTATCAATGAAAAAGTATGTAATTGTGAAGTTTGTGTCTTGTCCAAACATAAAAGAGATAGTTTTCCCTCATCAACCTCAAGGGCGAAAGAACGTTTAGCACTTGTCCATACCAACATATGTGGTCCAATGCAGACATTGTCCATTGGTGGTAGTTTCTACTTTCTGAAATTTATTGATGACTTTAGCAGGAAGATATGGGTGTATTTTTTTAAAAACAAATCAGATACCTTCTCTAGATTTCTGGAGTTCAAGGCAGAAGCAGAAAAGAAGAGTGGAAAACTCTTGAAAGTACTCATATCAGACAGAGAAGGAGAATACAACTCAAATGAATTCAAAACATTTTTTCGACAACAAGGTATCATAATGCAGTACACAACCAGATACACTCCACAGCAAAATGGAGTAGCAGAAAGAAAGAATCAGTCGATCATGAACATGGTGCGATGCATGCTATGGGAGAAGAAGTTGACAAATAACTATTAGGCTGAAGCAGTGTCGACAGCTATGTATTTTCTTAACAGATCTCCAACATCCAGCCTACAAGATAAAATACCTCAAGAAGCATGGGATGGAAACAAGGTAAATGTGTCACACTTTAGAATCTTTGGATCAGTAGATTTTTCTCATATTCCTGAAAAAATAAGAAAAAAGCTTGATGATAGAAGTGAGAAATGCATATTTGTAGGTTACAGTGAGCAGTCGAAAGCCTACAAAATTTATAACCGCATTACCAAAAAGTTCATTATAAGCAGAGATGTGAAATTTTTCGAAAATAAATCTTGGTTTGACCATGTAGATGAAACTTTAAATCAACCTTTCTATCCACCACAGTCTCCAAGATTGCAGGTTCAAGAACAACCATAACATTCTGAAAATGGAACATCATCAAGCACTGATTCAGCCAATGATCAAACATCTTCAGAAGAGGGACAGAAAACAAGAAGTATCAGACAGATATATGAACAGGAGCATGAATCTGAACAACAGAATATGTTTGCATTCATTTCAACTCAACCGACTCATTTTAAATTTCCAAAAAAATATTATTGTAAACTTTCACTTTCATCTCACATCACAACTTTAAGTTTTTTTTATTTAAAAAAAACTTCAAAAAAAATTCTTTTTTTCTTCTTAAAATCCTTTCACATCTATTTTAAAAAAATAAGCTTCCTTCATTTTTCCAAAATCAAGCTCTTTTGAAAAAACCTTTTCACTTTCTAAGGTTTTTTTTTATAAAAAAAACTTTAATAAAAAAATACTTTCCCTTGGCATTTTAAAACATTCGTTAAGAATCCTTCATAAGCTCTTTAAACTTTTCAAACCTTTTAAGTTTTGAATTGATGTCTCGCATTTAGCTTAACGCAGTCGATAAGTAACGTTCAACTCCATTGAATACATGATGACCTTTGAATGTGTTTGACCTTCATTGATATTCGTAAATCATATTTAAAAAATTTAACACAGACTAGACTAAAATCGACTAACTGAAACTGAACTAAGACACTTGTATGGATGGTTTCGACACCTAGCAGGTGGTTGAGATTACATTCTTTAACACTCCCCTTTAATTTCAACCACATAAAAATTTAATTCAGATACATGTTGGTCTATGTCTTAGCGAGGCTTACAATTTAAAAAAAATTGACTTCAATTAGATTTGGTTTTCTTCTTCTCTTCTTCCAAATTCTGTAGCCTCTAAATTGTTTCAGATTTTTTTCTTTGTTGTATCCTTCAAACTTCAGTTTCTTGATTTGCTGGTGCAAGTATTTTACTATTCCAGGTTGTCGAAGCATGTCCTGGAATTCTTCAAGAAATGTGGGCTGCTGCCACATATGGTCTTCTATAGTGTGCTTATCATCATCAATCTGCTGCAACATAAGATTAGAATAATATCTTATCTCTTCATAACTCAAATACCTAAAAATTTGATTGACATGTTCATCATGCATATCATCTTCATCATTCACATCTATATCTTCTGTGTAGATCTCAACTAGACATGGTGTTGCAAGCCATGTTTCAAAAAACTTTAGTTCTTCTTCATAATCAATCTGTGTACCTACACACTGGAAATCAATGTTAGAATAAAAAATATTTTCAGAACGACATTTGTTCTAGTCTTTCTGCTCTGCAGTGAGAGCTTTCTCTTGTTTTTTTTCCTTTTATGCTTCTATCTCTTCCTTTTCTACTTCTGTTTCTATTTTTGTTTCTGCTTTCTCTTTGCATGCTGTCTTTATCTCAGTTTATGTCTCTGTCGTTTCTTCACTAACCTATGTTTTCTGACTCATTTTGAAGATTCAGTTATAGAAAACCAGTGATTCGAAGCAATGAACCAATAAATTGCTACCATGGAGAAAAATCAGAATTGGGAATTGGCTGATCTCCCAAGATACAAAACAAAAATTGGTGTAAAATAGGTATGTAAGACCAAGCTAAATGAAAAAGGAAAAGTTGAGAAACATAAAGAAAGGTTGGTTGTCAAAGGATTCTCACAACATTTTGGTGTCGACTATGGTGAAACATTTGCTCCAGTAGCAAGGTTAGACACTGTCAGAACCATTTTATCCACAGTAGCTCAACACAAATGGAAAGTCTATCAGCTTGATGTAAAATTTTCCTTCCTAAATGGTATATTATAGGAAGAAGTTTATGTAGAGCAGCCTCTAGGTTTTTAAGTAAAAGGAAAAGAGAATAAAGTATATAGATTGAAGAAAGCTTCATATGTTGAAACAAGCTCCAAGAGCTTGGTACAGTCGCATCGACACCTATCTCATCAAAAGTGGTTTTTCCAGAAGCAGCCATGAAACCACTTTATATACCAAATATCATGAAGGTAAAATTCTTATTGTATTCCTTTATGTAGATGATCTTGTTTATACAGGAAATATGATGTTAGAAGATTTCAGAGCAGCAATGCAAACAAAGTTTGATATGACAGTTCTAGGATTCATGAAATATTTCCTAGGAATTGAAATTCACCAATCTGATAATGGAATTTTTGTTGGTCAACGAAAATATGCCACTAATATCATTCAAAAGTTCAGAATGAACAATTACAAATCAGCCGATACACCAATTGCTCAAGGTACCAAACTCAGCAAAGAAGATGTAGCACCATCTGTTGATCCCACATTGTATAAAAGCCTAGTTGGTAGTTTGTTGTATCTAACTGCAACTAGACCAGATATTATTTTTGCAACAAGTTTTGTCTCTAGGTTTATGCAGCCACCAAAGCTTACTCATTGATAGGTTGCAAAAAGGATCTTAAGGTATATTGCAGGAACCATAGACTATGGTTTGTTTTATACACATTCTAAAAATTGTTCACTTTCAGGCTATACAGACAGCGATTATGTAGGGAGTTTAGATGATCGCAAAAGTACCTCAGGGTATGTTTTTCATCTTGGAAAAAATCCGATTTCATGAGCATCCAAGAAATAGTCAATCATTTCAATATCTTTTGTAGAGGCAGAATATGTAGCAGAAAATTCAGCAGCTTGTCAAGCAGTATGGTTGAGAAGATTATTGAAAGACATTTCAGATATTCAGAAGGAGCCAACTCGAATTTACTGTGATAACAGTTCAGCAATTTCTTTATCCAAAAATCACATTTTTCACAAAAATGGCAAGCACATTGACACACGTTTTCATTTCATTCATGAACTTGTAAATTATGGGGACATCCCACTTTCTTTTTGTGGTTCCAAAGATCAGCTTGTAGATATTTTCACAAAGCCATTGGGAAGGAATGTATTTGAATTTCAAAGAGAGAAATTAGGCATTGTTAGTGCCTCCACTTGTAACAGTTGAGATTATGAGGGGATGTTGAGATATTAATCTCACTTTCAATTAAGTTCAGTTAGGATTCATTACATTTAATTTATTTTCTGCTAGGTGTCATAGGTAGTTTAGTTTTACTTCAGTTTTTCTCCAGTCATTTATTGCTGATGTTTCCAATGTAATCCTATTTAACTGCTTCGTAATATTGAGATGAGCAATTCTCTGCTCCAGTTTACTTTTCAGTTTCTCATTTATTTTAACTATATTGTGTCAGGGTATAGGCAGGCAGAAGGCATTTATTTAGGAAGAGACACTTCCATATACTGTTCATCTCCACAATTTTGCCAACCAAATACCACCTTTTTGGAGCGAGCCTGGTCAATCAAATGACTGTCTTGATTAACTGTCCATCCATCTATTTTTAAGTGAGATCAACATTTTACTTCTCATAATATACACTAGCTCGATGTACCTGAATTATATTTGTTGCGCAGTTTACATTGGCCACAGTTATTCCCTATTCGGCATGATTTTGAGAAAATCTTGTGGAATTTTTTCAAAATTAGTATTAACACTATCAAGTTTTAGAATTTTATGTGCCTATTGATTTTTGATAATGATTATCATTTTCTTCTTTCAAATAAATATTTAAACATTCTCATAATAAATTTCTTGAATTTTTTTTCACTCATTCGAAGAGAAATTCACTATCCTAACAAAATTGAGATCATTGCCACCTCCTTAGACAACACTTTATAATCCAATTATAGAAAGGCATGGTTGAGTATTCATAAAGAGCAATATTGTTGCCTGGCCATACATGCTCTTCCCTCATGTCCAACAATGCCAATCCCCATAGACTTCACCCAATGCATATACATATAGTACATTACAATTTATTATTGAGTGTTATAGTGCAGTCTATATTAGCTTGAAATTTGTTATAGAAATCACCGCACCTCTATGGAATCCATAATTTCCACCGTGGAGATCCTAGTTACCAGTTTGGAAAGCTTACCAAACCTGCGGGTTTTGGTGTAACGATAAACCTCTTCATGGTATTAAATCTTGGACCCAGCTTTGATTACCCTAAGCTGAGTTTGAGGGGGGGTGTTGGAGCAATCACCACAACTCTATGGAATATGTACTTTCCACCCTGGAAATCCTTGTTACTGGTTTGAAAGGTTTACCAAAACCTGTGGGTTTTGGTGTAATGAAAAATAGGTTTTCCATTACACCAAAATCCATAGGTATTAGTTCCTGGACCTAGGTTTTATTACCCCAAGAAAAATTTTAGGGGAGAGGGAGGGGGGTGTGGGGTTGGAGCGATCACCACTCCTCTACGGAATCCATAATTTCTACCCTAGGGATCCTAGTTACCAGTTTGGAAAGATTACCAACACCTCCGGGTTTTGGTGTAACGAAAAACCTCTTCAACATTAATTCCAAGATGTTATTTTTGATATGGGGGCAGATCGAATATCCCGTTAACATGAGCTAAAGAAGTAGCATTTTTAGTCAGAGTACTAGGGGAATGAGCTCCATCCAATGCGAGAAATTTGACAAAAGGGGAAACCTAACGTTTTAAATTGGGTGTGGAGATCTGAAGGTGGCGACCTGAGCATTTTGACTCAACCTACCCAATCTCCATTCGGAATCAGCATGTACCTACAATGAATGGCTCAATGAGAAAGTGGATTGTCGAAACAGAAGGTGGAAGAGAGGAACGATGGAGTGAAGTGAAAGAAAGGTTGTGTCAGTATTGAGTTCACCTAGTTGATGCCTCCACTCAAGTGTGCGAGTGTGTTTCCATAGAAAATGAATTGGACTCACTGATTCAAATGAGTTTCTAAAATTGTATTTAGCATTAAAAATAATAATAATAAACTAAAAAAAAATAGAGAAAATAATTTATGAATACTATTCATTTACTAAAAAGAAAATTGTGAGAGTATACAATTTAGTACAACGTATTTTACATGGATGAACTATTATAGTAGTAAGTTTAGTAGTAAATCTAGAGAGATGTAAAAATGCATTGAAGAAGACTCACAAATAGTCCTAGATAAGTGGCCATGTATTCATGAATTAACTCTTTCATACAAATGGAGATTAATAAAAATCATGCATGTACTGGTTGAGTTTCCTTTCGGTAATTATAACGAGGTTTCCATGACAAGAAACTCTTTCCATTGAAGTAGCGAGAAGGTGTGAGGTGTTATGGCATAGAGATACTTCTTGAGTCCATCTCTTATATCTACTATAGGAGGAAGCACAAACGTTTCTTCATGTTGTTCTTTGGATGTAGGGGACTTCCATCAAAGTAAATAGTCCTCTCAATGAAGAGCTTCTCTTTTGAAAAATCTAGTAGTTTGTATCTCTTTACACCATTTGGATTTCCAACAAAGATTAACTTATTTCTTTTAGGCTCGAAAGCCTTCGTCTTTTTTGAATGAATTCAAGCCCATCAAGGAGATCCAAAAATGCATAAATGTGTAACTTTTGGTTGCATGTTACTTCATTCTTCAAAAGGTGTTTTTCCTATAACATATTTGCAAGGAGATGTGTTTTGTATATAGGAAGCACAACTGATTCCTTTAACCTATAATTTGGAAGGGATCTTGCACAAAACATGCAGCTAACCATGTTTTTTAAGGACTGATGCTTCCTCTTAGCTACCCTATTCTATTGTGGAATATGTGTTGCAATTGTATTCCGGAATCATCACAAAAATGTTCAACATCCTTCTTAAAATACACCCCCCCATTATCTAATGAAGCATCATGATCATCTTTCTAGACTGTGTTTCTACATGTGCTATGAAAATATTTAGATGATCAAATACTTCAAATTTGAGTTTGAGAAAGTACACCCATGTGTATCTCATGCAATCATCTTTGAATGTGAGTACATATCTAGCTTTACTTATGGAAGCATCTAGAAATGGTCCCATAAGATCAATGTGAACGAGATCAAGGGAGAGGAGGCCCTCCACACATGTTGTTTCCCAAAATTTTTTCATGGATACTTTCCAAGAGCACATCCTTCACAAACTCCATTACAAAAATTATGCGAAGCAAGCCTTTTACTATCCACTCTTTGGTAAATTGTTGCATGCATCTAAAATTTAAGTGTCCAAAACTTTAATTCTAAATTCTACTTTCACCATTTTCATGCAAAAATATTAGAGTGGAATGTAATTAAGGAGAGGATTTAGAAAAAATATACACATGATACTAATGAGTTACCTTACCAACTACAATTTTGGAGTTAACTTTCATGTCGTATGCGTTGAATGAATCTAGGGAAAATTAAACTCTCCTTTTGATGTTGCTATGAGTCATTTGATAGACATAAATTTTTTCTTAAAGCTTCGGAATATGGAGGGAATTCTCAAAACTTCCTTCTCCAATATCCATCATCCCTTTTCTTGTTGCGTCTACTACAAAGTAATCTCCCATGTGAATAATAGTACCAACATATATGAGAGAGTATTTTTTGTGGTCTTCATGTGATTTGAAGCTCTAGAAACTATGATCCATGCATCAAGAGAAGAATGAATAGTAATTAATGCATGTGCACTCCCACTTATTTTAGGTGTTCTTTCTCCCTACTTCCTCTTCCTCTCTAGAATACAATTACCAAGATTGTTTTGTTGAAGATTTTATGCCATGAGATCAATTTTCTTCTTCATGTGTAATGATTCTAGGTGGTAACCATGGTTGCAGTAGCTACATTTTTATTTCCCCATATTGCCTTATTTTCCTTTGAGTTGATATATTTTATCTAGAGGTTTTTCCTCCCTTTCATGAATCTAGTTATTTATATTTCATTTTTCCTTGGATTGTTTATTTGATTTCAAGTTGGAATTTCCCCTTTCATGCACAATTAGTGCATAGGATTTGCAGATTTCCAATGTACCCATCTGTATGAGCTTATCTTGTTCAAGTGTCAGGGACACACTGAAAGAATGAAGTGTGAGAATCCTATAAGTTTTTCCTATTTCAAGACGAACTGTATGAAAATAGTAGACAAATATAGCATACTCTAGACCAAATTTTGAGAATATGGCATGAATTAATTGTATTTCTTTCTTGGATTTTTTTATTCCACAATATTTCAACTAGAGTAATAGGAATTTGGACCTTGCAAGGAAATATTGAATGTTTTTTAAATTTTTTGGATCTAATGAGTAGAGCAAATTTTCAAGGATGTGACACCACAACTCATCCTGGTTCCCAAATAGCATCTCCAAAGTTGTCCAAAATTGATTTAGGGTGGTGCATGCTTCAACATGAAACAAAAATTCTGAAGAAATTGATAAGCATAGGAGACTGAAGGCCTCGTCCATACTATTGAAATATTTGGATGTTTAAACCATGAAATTTGTTTCAATCTCTATTTCCATGGCCATCCAATACAATCCTCTACTTTTGAGTTAAAGAGGAATCTTTGGATTCCATTTGAAATAGATATATGGCTTGAGAATTATGGAAAGTGAAAACTCCATGCTTTCTGATAGCTCCAATCTTCAGTACTTACTAATATATTTTTTATGCTCCTTCTTCCTCACTCCCATGGGCTCTCACACATTGTGAAAGAATAGTTGCACCTACACTAATTGGATGTAGAAAAAAAAATGAACAAAATTTGCAAGTAAAGAAGAATGAAAATTCATAGGGAAAAATTTGATGTATTATGTTCATGTACTAAAAAAAAGATTATGACATAATACAATTCAATTCAATATATTCTAAATGGTTTAACTAATATAGTAGTGCCTCTAGTACTAAATATAGGGAGATGTGAATATGCATTGAAGAAAAAAGACACCTAGTCCTAGTTAACTCGCCATTCAACCATCAGTTAACTATCTTATGCAAGTGGAGATTAGTAATTCTCATGCATGCTCTTATGGAGTTCCCTCTTGGTAATAATAATGATATTTCCATGCATGAATCCACTCAGTAGCATAACTGAAGTGAAATTAAGTGTATGTGATCTCCAATATAATTGTATAGAGTATTAAAGGAAAAAAAATGAAGCTTGAACTGCAAGAAAAAAGAAAAGGTAATTTTCACTCTTAAAGTTGTTGGAATATTTTTTTTTTAAATTGTTCTTATTAAGTATTATTAATTTTTTGGTTGATTCCTATTTAAATAAATTAACCGAGTTAAATTTTGAATACTAGGCAAACTAGAAGTTTAAAATGGAGACATGAAAGGATACAATGTTTGATTGATTTCATGTGGTGATGAAGCTAAGCCTAAAGCCCTAGGAGCTATGGCAACACCAATTCATGAGAAACAAAAGAGAAAAAAATCTTAAGAATATCCATAGAGGACAATGTCATACCCGATATCATAGATTTCAAGACCTCCTATGAGACATGAAAAAACACTCAAATATCTATATGGGACGAATAATACAAATTGAGTCTTATTCTAAATGGTAAAGCTTCTTTCAGGAAAGATAGAGGAAAAATGAAATTATTAACAATTTCATTTAAAAAATCAAATAATTCAAGATAAAATTGATGACACGGGTGAGAGTATCCGTCATTGATTTAGTCACTAAAACTTTAAGTGGTATGATAGATGAAAACCAAATGTTCATTAAAAGCCTTGTATTGCGGGGGAATACTCCTACATTTTATGAACTCGAAGGTATTCTTATGTAGGAGGAAGAAAGATAGAATAAACTTAATCAAAAGTCTCCAAGTTCTAATCTATTTTTGGTATTAAAATGAAAACAAAATTCCAAAGGAAAGAAATGGGAGAAAATTAGAGTAAATAAACATCATAATTCATCTCAAGGACCTCTTCCTATAATAAAAAATTTACATGTGAAAAATAATGATGCATGTTACTGTTGTGGTAACATTGGTCACTTTGCAAGGGATGGCCCTGAAAGAAGGCATGATCAATTTTAAAAACGAAGCCATACAAGAAATTTTATGTATAGTGATACATTAGTAATTAATGGATTCAAGACTTCGAGGTTGTTTGTTTATGATGTTGCTTTGTATCTTGAAACTAATTATGTCAATTCCCGATTCATAGATTTTGTTGCATCAATTTACATGTCTTGTAATAAAGACTCGGTTGATACACTTCATGAAAATATTAATGGCACTCATGTTTATCTAAGAGATAATACATCCCATAAAATATAATTACATGGACACATATCTATCAATTTTCCTGATGGATAGGAGAAACAAATTTAAAATTTCATGTATGTGCTAAGTATAAAGAATAACTTTATTTCAATGTCCACTATAGTAGATCATGGTTTAAAAGTTGAATTTTTGAAATCTCAATGTGTAGTACATGATATGCAAGATCACTACAAAGTTACATGATATGCAAGATCGCTACAAATTTGTCACAACAAAAGTAAGAGTTCAAGGAAAATATAACCTTGTAACATGGAAAGGTCATTAAGTATTGACATATGCATCCATATTGAACGAAGATTTGTGTATCAATAATGAATCGTAATGATCTAAGTTTTCTTCAGAAGAAGTATGTGGTAAAGGATGTTCCAAATATTAAATATGAATATATTGTATGTCAAAGATGTTCTCTATGTAAATGTCATAGGGAAGAATTTCCCACACATAAAAAAAGAGGAAAATGTAAAATTCTTTAATTAATCCATGCTAATGTATATGGTCCTATGCAAACAATGTCTCTTAGAGGAGCATATTATTTTCTTATATTTAGTGATGATATTACTATATATACTTGTATTTTATTTGGAAGAAAAATGATGTATTTGAGTATTTTAAACAATTTAAGAATATGGTTGAAAATAAAATAGGAAGGTACATATAAATTATCAAATCGAATCAATGGGGAGAATATGCATCAAGTGCCATCATAAAGTATTTCAAAGCCAATGGAATTAAGAAATGGTATATATTGGCACATACACATTAGAAAAATGGAGTAGCTAAGAGAATGAATATAATGTTGATTGAATGTGATAAAAGTACGATCAAAGGTAAATGTTTAGCTTATGGATTTTTGGTAGAGCCTATCAATGTTGTTGTACATCTAAAAAATAAAATTCCAAATAAACTGTTAGAACATAAGACACCATTTGAACAATATTTTATAGTTTTAAACCTAAAATAAAACATCTTATAATTTTTTAGAGTAATGCATTTTCCCACATTCCCAAAGGATAAATAAGAAACATGGATTCCAAAGAAATAACTGTCTTTTTTTTTTGTTATTGTACATATTATAAATATTACAAAATATTTATCCATCTCTCATAAATTGTTTGCAAGAAAAGATGTTTTATTTCATGAGTTTGGATAAGAAAGAATAAAAGAGGTTGGTAATGATGTGTGTCATCTTCTTCAAGAAAATGATGAAAATCTCAAAGAATAAGCTGTTTAAAAAGTGTAATATGAAGACTCAAGTAGCATATATGCTTTAAGTAATAAAAGTACAACAAGAAGAGATGAAGGAACTCCCCATAGAAATGTAGTGCCAAGAAGGTCAACATTGAAAACAAAAACATATGTAAGGTATAAAGAATATGCTCTAATGAATCCAAAGATGAAACCATTAAATTTTAAGAAAGTTAAGGATAATAAATAATGGATGAAATATATAAAAGAAGAATATAATCTATGATTAGAAATGAAACATGGGAATTAACATAGTTTCATGAAAATAGAGTCCCTATAGGATTAAAGTGGTTGTACTAGTTAGAATTTAAAGTTTATGCTGTTATAGACAAGTATATGGAAATATTTGTTGCTAAATGGTATTCACAACATGAATATATAGATTATGAGGATTATTTTACAGAAGTGGAAAAATTGAACATAATTATAATGATGATATCGCTGGCCAAAACATATGATGAGAAGTTACATCAATTAGATGTGAAATCAAATTTTCTGAATGGGTATTTAAATGAATAGGTTTGGCTTGTTAAATAATAAGGATTTTTTAATTAAGGTCAAGAATGTCTTGTCCATAAGTTCAAGAAAACCTTATATGGACATAAATATGCTCCTAGGCCACGACATGAAAAAATAAAAAAGTTCTTCCTTTAGCAAGGTTTTGCAAAAGGAAAATGATCCTAATTTGTATATCAGATATGAATGGACATACTTATTTAATATATTTATATGTTGATGATCTAATTATCATAAAGAGAACTAATGACTTGATTGGAGACTTCAAAATTTAGTTGTCATAGGTATTTGAGATGAAATATCTTGGATATTTTCACTATTGTTTAGGCTTGGAAGTATGGAGAGGCAATGCAAGGCCATAATTACACATATTAAATATATGTAAAAGAATTAGTCAAAATTTTTAAGATGGATGAACGTGAGGTAATATCTACTCCATTGGAACAAAATATCAAGCTCTCTAATTATGCTAGAACAAAACAGGTTGATGGTATGTTGTATCAATAGTTGGTGGGAATTTTAGGTTATCTCACCACAACCAAGCCCAATATTTATTATCTAGTTAGTGTACATAGTCATTTAATCGATTAGCCTTATAATAATAATTAGAATGTTGCAAAGAGCATCCTTCATTTGAAATAAAATTTTAATTTCTACATTGAATACACTAATGATTGTAATTTTGAGTTGATGGGTCATACTAATTCTAATTGGGATGGAAATCCATATGGCAAGAGGTCCACTTATAGATATGTGTTTAGCCTATGATTTGGAGCCATCTTTGGAGAATTAAGAAACATTTTTTTTAATTTTAATAAAAAAAAATGATATAAAACTAGAAATTGATGTCTATGAGGAAATATGGATTAGAAAATAGTTAAATATACCATAGCAGAGTAACATGTACCTATGATTATTATATGCAATAACAAAAATTCCATCAAATTGGAAAATAATCTAGTGCATCATGCTAGGTCAAAGAATATTGAATTTTAACATTTTTATGTAAGAGAAAAGATAAAATCAAAGTAAATTGACTTGAAATATTGTAATAAAAATGAAAATTTGATCGACATATTTAGCAAGATTGTTGGAAAGGCCAACTTTGAAATTTGTAGAAATAAATTGTGTTTTGTAGAGAATTACTTTTTTAATTAAAGGAGAGTGCTAGGAATAATAGAGAAGATGTAATTTTTAGAGGCTAAAACATATGAGGTTTATAGAAATTCTAGGTTTAGGCTAAATAGCTTATTCTTCCTAGGTTTTAGGAATTTATTATGTCAACATCTTCCTATATATTGTAAGCAATTTTGAGTTGAATTTAAATTTAGGAGTCAATGTTTCCTAATGAGAGTAAGGTCTCTCAATAAGAACTTCTTTGATTATCTTTGGATCTAAGGCATTTTTCCCCTTACTTGAAGTGGGGGTATTTCTCAAACTATGGGAGTAGAATTTTGGATACCTGTTATTCAAGGAGAATCCATTGACATGAGACATAGTTAGGGAAATAAATGAATAAATTATGTAATTTTCCAAATATTTTATATGGAGAAATTATAACTAAATATGAAATGTGTAGGTTTGATAATTTACGATTGGAAAAAAATTGTATCGATAAGAAAAAAAATTGCATAAAAATATTAAATAAATTGCAATGATTATATAAAATATTTTTTTAGATTATCAGAAAATAATTGAAGGATAATGTTTGAGAATTTGATTTTATAATCAAACTGATTATAATTTAATATGAAAGATATTTTAATACCAATTTTTCAATCCTCATTATCAAGTAATTTTACCATATGCATATGCATGGGATTGGGAAATTCATTTAATAACCAATTATAATTTTATGTCCGAGTTGGACATGGATCTAGTAACCAAGAAGGATTATATGTCTTGTTGTAAAGAGATAGTTTGGAAATCTCTTTGAATCTGATCTCCTTCATAACACTAGGTGACTCTTAGATTATTATTATAACTATTTATTTTGGATATCATCATACTAGATTCTATTCTTAAAAAAATTCAAGTGGGCCCTCAACCCTCGAGAGGGTTGGATCCTTCGACACATTCTGAGCCATAAATTGGAGGGTAGCTGAAATGTTAAATTATGTGGTTCATCTACCCAAAGGAATACTTCGCATCAACCAAGATTATCCCTTATAGGGTACCTCCCTCTGTACCCTATATTATCCCCCCAAGGTATACTACACAATATTTAACATGTCAACCAAACCCATGATCGTGAAAGTGTCTATGGTTTTCATGTTGAGTTGGAACTAGATGGAAACTGACCATTATCCAAGATTAATCTAGTATACACATACAAGTAGTAGAGTTTGCATCCTTGTAATCATTAAAATAAAGTTCATATATTTATTATAAGTGGAAAGAGGAATGGAGTACAATTTCATTAAGGGAAAATTCATGAATTTAATAACCAAGAATAATGTTGCAAGGAATCAACCTAGAAATATCTTTAAAGGCTCAGTACCTCATTATCTCGTGTAACTATGAGATAATTATTAAATATTTTATCTGGGATCCCATCCTCTATAATGAAATTTGGATTTAATTAGTTATGGATTCAAGTTTCCCTCTCATCCTTCCCAAATGTTTAATCCTTCCATGTACCAATATCCCTAAACTATAGGGAAGAAATTATTTCAACTCAAGTGGTTAATTCACCCCAAGGAATATTTGGTATCAACCAAGGTTTAAATTTTTATCCAATGACATGTGATCTTCAGGGTGTACACTTTTCACACTAGTTTTTCACTAGATGGAGATTGACCATTAATCAAGCTTCGTTTCGTATGCATGTGCAACTAGAAAAATTCACGTCCTTGACATCATGAAACAATAAAGTCTTCATATCTCCCTAAAATTGAAATGATGTATGAAGTATGGGTTCATTCAATGCCAATTCATGCATCTAATAACCAATAAATGTTATTCAAGGAGTTAATATATAAATATCTTTGAATCCTTACTCCCACATCATCTTTTATGACTCTCATATCATTATTAGTTACATTTGTTTAGGATTGCATCATTCATATACTATGTTGGATTCAATTCTTAAATAAATTCAAGTGGGTATTGTGTCCCTCCTAAGGGTAAAATCTTTCAATTTTCTAAGACCCATAAACTAGAGGGAATATGAAATGGGAAACTAGGAAGTTCATTTACCCAAATAAACACTTCACATGAACAAAGATTTAGCATGTTATCCCACAACATAAGCTCATACATGGATCTACAATAATCATGTTAATTTGGCACTAGATGAATATTGGCCATCAATGAGGCTCCATATATTATACATGACAAGTAGTAGAGTTGATATCCTTGGAACTATTAAAAAATAAAATATATGAATATCTAGAAGTGGAAAGCAGTATGAAGTACATGTTTTCCATAAGTACCTTCCACATATAACATATATGTAATTCATTTAATTATTAATATGGGGTTGACATGTGGTACTTGAAACAACTACTACTACTACTACTACTACTACTACTAATAATAATAAAAACAACAACAACAATAATTATTATAAATGTTTGAATAGTATGTTTCTCACTATGAGGGTGTGATGCAGGAGCATCAAGGGCATTTTTTATTTGTAAATATGTTAGAAAAGGGAGTGTGACAATTTTTATTAATTAATTTGTTATTTTAAATAAAATAGGAGAAGGTGAGGATTTTGTAAATATCCTTTTATTAATTAAAAGGATATGAGAGAATTTGATTAGTTAAGGATATAAAGGGATAAGATTCTAGATAATAGGATTTGTTGAGATATTTTAGTGGTATTGAGATATTAAGGGGATTGAGCATTAAATTAGATCATTTTTAAAATTGTATAAATTCATCAAGCCTCAAAGGCATGAAGGGAGATTGTGAGTGAGTGTGAGTAGAGAGTGAGAGGTTTTCTGCTTGGATGCCTTCGGGCAGTTTGTAGAGGGCCATCAATTCCGAATATTTGGCAAAAAAAAGTTTGTAAGTAATTTGTTTTGTTTCAGATTATATATATATATATATATATATATATATATATATATATATATATATATATATATATATATATATATATATATATATACATTGGTCAGATTGTGTGTTGTTCCATGTATGTGTATAAATTGAGGTATCAATCATTGGAGAAATCAACTGAATTTGTATGATCGATTTATACTCAATAGTTGGAAGGATTGATATTAACATGACAATTGTTTAATCCATGTGAGAGCTTATTTTTGTTGAGTGAATGGTTGTTTATATCGATCTGTAATGAAAGGAAGAGAGCGCTAGTGAAGCTGTGAGCTTCATACTAAACCAAGAAGGCTCAAGTTAACTTTGAAAAACGTTGGAGAATCGATTTAATTTTGGAGAATCGATTTAATAAGTCGAGTTGTGGCAAATGCATTTACAAAGAGTGTTTTTTTTCAACATAGAACTCGGCATTTTTAATCTTCTGAAATGTACGCAGAGGGTTATAATTGAATCAAATCTTATGTCCTGAATCGATGAAACGGTATTTGTTAAATGCAGATGTGTAGATGGGAGTTTTAAAAAGTCGATTTGCAGTGTTGAAATTACATTTGAATGGTTAATGTGTGTCTACAGCGCAGGTTTGAAATCGAACTGGAGGCAAAGTTGCAGTGGTTAACCAAAGCAAAGTACGCAGAATTCCTTTTCAGTTTGGACCCTGGCTAGAATTGAATTCTTACAGAGTTGCGCTGTGCATTTACAGGTTCAATTGATTAGTGCTATCACACGATTTGATTTCCTGTTGAGCACAAAGGTATGAACTGTAACCACTTTAATGCAGAACTAAATTAAATGAATTGGAAAACCCAGAATTTGGAGTTCGAATAGAATGTTAAATACACAGTGAAATCGTGGGCACAGGTTCTGATTTAGCGTTGAAACTAATTGGAATACAGAACTGTAAAAATAGAGCAGTGTTGAATATAAATCGAATATACAAATACTTCACAAGAAATTAAAAATGTGTAATTTAATATGGATCGACAAGGTGGAATTCAAGATTTGATGCAGTAAAATCGAAGTAGCAGTGAATGGAGAAAAGCGTATGTGGAAATTGGCATAGCACATATGATACAACGCTGGAACGAATGCCGGGAAAATGGTAAGTTATAACTGAGAATTCAGCACTGTGAGAAACATTGGAATTTAATTATAATCGAATGTCCATGATTGAGTAAGCTTGCAAGGGCACACATACTGGAACGTGAAATGATTTTTACGTTCTTGGCATTGACAAATATTCATCTTGATCACTTTAAAATCCAGCGACAGTAAGGTGAGAATCCGATTGGGAAATCCAAATACATTGGTCCAAAAATTAATGTGGTGGCAATTGTTATTTAAATGATAGTAGCAGTATGAGATTTCATTGATATCAGAATGCATGAAATCGATTGGGCCGTGGTGTGAATTTTCCGGTTGATAAGTATAAACGCATTCTTTTATTTGAGTTAAAATCCAGCCATATGTGAATGGAATTATTGGATTGAGTAGTGTTTGATTTTACTTCTGCATCAAGTTAGAAGTTCAGATTGTATTGAGTTTGGAAAGGGCATGAAGGTTGTTGAATTGAGCACCTGATTAAATGAGAAGCATTGGGGGTTTTAAAATAAAACAATGAAACTGACGGTTGTTAAAAGTCTTTATAAGACTTGTATAAGGGGTTTTAAATGCTATTGAAACCTTTGAAAAGAATATGGTTGGGTTGTGGGTTTTGAACCATTTATTGAAGATAGCCTCCATGAATTTAAGTTTTTTGAGTTTGCCAATTTATTGAAAGATAAGTTTCTGCATATTAGTTGAGATTGCTAGTGGGTGAAAATTGTCGTGTATTGAAGTTGAATTGGGTAATTGTTTGAGACGCATGTTTTTATATGCATGAGTGATGGAGATCCTGGTTATTGCAGGCCCTGCCTGCATCAGGGTGATGCGTAATTCATCCTTTGCCCAACATGGAGTTTGCACATGGGTTATTATTAGTTTTAGATATGTCATGCATTAACAGGAATAAAATCTAAGGTAAGGATTACACCTCAATTCATTTGGTCACTCTCTTTGCACGTGGATAAAACACTTTAATGATGTGTTCCTTAGTATTAAATGTAGATGTGTACATGGACATGTTGTAAAATAAGAACCAATATAGACGAATCTTAACTTTATATAGATCATAAATAAAAAGGGATCATATCTCCACAGGTGTGAATATTTCTTAAAATTTTGATCTATCTCAAATCATGAAAGATGCAAAGTTAAGATGGGTATACCCTATATTTAAAATAATTTAATTAAGTTGGATCTACCTCATATTTAAAAACATTTAAATAATTTGAAAACCTAATTTCTCCAAATGGAGAATTACATTAAGTTATCCTAAAATAATATAAAAAAACACAAGTCTACTTTAAAGTTAAAAAAATGAAACCTTAGAGTAAATTTACATTTATGTTTTTGAGTTAGAACTAAAATATAAAAGTTTTTTAATTTTACTACATAACAATTGCTTATGATTTGGTTTATTTCACTTATAACAACTAGGCGCTATGGAAATCTACAAATTGGTATGGGGGAGATGTTTCAATGTAAAATTTATATGAGAGAAAAATAGATTAAAATAAATAAATAATCACTTATGAAAATATTACGATGACAAGAAAAGAATAAATAATTAAGGTCAGAACATCCAAAAAATAAATAACATGATTGAGAGAAATCAAATTTCATATACATGGTATGGAATTGATGATATAAAAATTTACATCTTATGAAATTTGGTATCTAAGTTTAATATGAATCTAAATTTAGAATTAAAATATGAATAAAGTAATGATAAAAAAAATTCATATAAATAGTTTTGTCATAATCCAAAAATATGGTAATAAAATGTGTCTACTTCAAAAAGCCTCCTTTGGTGTTCAAAAATTTATTGTGCCAACAAGTGCTTTATATAGTCATGTATGATTGTGTCAAAATACTATGTTTATAGTTTAGTATGAGGCAGATGTATAATTATGATTGTGTCAAAAGGCTATCTTTATAGTTTAATATGAGGGAGATGTTGAATTAATTTTAGGGTAAACATGGAGATGATACAAGAATTGAAAAAAATATTAATGAAAATATATTTCAATGCTAACCATAAATGAATTATTTCAACTTCCATCTTAAGTGGTATATTTTTGTACATACCTTTTTCCCACCTTAAGTGGTATAATTTTGTACATAATTTTATGTGTGTGTCTCTATAATGTTTAATGTTTTCCATAAATAAAATATTTCAATACCAACCTTTAAGTGAAATAAATTTATATAACACACTCTCACTACCTACACATAGACAAAAGGGGAAAGTATTTGAAAGTAAAAAAATTCCTTTTATCCTGTACGTTATTTATACTTCCTTGTATGAGAGAAATTTTTAACTCATTCAATTCATAATATGGATTTGACACATATTAATAACAAAAAAATATTTCAATGTTTATTAAGTAAAATATTCCAATACTTACTAAGTAATCGATGAATAGAAAAAAATGAGCATAGATTTAGATAAATTGTGTCGCATTTCATGAATAAGTTACACATATAAATATAGTTTTTTATGGACCTTGGTTTCATATTCTAGGAGGTCACTTGAAATCCTAATGATTTTTCACCTTCATCTATGGCTCTTTATATTCTTCCATGAGAATATCATAATCTCTAAGGATTATGTTTACAACATTTTCCTCAATCTAAAGAGGTGCATGTGAGTCGAAGAAGAGAAATGAAATATAGAAGTGAATATAAGAAGTAAATGATTGGGTGTCTAAATATGGTGGTTTAAGGAAAATCAAATACAAAATGGGTAATATAAGTCAAAGCCTTCTATTAAATGGTGGTTTAAGGATGATCACCAGCCTTTCAAATTGCCTTGAAATAGTTCATATAATAATTTATATTTTAGCTAGAAGTCAATGTATTCTATTAAATGGAATTTCTCTCAAATTATAGTTTAGGTCTGAAAAAAAAATTAATGAAATGATGGAGATGTTTGTTTTAAAACGACCACAAACTATTTCCTAAAAAGAGATGTTAGTTTTCTATGAAGCAATGCTTTAAGGAATACCAAAAACCAATTTGTATATTTCATATGACTAGAGACTAAATCACGATCATGGAACATGACTGTATCTCTAGCTACATCTCTCAATCTAGTTCTAAGAAATAGTTGCTAGCTTTAGTTTTGACTGTTACTTAGGGTTGGTTATTTCTAGTTGAGTGAGAGGATTTTTAAAGTTGAAGCATGATTTTTAATAATTGATAATCACCCCCAATTAGACATCAGGTGAAAACATGAAAATATATATACTGCATGAAGTGTCAATACTTGAAAATAATTCTATGATATGAGCAATATATTTTCTTGGGTTTTGATGACCATTATGAAGAAGTGATCCAATCAAGCCAAATATTTACTCTTGTAGGGTTCTTATGACTAGAACGTTTGTCTAAATCATGGCTATGATTTCCATAATGCGCATAAGGATGAAGATCAAAACATTGACCCTTCATGTGGACAACATGATAACAATTTTATAATTTAGGAATTTGGTGTAGAAATGATGTAGGCAATGATGATTTATCTTGAATTAACCCAACACTCTATAACAAGATTGGTTTGGAATAGTCTAGAAAGTGAAAGGTCACTACCTTTTGATTTTAAGGATGGGTTTTATACATGTTGTTGATGATTTATTCCAAATTGTTTATTATGAGTTTGGACAGTCAAAGAAAAAATTATTAATATTCGTTTTAATATGTAGTGATATCATTGATTTGAGGATTTTTTGGCTATTAACAAGACTCTTTCTCAAACTCAAAAAGGGAATTCTTCTAAACAAGGACTAGTTCAAAACTATGATTTTTTTTTTTTTTTGTAATTAATCTTTTTAGAGATGACACTCAAGCTAAATAAAATTAATTTTGTGCCACCAATATTGAATAAAGGTTAAGATATGAATAGAAATTTCTTTATCAACTATGATTATATTGTTGGTAGTGGAGAGTATCAAAGTGTTCAATATATCTAACGTCTCATCGATTTTACGTATTTTATTAACAAATCACACATAAAAAATGGAGTGTGTTTTATTATATGAAAAATGCATCCATTCACAATGTGATTTGACTAAATTTCAAAATATAATAGATAAAATAACATAAATACTCTTCGCAAGTTACCATTACTCTTACTTTTAGAAGACAATATATATCTGTAATTTATTTTCACGTTGGTGATCATATTCAACACACAATTTTCAATGTCATAGAGGATTAATTAGCCATAATGGCCATTCATATTTTATTCAACATTTATTTGAGGAATCATATATTTTTATTTGGAAATTGTTTCATTCCAAGCTGCACAAAAAATTACCATAGAGAGTAGATGACATGGAGATGTTGTTTATCTCATGCCCTATAAATATTTATTCCCATGCAGGTAGATTTCCTTCAATTTCCATAGGCTTTTTCCAACTTCGAAATAGATAATTTTTATGTTAAGGTTAAGGCCAGGTAGGTATTCATCAAAATATATCATCTTGTCAACCACTCTTAAAACATGATCATAAATGGAAGTTGTATGTTATGACCTACATCCAGTAATGGAGAGACATTTATCTATTTCCCATAGAATAGTTTCACCACATACCTATGTACTATGAAGCAATCTAGCCTCTAAAAATTTTAAGCATTCTTTGAAAATAATTAAATTAAATATATCAATATATACACTCTAGATCCATTGAGTAGGGAAGAATCTCAAGATAACTTAGTATGGAATATTTCAATGCTAAAATTTTGGTAATTATGATGAAGAATTAAAATATTTGAGTAACTTTCTAGAAAATAAATGCAGCTATAACAATAATGTCATCTATGGGGACCATAATAAAGAGAAAAAATAGTTTTTGATCTTGACATCAAAACCACGATTCTGAACTAATCCTATCATCCATCAAGTTGCATCAAACATCTTATCAATAATCCTATGATATCCACCCATCAATAAGCTTCATTAGGAAGAGTTAATATCATTGTTAGAACACACCATAGTATATCTATTTAGTAATAGTTATTGCCATAGGATGTGCCTCAATTTGGTTGGGAATTCCTATGGCATGCAAGAATACATCAACTTCATTTTCCACCAAGAACATTATTATGAAATCCCTTCACACTTTTCATGCATAAGAAAAAATAACCTAAGCTTAGAGAAGTTGTGTGAGAAAAGTAATGACTAGTAAAGATATGGAGACCTAAACCAACTCATGAGCCATGATATTGAGGAAAATATTAATAAAATAAATCTCAGTAGACTCCCAGTACTCATTAGAAAATGATGATAGTTTGAATACCATATCCTAATAACTAGAAAGGGATATAAAATTAATAACTTAAATGTACACCCCCAATTTATAAACACTACAAGGGTTTAATAGACCAATATTTTCGCTCAAAAAAATTTGTGTAATTGTTGGTGTTGAGCAAGCTACATAGGAGCACATGATCTAACTAGAGAATGGAACATGGCTAATAGAGAGATAATGGAAAGTAGTGGAGAGGCAATGTTTTTGAAATTAAAAGTAGAGAGAGGAGCACCAAAAAATTCATGGTCAAGGAAGGTCACACATTGTTGTTATGATACCACTGGTGGACAAAACAAAATGGACGATAAGTTTAGATAAGAATTTATTTCATTCCATCAATAAGATACACATAAAAATATAATAGTTTATGACTCTTAATTTCATCTTCCAAGGGGTCCCTTAGACTCACAATGACTATTCACCTTCATATATTACATTTTGATTCTTCCATAAGAGAATACCATAACCTGAAGGATTAGGTTTCGAACACTGACTAAATAACTATATATATATATATATATATATATATATATATATATATATATATATATATATATATATATATAGAGAGAGAGAGAGAGAGAGAGAGAGATTATGGTTAAAATATTCGAATATTTTGTTCCCTACTATGATAGAAATGTGGAATCCCTTCTTTTATATGATATGGATTAGATAATTATATTACCTGCCATCCATCTCAACGCACTTAGAGTGGAAAAAGTGGAGGAATAAACTCATGGGTTTGTTTTTACTAGTGGGACCTACTTTTCGAAAATGAGGTCTGAAACCTTCTAGGGCCATTTTGAGGCATCAAATGAAGTTTGGGTAAATTTTCTCCACTTTATTTCCAAAGATTTTGATGTTATTATGAAAATATGTGTATTTCCAATGGCATAAGAAGCATTTCAATCAGAGTCCATATGTGAAAGTTATGCCACTCAAAAGTTGACCTTAACATTTTATCACCCATAATTCAAGAGGATGTCACGTTATTCCACATTATTCCTAGAAAAGTGGCTAGCCACATGATTATTATGAAAAAGATTCTAGAAGATTATATATTGTAACTGTAGTTAAGAGTTGTAGTAAAAAAACTTAAACACTAGAAGGCTATTGGGTTGTCCTATAACCGAGCCACTAGGAGGAAATTACATTACTTTATTTCAAGTGAATTTGTTCCATAGTTGAGAAAAAATAGCCAAGAGTGATAGGAGGTAGATCACACTGAGAGTATTTCTGCATTGTAGCAGCCGTCGAGCAACATATGATACTTATCTATACTTGCAACCTGTTATCACTCAAGTTTTCCTTGAAGTTGTGGAAAATGAAAGTATACCCGAGGTAACCACAAACCAACCTTCAGATGCAGAATCTAGCCAATTTGCATCCAGAGAGGGCTCTCTCTTTATAATTTATCTTTGTTCTTAGAAAGTTTTAGGCTAGTTATAAATCCAAGAGTTTGTTTGAAAATGGTGGAATTCGCCAACTAAGGGCAAGGTTGAATATTTTCAGGCCATTGGGCTATGGAGTCAAAGGATGGCTTTACTGAATTACTCTTCTACACACAAGATGGCTTTGCAGGGCAAGATAGCCAAACAGAGAACCATTTCTAGAATTTAAAGTGGATGGAATGGATTTGAAAGGATGAAAGGCAGTTAAGAATATTTCAACATGTTTCAAGAGAAAGAAAGGAAATGATTACAAATAAAGAGCAGTGAAGAATTATTTACTATAGTAATCAAAATTTTTAAATTAGCAAAGCAAGAGAAATTAAGAATTCGTTGCTTATAACTAATTTAGAAGAAAACATTTAGAATAATCACAACTGAAATCAGAGTACAATTAAGTAAATTCTGATTTATTCTTTTATGCCAATTATTCAGAAATGGACACAATGATATTATCAACAGATATAAAACTTAAGAAATAGGATAGAAAGACTTATTAAACTGCAGTTCGACACATGAATCCTGCAAAAAGTCCCGAGCTTCAAATTGTCATCCAGCAAGCCACAAATAAATTTCTCCAAAACACTTTTATTCCAAAAACATTAATGTCACAGCGAAGTAGTAGAATCCACCCCCAATACTTTATTCCAGGGCTTATTTATACAAAAAATTATTTAAAATATCTCACCCTAACCTAGGAAATAATCTAGGGTGACTAATAAATAAGTTACAATAAAAAAGGAGACAGATGGTCTCGTAGATAGGACAAAAGATAACTGCTGGTGTGCTGTTTCCTCCCTTTGTGGATGTGTTGGATGACAATTTGAAGCTCAGGACTTTTTGCAGGATTCATGTGTCGAACTGCAGTTCAATAAGTCTTTCTATCCTATGTCTTAAGTTTTATATCTTTTTATAATATCATTGTGTCCATTTCTGAATAATTGGCATAAAAGAATAAATCAGAATTTACTTAATTGTACTCTGATTTTAGTTGTGATTATTCTAAATTTTTTCTTCTAAATTAGTTATAAGCAACGAATTCTTAATTGCTCTTGCTTTGCTAATTTAAACATTTTGATTACTATAGTAAAGAATTCTTCACTGCTCTTTATTTGTAATCATTTCCTTTCTTTCTTTTGAAACATGTTGAAAGATTCTTAACTGCCTTTCATCCTTTCAAATCCATTCCATCCACTTTAAATTCTATAAATTGTTCTTTGTTTGGCGATCTTTCCCTTCAAATCCATCTTGTGTGTAGAAGAGTAATTCAGTAAAGCCATCCTTTGACTCCATAGCCCAATGGCCTGAAAATATTCAACCTTACCCTTAGTTGGCGAATTCCACCATTTTCAAACAAACTCTTGGATTTATAACTAGCCTAAAAATTTATAAGAACAAAGATAAATTATAAAGAGAGAGCCCTCTCTGGATGCATATTGGCTAGATTCTGCATCTGAAGGTTGGTTTGTGGTTACCTCGGGTATACTTTCCTTTTCCACAACTTCAAGGAAACCCTGAGTGATAACATAGTGGCAACCATACTGGGGACCTGAATCATGTTTATTGTTAATATTGTTCACTTATAAGCTATAGACAGAGTCTGAAGATCAGCCATGTAGCCTTTGACATGCTTTTGCCCTGCAACTGCATAGTAAATAAATGATGCTTCAGTCTAT